>FR989942.1:12941941-13364441 GCA_905404155.3 Plebejus argus | reverse complement strand
CACGATACTGAAATTTGTTCAGACGCAGCGGAATCGAACCGTAACTGAACCCCAATCAAAGCAGATGTGAATCTGAATTGAAACGTTTAAAAATAACACGATTGCCCTGCTGAGTACTTTTGTGGTACACTTTACGGAAAAACGTAAAGTGTACCACAAAAACACACAACATAGTAATTTTCATTTATATAATATGTAGATGAGTTATCAAGTCAAGGTTTGGTACCACCACGCAATCTTTCCTAGCCTTTAATAATAATTAATTGCGTGTTTCTAAAAAATGTTGACTAGACAATTTCATATCTCCTAAACCATAGGTCTACCAGAATCTGACGGCAAATTTTGACAGCAGATTTTAAAAAAATATCCTTGATCATTGGATAAATTTATATATTTGCATGTTTCACACACAGAATCAGCCGCTGTTAGGAAAAAAAATGATCAAAATGTCTTATTCCTATTACCCCGGTATTGCTAGAGACAATTTACTTTCTAACTTTTTGCCATCAGATTCTGGTAGACCTATAGTCTTGCAAGTTAAAAATTAATCTATCACATTACAGCACTATTTAACCTCCGTACTTAAGAGACATTTAATTGGTATACTTCTGTCAAAACTTTCATTAAATTAAAGTTGAGAAATTGTCTCGAAGGGCAGACGTAAAATTTAAGGTGTCTTGCCTAAGGTTTAACTAAAATTCAACATCCAGTAACTATCAATAAAATCGTTTGTCGTGGTTAGCTGGGAAATCAATTTAGGAAGTAGAATGTCACCTGCCCAATATCTTTGGCGCGGGCGACTGGAACAATTTATGAGCTGGCCCGCTGGCCGCCCGCCAAGCTTCATATTGATTACGGACACAGAATCTCTCCATGGACTTGGATATGTGTGTCAATTATTTACATCAAGCCTGACATGCGGTCACACAGAGGCATAATGTTGGGCGAAGCATAGCAATTTGATCGTTTATCATCATGAGTAGAGGGTAGTTCATTAGTACAGCTTGTTCGCTTATCGAGGTCATTAAAGAAGACGAAATATCTCTTGAGATCGTTTATTATTCACAGTGTATGCTTCCGTCGGCCTAGTTGCCAAGGAAAGTATTCGAATAACTTCCAATGACGTATGATAAAGTCCACTCCCCTCTCCCCGATCAGGATCGACGGCGCGTTGGTGTTCCCCCGCACGACGACGGGCATAATGGACGAATCGATCACTCGTAACCCCTTAATGCCGTAGACCCTAAGTTTATTGTCGACTACCGCCTTCTTATCCCACGCGGGACCCATTTTGCACGACCCCACCGGATGGTACGTCGTGGATGTATACGATTTCGCGGCGCAGATGAAATATTCATCGGTTCCCCACTCGTAGCACTTGCAGGCCGGCAGGGGATCCCGCACGAAATACGCGCCGAAAGATTTAAATGCTTCCGTGTCTTCCAGAGTCAAAAGGAACCTCACCCCTCGCAGAATCGTCAGAACGTCCTCCGTATCGTCAAAATAGTTGGCATAGATCTTTGGGGGATCGCGCGAGTCGGTCGAGTTTAAAAGAAGGTAGCCTCTGCTTTTGGGAACTAAGTTCATCACCCGTGGCATTAGACCGTTGTAGAAGCTTGTCGGTAAAAACGCCAATTTCTCAAAAAGAACTGGCTCATGCAGGTATTCTTCCCTGAACGTGACGTGGTCGATTTGAAACTGTATGTCTGGAGCGATGAGTTGTGGTTGAGTTTTGATAAACGCTATGGAGCTGACTGCTCCATTCGCAGAAATGGGACCACCTTTTATTTCTTGCTCCTTGTACTCCCGAACCTCCTGGAGCATGTCATCGTTGTCTACCAGAGTAGATGTATCGTTCGGCAGCGCTATGATGATACCGTTAAAAGTGACATGATCTTGTAAGTTTTCGCCGACTGCTAAATCTTTTATGACAGTTATATTCAGACTTTTTAGGTGGTCTCTGGGACCGATGCCAGATAACATTAGCAATTTCGGAGAATCAATAGCTCCGGCGCTGAGGATGACTTCTTTCGTAGCGAAGGCGCTATATATCACTTCTTTATGCTCGTACATCACACCTATGGCTCGATTATTTTCAATAATAATTTTATTTACCACAGAGTTAGTCCTGACTACCAAATTTTTTCTCTTATATCGTATCGGATGAATGAAAGCGGAATTGGTTGAAACTCTTTCGCCTTCTTTGGAGAAGGCTTGCGCCTGCAATGTTCCTACTTGCTCGGCGGCGTTGTAGTCGTTGAATGGGAGTCCTCGTTCGTGGAATGCGTCCGTCATCATGATGGAAGGTTCGTCGACGTAGGGATATCGGGATACGTACTGTTCACCATCGACTCCATGATACCTCCTGTTCAGACCTTCTTCGTTCAAATTTCTTTCGGATTTTTTGAAAAATGGTAGCACCTGTAATTTCGTAATAAGTTAACACACCAAATACAATTTTGAGAAAATATTCGATACCAAAGTTTAATAATGATGTCCTTACTTCTTCGAAGCTCCACCCTGGATTTCCAAGCTCGGCCCATAAATCATAATCGACCTTATTCCCTCGGATGTATGCCATTGAGTTTATGCTACTGGAGCCACCCATAACTTTCCCTCTGAAAATATGAATTTAACGATTACATACATAACTATAAATTATTATTACTATTTAAATAATAAAAAATATTTTTTAAAGTTTAAATATTTTGTAGTAAGTTTACTATTTATTTATATATTTTTAGTGTTTTTGTCTATTTTTTGGTGTTTGAATATTTAGTAGTAAATTTACTAAAATATATGTGGGATGAGGCTCAATCCAATGCAAAAACGTTTTAAATTCTCACTAACTTTATTTTTCTATAACAATCGAACCAAACAAATCATTCCTCCTGCTTTTACCACTGACAACTTCCCTTCACATCTGACAAGAGTCACCTATCAAGTCATCACTCATCCGGGTTACTATACATAGAAACAGAATACCAATTAAAAAATCAAAACTAAATTAATTATAATTATCCCACACGGTCATCCTGCTATTCATCTGCCTCAGATGAATCATCTTCCTGTGCGACCCAGGGCTTCATGAAATCAGCTGAAGAAGTTGTATTAAACGGACCTTCACCATTGCCAATCTTTCTTACAGAATAGCGATCATTTTTGTTACTTTTAATAATCTCATAAGGTCCTAAGTATTTGGGAAATAGTTTACTTCCTTGTGCAAATTGAGTTCTCTTTATCGCGACTAAGTCGCCTGGTTTATAAACATTGGCTTCTTTTCGCTTCTTATTAAACGACTTCACATTCTCTTCCTGCATTTTTCTTATAGATTCTTTGGCTTTCTGCCTAAGTACTTGTCTTTTTTCATTGAAAATTTCTATCTCTTCTTCATCTATCAACTTTTGGAGTTCTATATCTTTATCCTTCATTTTGGTACCAAAAAGTAACTCAAACGGCGTCGTTTTAATGGCTCTTTGGTATGTTCCATTTAGACATCTTTGAACGTTAGAGACATGGCGATACCATTTATTAGGGTCATCAGCACTTATTTTGCTTAATACAGCTATAATGATTTGGTGTATGCGCTCTACTTGTCCATTGCCTCTTGGCTGTCCGGTAGTTATCGTATAAAGTGCAATATTCTCATTTCTGCAATACTCTTGGAAATCTTTAGATGTAAAGGCAGCGTTTCGATCTGTGATAATTCTTTCCGGTGCGCCAAACGTTTGTTGTTGCAGTCTTAGCTTTTCTAGAGTCTCCTCTGTTGTTAAGGTTTTGACAGGGTAAATCCATGTGAACTTAGTGTACGCGTCGACGACTGTTAGGATGTATTTATAATTTTTCGGTGTTGACGTCATCGGACCCAAGTGATCAATGTGATATGTTGACAGCGGGACGTCACCTTTGTCGATTGGGTGTAAATATCCTTCCTTTTTACCTGCTTTGTGGGATAGAAGAATACATTCTACGCAATTGTCTATTGCCTTCTTAATCTTTTCTGTCAAATTTTCAATAAAATATTCTCTCTTAATCAATTCTTCCGTTTTAACAACTCCGAAATGTCCCCTTTCATGGTTTTTTCTTATTATCTCATACTGCATTCTTTTTGGCACAACGATCAGTTTATTTCCGTCTTTCATTTTATATAAAATTCCATTTTGTAACATGTAGTCTTGATAGTTCTGAGTTTCTAAAATATTTTTTATTAGTCTTATGTGGTCGTCTTCATTCTGTGCTTTTCTAATACGAGCTGATGTTTCTGTGAGTATTAGACAAACAGGGTTTCTGCTCAAGGCATCGGCATGTTTCATTCGAGTTCCTGCTCGGTGTTCAATTTTGTAATCATATTCTTCTAGAAGCAGTGCCCAGCGAGCTACTCTTGGAGGTAAGTCTTTTTTTTGCAGCGTCATAGTCAAGGCAGAACAATCTGTTATTATTTTAAATTTTATCCCTAACAGGTAGACTCGAAATTTCTTTATAGCAGCAACAATGGCAAGAATTTCTAGATAATAGCTATGGTATTTTCTTTCTGCAGGTGTAGTTTTTCTACCCATGTAGTATATAGGGTAAAATTGACTATCTTTGGGACTTTTTTGCAAAAGAACAGCTCCATAACCATCTGCACTTGCGTCAGTATGTAGTTCAGTTTCATAATTGGGATTGTATATTCGGAGAACAGGTGAACTACACAATATCTTTTTTAGCTCTATAAAAGCTTTCTCACATCTGTCATCAAAAATAAATGTAGCGTCTTTCTTTAACAAGTCTGTCATGGGTTTTGCAATTAGAGAATAGTTTCGAATAAATTTTCTGAAATAGCCAGTCAGGCCAAGGAATGATTGTACAGTTTTCACACTATTCGGCTTCTTGAAATTTTCTACAGCTTTGATTTTGTCATGAGATGGTCTTACTTCGTTGTCACAAATTATGTACCCCAAATATTGAATTTCTTTCTTTAAGAAATGACTTTTTTTTCCAATTAATCTCTAGGCCAAATTCTTCACTTCTTTTAAGTACTTTTTCTAGTTTTCTTATACCTTCTTCTTCTGTACTAGCGGGAATTATTAAGTCATCCAGATATGTCAATAAAGTACCATCGAGAATAAAATCATTGAAGATGTCGTTAATAAATCTTTGGAAAACAGATGGTGCCGTACATAATCCAAACGGCATCTTAATAAATTCATATTGGCCTTGAGGAGTTACGAAAGAAGTATACTTTTGACTGTCCTTGTGAACATTTACGTGCAAGAAACCATTTTTTAAATCAAGAGATGTAAACACCTTTGCTTCTTTCAATTTATCTATTTGGTCTTCTATTAAGGGTAATGGGAATCGTTCTTTAATAATTTTTTTATTCAGTTTTCGGAAATCAATACACATCCTTCGGGAACCGTCTTTCTTATCAGCCAAAACTACGGGACTGGCAAAATCCGATTTACTTGGTTTAATAATACCTTTCTCTAACCATTCTTTTACTTGATCATTAACAGCACTCATTTCCAAAGGTGATAATCGTCGAGGATTTTGGTAGACAGGGTCTTCATCAGTTAATATTATTTTTAATTCAACATTACTTTCTTTCTTCTTTTCACTTGGTCTGTATTCTTTGCACATCTTTTGAATTATATCTTTATACTCAGAATCGTCTATGTCGTAGATCTGGTCTGTGTGATTTTCTTCTACTAAAAGCGTAAGGTGACTTATGTTTTCCATAAAAATTCCTTCTGGAGTGAAACAAACTTCAAAATCGTGTAAAATTGGATTACCTATTATGATATTAACTGGTATCTCATTGTCTTGGACTACGTGAAACTTGATATCTGCGTAGCATTGATCAATCTGAACATTAGCTACAAACATTCCTTCTGTATAAACTTCGTTCTTTGCTATTCCAGTTATGCACGTTGTTTTATTTTTGTAGTCTTTTACATTTTCTTTGATTTTCTCGAATTGTGATTTCGTAATAAGGTTAATGTCACTTCCGGTGTCAATCAGGGCTAAAACGTCTTGGCCGTTAACCTTTATCTTCTTGTAAGGAACTTTCTCTTCATCGTCTTTATTTCGAATGTTTAATGTCTTCGTCGATTTGGGACATTCAGTAGCTTTATGGCCAAAGTCATTGCATTTAAAACACTTGACTCCTTTTGAGCAGTTGGATGAGACATGATCTACGTCTCCGCAATTGTAGCATCTATGGACGCGATTCTTTCTAAATGATGCGTTTCTAGATGGTTGGACAGCACTAGCAGAGTTCGCAGGTTTATTAGAAGTCTTCTTTCGGAACTCGCTGTAGATTTCCAACTTTTTGCGAAATTCTTTGATATCCGAGGCGCCATATAAAATAACTTTATTTGTATCCAAGTCACGAATACCATCTATCACATACTCAATTAGAGCAGCATCTTCGACCTTGCCGTGAAGCGCCAACTCTTTCATAGACAAGAAGTACTGCTGATATGTCTCGTCACTTTTCATCTTACGAGAAGCAAGCTTTTTATGTACTACTGCACTGTTAATCTTTGGTCCAAACTCTTCTTTAAGTGCCTTCTTAAGACTGGAATAATCTTTAACTCTTCCCAAAGAACGTAAAAACAACTTTGCTGTTCCATCTAACAGTCGCTTTGCATAGATCAGTTTTTCGACTTTTGTCCATCTCATAATTTGCGCAGTATCCTCAAATTCATCAATAAACGTCTCAATAGGATAGGTGTCATCTCCGGTAAAAATAGTTATAGACTTTTCCAAATCCTTAAACGAAATCGTTACCTCACATTCTTTTTCTTCTTCGTCTTCATTTTCGTGTTTATCGTCTTTTTTCGGCGGCATTGTACAAAAGCTAGAACTCTTCAACCTAGAATCTCTCTTTAAATTGCGTCTTCTTCTGGCAGTCGTGCAAAATGATGGCTTATCTGGGGTCATTTAGTCTTTCGTCTTCAATAATAAATCTTTAAATATCAATTCCAAAAAGCTACCATTTTAGTACATTTTCTGTATCTAACTTAATCCTTCTTGCGTCTTCCGTTTCACATCAGATTTTACTCCATCCCGGACGAGCCCCAAAAAGATGTGGGATGAGGCTCAATCCAATGCAAAAACGTTTTAAATTCTCACTAACTTTATTTTTCTATAACAATCGAACCAAACAAATCATTCCTCCTGCTCAATGAGGTTAAATGATAGGAGTCCGCCTTATATTTTGACAGCTGATAATGTTACTCTTTCTAACTAACGATGTAGTAATTTGGGTGAAAGAGAAAGCTCCTATCGGTGTATAAACGTCAAAAGCCTGTAATGTTATGTCCCACTTAGTAGAACATAACAAAGGAGTAGGTCTGCATATTTCATGTTTAAAAAGTGGTAATAAAAGTGTTTAGTGAACGTTCAATGCAATGTAATGTTGCGTTTTCTGGTTCCGCTATTTAATAAACCATAAAAACGGCCAAGGAATGCCTCAAACACGTGGATTCAACATTACATACGTAAGTTTTCAACAACGTTTTATGGGCTTATCAATCGGTATTTTTGTCAGCTAAAAAGGATAATATTTAAGTTTAATAATCCCTTATTCGTGTTATGTAAGGCATTAGTGCTAAAAATGTCACATTAATTAATAATTTGACTACAAAAGTTGCATAGTTTTTTACGTGTATTTTAGGGATGCACCTTACTTGTAGTATAGTTTATCGATAAAAATAATGTCATGGATTATATGATTTATTTTTTCAGGTTGAAAATGCTTCAAAATAGACGACAAACAGAAATATATTTTAGACGCAAGTTTCATGCAAGTTTTTAATCCTTACTCACATAAGAAGGCATCACAATATTGGGATTATCTTTTCAAACGTAAGTTACTGAGTATGTAAGGTAAAATTGTAACGGAGAGTAAAATAATTATTGCACGATCGACAGCTCTCACACCTCCCCACTGTAAGTACTCAATTCGTTACTTAGAGCTACTTTTTGAAATTTTATCCTGGCATTAGGTATTCTTTTTTAATAAGTAAAATGTAAAATTTTAATAAGGCTAAAGTCATAATCATTTAATACCTCAATCGTCGTATTCTAGACACAATATATATTTAGTTGTTATGCCGTATGCGGCACCTGGGTTCCGCTTGGGGCTGGATGGGTGAAGCATGGAAAACTTACATAAAGCATATTGCCCCGTATACAATATTATGAATTATGTATATTATATTTTATAGTATGTAGTAGTATAGTACATTTATTGAAAACCATTTATTTTTTCCAGGTTATTGGAATGCTCTTAAAGAAGAGTTCAATATTATGGTGGTGACGGAGAGACCTATAGTGAAGATAATATTATTTTCAATTATTAATTTGATAATAAGATTGAAAGTGAAGAATAATATTTGGTTTAACGCTCTATGATTTTGATTGCACACACCGTGATATTACACAATAAAATTGATCGTCTAGACTCTAGAGTCCCGCTTAGGTTATTATTATTATAATAACCTAAGCGGGTAATATAATATCATTATTCAGGGGGCGTCGAAGTATCTATTTTAAGTTTTTTCTGTATAAATATTATTACATAATTATATTTTAATAGGTAAAGAAATGCACCTAAGCGTTTTTGGAATTACTTTAAATAAGTAGGACTGAGATACATTCTTATATTTCTTTGATAATAATAATTGTTATTCTACAAAATTGTTGCTTGATAGTAATTAAGTTTAATAAAGTATAATATTTGTTCTTCTGTTGTGTTTTATAAAAACTGTTGATTTTATTGATTGACTGTTGACTTTAAAAAATATTTTTTATTATTTAAATATTTTGTAGTAAATTTATTATTTATTTATATATTTTTTAGTGTTTTTGTCTATTTTTTGGTGTTTAAATATTTAGTAGTAAATTTACTAAAAAATATTTAAACACAAAAATTATTTTTTTAGTATTTAAATATTTTGTAAAAAAAATTTGTTCAGGACCCTAGGTAATTACTATCTTAAGCTGAAAAATAACTCAAACATGTTAAATATTTTCGTACGAGAAAATGATTTTGGTATTAAGAATGTATGAAAATTTCGAGGGTAACCCGGGCCCTTAAGTATCATTAGGTGAGGTCATTTAACAAAAAAAATTGGGTGTTATTTTTTAAATGACATATTTTATCCCATTTAAAATCGATGTAGAACGGTTACTCGTGGCGGTGGGAATGAGCGGGGGTGACGTGGGGGGAGGGGGGGAGGCGCGCGCGCGCGGTGGCACGTGATACGTCACCACTCATCCGCCGGCGACGCGTAGTGTCCATTTTAATTGTAGTGTTTTTTTAGGATAACTTTCGGAAGCTATTTCTCAACATTTTAGTACTGAGACTAAATACGTGTATTTTTATTTTGAACAAGGATCAATATATCAAAATTTGGCAGGAAGGTTTAATTGCACCTGTATTTAAGTATTTTCATACACTTAATAAATAGATAAAAATACCTTTTCACCAAATTGAAAGCGACTTCTAATTTAATGAGCATAATATATCCTAAATTGAACATGCAGGTCGAATTGATAACCTCCTTTTTTGATGTCGTTTATTAAAAATCTATAACATAAAATTATGGTCGACTTGGTCGATAGCTGTAGTCTAATTTTATATTTTTATCGATATACGCCATCCCTACACGCACACTACAGCAATTGCACACAAGCATAAAATGGCCACGCGCTGGCGAGCTAAGAATCCATCTATGTATACTTAATCTGTGCTCCTGCTTTTACCACTGACAACTTCCCTTCACATCTGACAAGAGTCACCTATCAAGTCATCACTCATCCGGGTTACTATACATAGAAACAGAATACCAATTAAAAAATCAAAACTAAATTAATTATAATTATCCCACATATATATATGCACAAAAATTTTTTTTTAGTAAGTATTTAAATATTTTGTAAAAAAAAATTGTTCAGGACCCTAGGTAATTACAATTTAAGCTGAAAAATAACTCAAACATGTTAAATATTTTCGTATGAGAAAATGATTTTGGTATTAAGAATGTATGAAAATTTCGAGGGTAACCCGGGCCCTTAACAGTAATGTGAATATAGTGAGTACATAAAATTAACTTATGCCGTGCTAAGACACTTAAGCCTGGAGTTACCCACATAAATTCTTGTTTCAACTTTCAACGTAGGCGAGCAATAAATATGTATTTTAATTATACGCAAAGTAAATTATGCAGCACATGTTTAATTATCTTTAGCTAGCTAGTTTTAAACCGACCAAAAAAGAAGGAGGTTTCATATTAGGATAGGCTGTAGTTTTTAATTAACTTACCTTGGCCAGTTGCACCTTCCACCTGGGCGGGCGAGGCAGCTCTTCCCATTGGGCTCCGTAGTATACTGCCAGTCTATGTTGGAGCCGAGTAGAGCTGATGATAGACTTGGGACTAAAGTCACCTCTGGTTGTTCAGGACCTGCTTCCAGAAGAAGAACCTGCCACAAATTATATCAACGTTACCAGCTTATTTCTAGGAACTAAATAAAAAACATCGTTTGTGAATAAAACACAATAAGGTAATATGAATCACACTCGTAATGTGAAAGGAATTATTTTTGTGGGTGTGTCTATGTTTGTTACTACTTTACGCAAAAACTACAAAAAGGATCGTAACAAAATTTGGCATGATAATAGTTTATGTTTCCGATAGCACATAAAATTTCATTCCAAAAAGAAAAGTACAGTCTTATCGTAAAATACGTACTTAGGCAGCCCTATAATCATATTGAACAGTATTTTATTGTACATACATTAATTCATTTTGACATAGATATAGGCGCAATAACATTGTTTGTCTTGCCCGCTTATAAAATATAGCGGCAACGGAAATACACAGTCTGTAAAATTTCAGAACTTTAGCTATAATGGTTCTTGAGATACAGCCTGGAGACAGACAGACGGACAGACAGACAGACAGACAGACACACAGACGGACGGACATCGAAGTCTCATGAATAGGGTCCCGTTTTCACCCTTTGAGTACGGAACCCTAAAAAAGTGTAATAGAATAAATGTAAATTTATAACTCGTGCAGTCGCTTGAAAAATACGCAGAATGCAGTGAAAAAACAACTTTTTAATTTCTTACTTTCCACTTAGGGTTCTCGCTCAGTCTACTCGCCACCACACAGCCGGCAGCGCCCGCACCGACAACAATGAAATCGAATAGATCATCCCCATCATCCTTATTTTCTTCTTTCTCAATGGAACTGCCGTATAGTTGCACCAGTAGATTCAGGTAGACGAAGCCGAATTGTGAGCAGGCAGTTATATTAGAATTTGCTGGGCATGTTTCAGTTAGATTGATGGGCTCCCAGATATCCATTGTACACACGTCAACCGCTGTTACTGGTGTGAAATTAAATCGATCTATTTTTAAGGTAATTTAGATTGATAGATCAATTAGTGGGATGCATAATGCCGAAGGCTATTATGACAGGCTACTATCAATAATAGGGGTGTAGACTACCTTTAGGAAATATATTTATTTTACAGATATACATTAGTTACACCAATCTATAATAAATACACTTTTATTTAAATAAAAAAAAAAAAACACTTATTAAATTTCGTTTTAAAATTACCCGTAGGTAATTATTAAAATTTTCTTCACTTTCACAAGATTAATTTACATTTTAGACTCCTGTCTTTATCTTTCGCCTTTCACCAATGTACTTATAATAAATACTGTTATAGTTTTTGATCCTCAATTCATGAAAACATAATGAAGCGAAATGTTTGTGAAGACTAAAGAGGCCATACGTGAGAATCAGCTATTTTTTTTTTTATTATTCAGAAAACTAACAGCTTTTCAAAAATTTCAATAAGATTACAATTATAGCAACATAAAGCCAATTAAAAGTTAATGCTATGTGTGCCATAAAGCTGTGAAATTGATATTTTATTTATTAAAAGTGTATTATAATTATTATAATATTATAGAGTATTCTAAAAGCGAATATAGGTAAGGTAAATGAAAAATTTGTGTAAAGTCAAATGATTATAATATTTTAAGGCTTAATTATTATTAAGTACTAGAATATTTAAAGATCTGCAGTTTCAAAATCAGTTCATTCAAAACGTTTCCAATATTTAATTACGAAATCCACTCCTCGTTCACCGATCATCATGGAAGGAGCGTTGGTGTTCCCTCGTGGTGCAACGGGCATGATCGATGCATCGATCACCCTCAAACCACGTATACCATACACTTTAAGATGGTTATCCACTACGGCTTTTGGATCCTTCTGAGGACCCATTTTACATGTCCCTACAGGATGATAAGTCGATGACGTATACGATTTTGCTAAACAGATAATATAGTCGTCTGTACCCCATTCGTAATCTTTACAAGCAGGCAACGGTTCTCTAACAAAATATGCGCCATTAGATTTAAAAGCCCTCGTTTCTTCTAGAGATAATAAAAACTTTACGCCTCTCAAAAGTGGTAGAAAATCGGCTTCGATATCAAAATAATTAGCATATATCTTAGGATGTCCGTGTGGATTATCAGGGTCTAGGTGAATCCACCCTCTACTAAGCGGTAATAAATTTTCGGTACGAGGAAGTACACCATCGTAATATGATGACGGAAGAATTGCTAGATTTTCGTATACTATGGGTTCTCGTATAAATTCTTTCCATTGCGTGACATGGTTGACTTGATATTGTACGTCTGGAGCAGAGAGATTGGGTTCTGATTTAAGAAACGCTATAGAATTTACCGGACCGTTACCAGAAAGTGGGTTGTTTTTTACTTCCATTTCATGATATTCTCGAACGTTATTCAAAACTTCATCATTATTCACTGATGTTGCCGTTTTGTTTGGCAATGCTATAATGATTCCATTGAAGGTGACATGGTCGTGTAAGTTTTCACCGACGGCTAAGTCTTTGATAACAGGGATATTAAGAGCCTCCAAGTGACTTTTTGGACCGATGCCAGAAAGCATTAACAATTGTGGAGAATTTATAGTTCCACCGCAGATTATAACTTCCTTTTTTGCTCGAACACTAAATGTCTCATTTTCGCATTTTTTAACCACGACGCCGATCGCTCTTTTATTTTTGATAATAATTTTAATGACTTCTGAGTTGGGTTTTATAGTAAGATTTTTTCTTTTGTAGCGAATCGGGTGTATGAATGCAGAATAAGTAGAAACCCTCTCTCCGTTTTTGGAGAATGCTTGAGCCTGCATACTGCCTTCCTGCTCAGCTCCGTTGTAATCAATTAAAGGTAAGCCTTTTTCATTAAAAGCCTCTGTTATCATTTTAGACGGCCTGTCTATGTATGGATATTGTGATATTGGCTGTTCCCCATCAAATCCATGGTAATTCTTATCAATTATATCTGGATTAAGATTCTTTTCGGACTTTTTGAAAAATGGTAGTACCTGGAAATTCAATATTGTTGTAAATGTATTGTAATAAACTTAATTTAAGTGTATTGTAATGTCCAATATATTTACTTCATTGTAGCTCCATCCTGGATTGCCAAGGTTATTCCATCCGTCGTAATCCTCTCTGTTACCCCGAATATAAGACATAGAATTTATGCTGCTGGAGCCTCCCATAAGTTTTCCTCTATAAAATACAAATTACACTTTTATAGAAATAATTATGCTCGATAATTTTTATTACTTAATACGTCATGTGCTTACCTAAAATCTTACTGTGTCTAATTAATGATTAAGTCACGGCAATTATTGAATTTTTTCACGATCGGTTTTGATAGTGTTTAAAATTTTTAATATTTACTAATTACCTCGGCCAACTACACCGACCTTCCTCACGGGCTAGGCAGCTTTTACCATTGGGCTCAGTTTTATATTGCCAGTCGATATCTGAGTTAAGAAGCGCTGTGGACAGACCGGGAGGTGAAGTGACCTTTGGTTGGTCAGGTCCAGCTTCTAAAAGTAGCACCTGTAATTTACATTCTACTTATTTGTACGTCTTTTTTAAATTTATTTTTTCTAACTTCGTTTAAAACAATCAGAAATATTTACTTCAAATTGCAAAATTATATTTTTAGGGTTCCGTACCCAAAAGGAAATATTATGTTGTTTCTTTTTTTACATTATAAGATTATAAATTATTACTTATTTATTATATTTATCTAGATCATGACTGTAATATATTATGCTGTGTGTTGTATGTCTGTCAAACGCCTGGCAATCACGAGGTTCCACATAATACCAGGGATCGTGGTGCAGTTTCCTGTACCAAGATCATTACCTGAGTGGAGTCCTATTCAACAACTTTTCGCACTGCACTGCCTTATACCGAAGCACTTAATCCGCGCCGCACCACAGATATATTAAGTATATACCTAAGTATACATTAATGTGTTTGTGGTGGTGGTGGTTGTGTACATAGAATGTGAAATATGAAACGCAACGTTAAATTTTAATTGTGTTCAATGTCTTTTTTTTTTTTTTTTTTTTTTCTTTTTAAATATATAATATGTGGTTAGCATTGAGATGTGGTTAGGCTTAGTATACATGTATTTTTTTTTTTCTTTGTATTTGTTGTTGTGTGCTTTGTATAATTGTGGTGTACTGTGAAGTTTGTTGAATAAATGTCTATTATTATTATTATTATTATTATTAAAAGGTAAAAACGGGACCCATCTGTTTGTCTCCAGGCTGTAACTCAAGTACGGTAATAGCTAGAGAGTTGAAATTTTCACAGATTGTGTATATCTGTTGCAGCTATGACAACAAAATATGCTAAAAACAAAATAAAATAAATATTTAAGGCGAGCTCCCATACAATAAACGTGATTTTTTAGCCTTTTTTGCTCTATATCAATAATAGCAACAGCTAGGTACTTGAATTTTCCACAAAATCCTTAGTTATACGTCTTGTACTTTAATATTTAATAAAAATATTAAAATAAAATAAAAAATTGTGTTTTTTGTATGGGGGCTCCCATACAAAAACACAATGTTTGGTCTAATTTTGCTCTATAATGGTACGGAACCATTCGTGCGCGAGTCCAACTCGCACTTGGCTGAATTTTTTTCTACAGGCATGATTAAGTGTCATAAGATTTTCGACTATTTGACTATGTATCTTTCAATTGATATGATATATCCCAGTATACTTACAGTCCACTTAGGATTAGCTGATAAGCGATTAGCAACAACACATCCAGCAGCTCCAGCGCCGACCACTATGAAATCATATTTTTTCTTATCATCATTATACTCTTCATCTTTTATACCATCCAGTGGTCCGCTGTACAACTTGATTAGTAGGTTGAGGTACATGAATCCGAACTCCGAGCAGACGCTTATGTTGGTGTCCGCTGGGCATGTTGTCGTCAGATTCAGGGGCTCCCAAATCATAGCCTGTAAAATCGTCTTCTATTTGTGCATCTTTCTTAACTGCCTAACGATTTACTGCTTCTTGTAATTGAGTTTTGCTGCTTTTAATATCTGCGAATGCTATTTCTGAATTATTTATTATGCCGTAACACTTCGTAACAGAAATGAATTCAATATTAGAGATCCCGTATTAGTATTTTGTGTTCAATACTCGCTCGAATGATTATAAATCCAATATTAACGCCTTATTAATAACATTCCATTGACTTGGTTATTAATTTCACATCTGCAGGTTAGGAGTTCAAATTATAATTTATTTTAAATTAAACTTTGATAATATATTTTGTATCTAAATACATACCGTTGTTCAAACTAAATTACGAATAATTCAGGTACCTTAATTATAAAACATCCTTCCTATGCTTAATATAATATGAAAACGCCCTTACGGAGAAAGTTATTAAAAATTCTTGACATACTTAACCATATTACGATAATAATGTGCCTAAAATATTCTTGATTGTATTTTAATAACGTAAGATATTACTTATCATGCTTACGCATATTAAAGACATTATTAATTGATTTTGCGGTTCATTGGGGTAACGTATAACGCTGGTAATTAATAGCTATCTTTGATAATTAACTATTAAGTAACTTATTTAGATATTTGATCAGTCTTTCAGTTTATTATTGGGCAAGGCTCGTGTAATAGTTTGATGGCAGGAAACATTATAGACGGCATGTCAAGAATGAAAGTGTAGCCGCATTATAGTTATTTGGGGCCATTCTAACATTAAAAGTAGGAAAATAATATTTTTAAACTTCACTTGCCTCCTAAGATAAGACTTCCACAAATATTTCAATACTAAAATTAGCCAAATCGGTTCAGCCGTTATCGAGTTTTAGTTAGACTAGCAAAATTAAAGATTCGTTTTATTTAAAATGGACAGATCATATTCTATCTAAATCGTCTACTCTTTTTTTGTATATTTTTTTTTGTCAAAAAATGTCTAGTGCTTCCTATGTTTTAACATCTTTCATACTCTGACAATTTGATGAAACCGTTTAATTATATGATCTTGAAATCAAAATCAAATACTAGCTTAAAGAGTTGAAATCGAATACTAAGCAAGGAATTAGTGCATCTCTGTCAATATCACAGCTAAGTGAATTGTTCTCTGAAACTCAAGCTATTATACTGAACCTGATAATAGTCGTAGTTGGAATATCGTTAGAATATTCTAGTAATGCCGAGCTTCGGTAATTCCAATTATATTATACTGATAAATGATAACAATTAATTATAGAGGTACTAGTTGTCGGTCGCATTTGTGTATAATTAAATTTTTTTGAGTTATGAATGCAGTCTTAGCAGAGTGTTGCTGATGATTAACTATTTAACTTGTTCAAAGTTTATTTCATTTTAATAGCCCTTGACACGTATTATTTATCGTGTTCATTCGCTACCTGCCGATATCTACTAATATACATACAGACGTGTAGATAAAAAGGTAGTTTGGATATATTATCATAAATTAAACTGTCATAAATTTTACTATTTTTATCTAGGAGATCCTCGGGAAAGGGTTTAACCCTTTTTTAAGGGTTAGGGTCCCCCTATTACTAAGACTTCGTTGTCTGTCCGTCTGTCCGTCCGTTTGTCTGTCTGTCTGTCTCCAGGCTGTAACGCAAGAACCGCTACAGCTAGACTTCTGAAATTTTCACAGATTGTGTATATCTGTTGCCGATATAATAATAAATACTAAAAACAAAATAATATTAATATTTAAGGGGGGCTCCCATACAAGAAACGTGATTTTTTGGCCTGTTTTGCTCGTAATCAATAATGGTAACAGCTAGGCACTTGAAATTTTTCACAAAATCCTTAGTTACATATTATTTGTACCTTGGTAGTTAATTATTAATAAAATTAAAATAAAGTAAATATTTAAGGGGCTCCCATACAAAAACATAATTTTTTGTATACTTTCGCTCTATCTGACTCGCACTTGGCCGATTTTTTAAGGTTTTACTGGCGGAAAAAATACTTGAATTAATTTGTATCATGTAGGTATTATCTTTATTTTAGGGTTCCGTACCCAAAGGGTAAAAACGGGACCCTATTACTAAGACTTCGATGTCTGTCCGTCTGTCCATCTACACTCCGTCTGTCTGTCTCCAGGCTGTAACTCAAGAACGGTAATAGCTAGAGAATTTAATTTTTCACAGGTTATGTATATCTGTTGCCGCTATAACAACAAATACTAAAAACAAAATAAAATTAATATTAAAGGGGGGCTCCCATACAACAAACGTCATTTTTTTACCTTACTTGCTCTATATTATCAATAATGGCAAAAGGTAGGTACGTAAATTTTTCTCAAAGTCCTTAGTTATATGCTCACTTTAATATTTAATAATAATATTTAAATAAAATAGAAAATTAAGGGGGGCTCCCGTACAAAAAGACACAATTTTTGGCCTAATTTTGCTCTATAATGGTACGGAACCCTTCGTGTGCGAGTCCGACTTGCACTTGGCCGATTTTGTTAATTACATTATTTGGTCGGGTTAAATAAATAAATAAATTCTTTATTCAGAGCAACTAGGGCCCAAATTATTAGTAACAATGATCTAAAAAACTATGGAATTTTATACACCATGTTAAGTTGGAAGACACAGTTAATAATATGAAGTAAGTTCATTAAAGAACAATGTTTGATACAAAATTTGACCCCCTCTTTGGTCCCCTTAGAAGGTTGGGGGGAAATACTATATACAGATTTTAAAATAAACAGATTTTTATTGTTATTAGTATTATCTGCGAAAACCGTATTCAAATCGGATCAGTAGTTCTCGTGTGATGCTGGAACAGACATACAGAGAGACAGACAGACAGATAGACAAATAGACAGATAGACAGACAGACAGACAAAAAACTAACCACATTTTTGGCTTCTATAGCGATGCGATGTAGTGACATCAAAAAATAATAAGCGGGGGGCTTATTATTTTTTGAAAATCTTTAAAGTAAGTACAGAATTTTCATTTCTACAGCTTTATTATATGTATAGATTTACATTTATTTCCTAACTAGAACCCTTATGAAGTGTTCTAATATCGGTTTAAAGTCGAGCTCAGCGGACTGATCATGATAAGTTTAGATCAAGATTACATCGACTGAACATAGGCTGACCAAATAACGTTGGTGCGCCATCTGCCTACAATTAATCTATTATAATAATATTATCTTTGATGGTAAACGAAGAAAGAAGAAATCGAAGGAATGTAGTACAGGAAATAGAGTTAATTATGTTAAAAGTATTGTTTGATTTTTATGCACATTCTGTAGCATTTTTAGGGTTCCGTAGTCAACAAGGAACCCTTAAAGTTTCGGTCTGTCCGCGGTTTTGCTCAGAGACTATAGGACCTACAAAGCTGTAATTTGCCATGAATACACATATTAATAACGCCAACAAAATGGTACATAAAATATTTAAAAAATATTTTTATATGGTACCTCCCCTACACATCAAGCGGAGTTGAATTTTTTTTTTCGCGCCCACCCCATCGTGTGGGGTGTCGTTGGATAGGTTTTTTAAAAATATTATCAGTATTCATAGATCATTTTTCGATTTAGGGATCCGTTAGTGAAATATTAAGTTTTAAATTGGAAAAAATCGTTAGAGTCCAGTGTCCCCCCTTCTACCAGCTAAACGGTTGATTCTGGAAATGTGAAAAAATTCACGGGAGTAGTAAATATGCTGCATTTAAAAGGAAAACTATCACGGCTAAGAAGACTTCATAGGTTATTGAGTAATAGTCGATCAACTAAAAAAAATGTATTCGGCGAAGTATAAAGGAAATTTTCGTTCAAATTCCTTTGAAAGTAACTGAGACGATTAGTAGTGTAAAACATGTTATAAAAATGTACATTCATTGACCATACAAAAATTTTCAAAAACTAGACTACTATACGGAACCCTATATTACGCGTGGCCCGACACGCACTTGGCCGGTTTTTATTACTTTAGGACATTAGGTACACGCTTCACCTACCTACCTAGGTGAAGCGTGTACCTATTTGCCATGTCCATTAATACAAAAAAGACAGTTGTTCTAACCCAAGGTACTCGAGAAGCCCCCTCATTAACTTTAAATGGCACGCCGTTAGAGGTAGTAGACAACTTTTGCTATTTAGGATCGACCGTGTCCAACAATCTTTCTTTGGACACAGAGATCGACATCCGCATTGGTAAAGCGGCAACTATGTTTGGGAAGCTTAGTACGAGAGTATGGCACAATAAATACTTAACAACCAAAACTAAAATTGTTGTTTTTCAAGCTTCCATCTTAAGCATACTCTTGTATGGTGCCGAAACCTGGACAACGTACGCAAAACAAGAGCGTCGTCTCAACGCCTTTTATATGCGTTGCCTACGCAAAATCTTGGGCTTGACATGGCAAGACAGGGTCACAAACGAGAGGGTTCTAGAAATAGCACAGCTACCTAGCTTGACGGCACTGCTGAAACAGCGACGTCTACGCTGGCTTGGGCACGTGTACAGAATGGAACCCTCTCGCTTACCACGACGCGTTATGCTAAGCGAGGTAGCGAACGCTAAAAGGAATGTGGGAAGGCCGTTACTTCGCTTTAAAGACTGTGCGAAGCGCGACATGGTGGCTTTCGGAATTGATCACCGCAACTGGGAGAGGCTCGCGGAAAACAGAGCAGATTGGCGTAAACGGTTAATGGAGGGTAGCAAGCTTTGCGATGATGCCTGGTTCCAAGCTCTCAAGGACAAAAAACACCAAAGTCTATGTTCTGTGCAATCAACCTCTAATTTCTCCTGTCGTTGCTGTGGTCGTCTATGTCGCTCACGTATCGGCTTGCACAGCCATGAAAAGAGCTGCAATGTAACACAGACCAATACGCCGTAAATCGTCTGACAGAGACGTAAAGGCCAATGATGATGAGGACATTAGGTACACTTTACAAAATATTTATAATTATTAAGTACCTATATGTTTGTATATTGTTAGAATCTCCTATAATTTAACAAGTATTGAAATATTTCTTACTTAAATTGTGTTTTCCAGAGCGCGGCGACACGTCCGGAATTCTTACATAAACTGCAATTGTTTCAGTTGGCCTCCCAATATCAATGGGTTAAGCAGAAACCGCTAACAGCTGCGCATTTGTTACAGTATCGAAAACAGCCCTACAAGGCTACTCTAGCGCTTAGATACGAGAGAGAAACGTAAAAATTTCGCACATTTCATCTTGAGTGAAATTTTTTGCACAAAGGGTGCAATAAACTTGGGAATTTTAGAAGCTTTCTTTGTAACGATGTAATTAATTTATTTTAAAAGCTCACCTACATGTATAAAACATTACAAACATAATGTAATTAACGTCTTTACAAACTGTCAGCTCTGCGAATTTTTCCTAAGTCGAATATTTTATTTCTTCTGTAGTAGGTGTGATTTTGAGTACATAGCAGTTAGGTACTATTTTCCATCCACGTTTCTATTATAATATAATATCAATCAAATGTCACATAATCCTTGTAAATTATGTATGGCTTACATTTCACATTGAGTAACGAATACGTAGCTGCCAACTGTTTCTGCTATATCTTCCGCAGTTTGCATATTATCTTGCAACAATTAGGCTCAAGGCATGCTTAAGGTGCGTAACTTTACAATTTGACATACACATGCAAAAATTGATAATATAAAAAACCTTGCTTTTTTCCGTACTGTTGTACGAAAATAAGATTTTCGCACTAGAACCGTTCCTGCGATGATAATGGCTTTTCGCAGGACTCGGAGTATATCCGTATCAAATTGTATCCAAATAAAATATTTGTACCTGTTAACAACAGAGATGCGGAACTCGAGAGTAGAACATTAATTACAATTCAAAATTTTGACATAAGCTCCATACATTATCTGTCAAACTCCTCAATAGCTATGTCCACACTGTGAACTTTCATCTTCAATTTTCATCATCTTTTGACATTCAACTTTCATATTGGCGCATTCAATAATTGGATGCGTCAACAAACGTAACGCCAACATTGTCATTAAAGAACAAAGCGAAAGTTTTGGATACGGTCAAAGGGCATGCGTCGCGGGCATGCCTCACGTGCTCTATTGACTGCGCTATGATGCATGCCCTTAATGAACAAAAAAAAGGCACAGTGTGGACATAGATAATCGTAATTAAAAGCCGTACTCAGAGACGGCGCGACACACTTTCTTATCTATAACATTAATTCGCTCACTTTCTATAATATTAATACCATACAACCACAGAAATAAATCAGGATAGAACGGCTAAGCGGGTGGAGTACGCGTGTTTCAAACTTGCACAAGTGGGCAAAATTCGTTGAACGTTTATTCAGTCAGCGCAAAAATGCCTCATTGTGCAGTGTCTAAACAGAAATACGAAAGTAAATCGGTTAAAAGGAAGTATTTCTTTCCACGGGTAAGTTATTTGTTCTAATTAAAAGCAAAGCAAAAATTGACACGCGCGATTCCTTAGCAACAGACGCGTGTGGCCGTTCTATCTTGATTTATTTCTGTGCTTATGACCCTGGCGCCAGCAAACGTCACACTTTCGTAAATCAAATTGTCAGGCTCTCAGGTTTGAGTGTAGTTTGAGTGCCCTTCACTCGGCCGTGGGTTTTTGTTGGGTGCGAAGAAAAGGTCACCTAAACTAACAGCCATCTGGGAGTTTACCTTATCTCCAGCCTCCAATATTTCTGAGAGAAAATGCCCAATGCTTTTATAGAGACTTACAAAAGGAGGAAAGGCGTTTATAAATTAAAACGCTTTATGTGGGGGTTGATTTTGTTATATTTTTGCTTGTAAGTTATGACTTTATTCTACCTGTTATTTAATAAGCATTTTTTTATAACATTTGCATTTTTCGACACTTTTCGCCTTTACACGCTATGTCTAAACAATTTGAATTATTTAGAAAGAATTGAGAAAAGAGTTGCTCATCCTCAGAGGTGTATACTGCAAAATCTCAAAATATAATATAGTTATTCGTCCTATATTATACGTATATGGGTCAGCCCCATTAGTTTCACTGATATACGCCTATCTAAATAGTTCAAAACCATAAAAAACAATGGGATTTTATCCCTGTAATGCGGGTAGAACCATAAAAGGCGGATAACATTTCAATAGAACTTATTCAAATTGAGACAAAACACAGGCAGGGTATCTGTGCTCCGTACATGTCTTTCCACTTATCTTCATTGCGAAGTCAATAAGTGCTTTATTCAATTGGAATCCATATATCCTGTATTATGCTTTCCCATTGCGTCGCTTAGATGTAACAAAACCGCGTAAGTCCAATTTGAAAAAAATTCAAGAGAGCCAAAAACTTCGTATTTGATCAGAAATCATTAAAACATTTCATTAATATATTTTTATTTTATTTTGTGTTACTTACACAAGCACCGTGCCGAAGTCTGCTGACCTGAAACTACATTAGACGATGCACGCCGCACCGCTGTGCTGGTCAGAGTGCTGAGTGGGGAGTGTTGGGTTTAATTTCTTTACGGAATTTCTTGATTCGGTCGCCGCGCTCAAAACCCGCCATAAAGTCATGCAATAGCATGAAAATTCTTCCTTTCGGTTTTGCCAAGCAATCTAAAAGATGCTCATCATACGTAAATCCTAGCCAGTTTGTACTTAAACTCTGACGTAACATTGAAACCGCTGCCTGTGAAGTGGAACATTCGATTATGCAAATTACAACTGAGACAGTTGGGTACTATGGATCAAAGGCTTGATGAAAACACTCCCCACTTGAGTTAGGTGTTGAGTGTGTTGGCTAGGAGGAGGCTAGGAGAATGCTTCATTACGGTTTAAGTAACTATTTGGATAGCTCCAGCTTGCCGTGTTGGTAAAAATAGCATTAGCAATAATAATTAATTGTTAAATACCCATTAGCAATAATTATATTTCTTCGCTTCATTCTTCGATATATTAACCAAGTAGTCCTTTGTCTATCTGCTAGGCAATCGCGTTTTTTAAAGACGTATGTAGGTAGTTGAAAAAATAACTTCCCATCCCGGCCACTCGCTCCTCGACGCCGCCTCATTCTTTGTTAACGCGAGGCAACGCGTGCACGTATACTAAGTAACCATGCCAAAGCGCAGCGCTCAGACGAAAATTGGTTATTTTTTTAAGATGATTGAGTCAGTGTTGTAATTAAAATCAGTGTTATTTTATCGTGTAACAAGAAAATACATGTAAGTACTATTAAATACTTAAATAAACGGCAGGCACTACCGAGGCCAAGACTAGCCAATTATATTCAATACTAACCGGCATGTACTGCGACCGCGAGTCAATAAACGTACAATGTGTTTGGACTGAGAGTCTTTATACACAATCTATAATATTATGTATGCTTCATCTGTTCTATAAATATAATAATTATTATAGAACTATATGTTTGCCGGATTGGGGGAAACATCTGCAATTATTTAATTAACCGGCATGTACTGCGACTGTGAGTCAATAAGTACAGTGTGTTTGGACCGCGAGTCCTTTTACACAATCTATATCTATATGCATCGGAATTGACTGCGAGTCTCTGACGATGTTTTACCTATTCTATAAATAGAACTATACGTTTGTCCGATTGGGGGGAATAAGTGCAAGTTAATTACTGCAAGTACTTAATTATATTAAGTTATTTTATAAACTGCCATAATGTGTGGATTGACTGCGAGTCTCTAAACACAATTTATATGCATCGGAATTGACTGCGAGTCTCTGACAATGTTTTTTTTTTCAGCTTTTCTATAAAAATAGCTATATATTGGCCGGTTTGTCTGAATCAACTGCGAGTTATTTTATAAACCGCCATAATGTGTGGATTGACTGCGAGTCTCTAAACGCAATTCTTATGCATCGGAATTGACTGCGAGTCTCTGACGATGTTATATCTAAAAATAGAACTATAATATATGTTGGCTGGTTTGAGATGATTAACTGCGAGTTAATTACTAGTTAAATTTAAAATATATTGTTATTCTTTAAATCAACATAAAGTATGGATTAACTGGGAGTCTTCGACAATGTTTAAAAATAAAAATGAGCAACTACCGCGCGTTCCCCGGCGCTCTTTGTTCTATAAATAGAACTACATAATTATTATAATATTATCTTTACCATTTTATACAAAAATATTTCGAGCTAATAACCACATTGACTGCGAGTCTTATCAGTTAACAACCAATGCGCGTCCCGCACACCTTTTGTTCTAAATATAGAACTACGATTATAATTTATTATGTCTGACGGTATGTAACTATTATTATTAAATAAATTTTGCACCAATGTTGGGATTCGGGATACACCGCGAGTGTATAACGAAACTTACTTAATATCTTCGTAACGTGATAGTTACTACCCTCAATATTTTTTGTAACATAATATTAATTTATATGACAAATAAGTCGATTATAACGAACAATATAACTACCCCAATAATTTTTTTTAGGTCACTAAGACCAGACTATCGGGGAAATATAACTAGAAGTGACCGATATACGGGTCGATCAGGTTACGAATAAACCAGAAGTCTTCCCAATCCTAAACCAGGTGCCAACGGTCGATTCTGACTCACCGGCACCGGACCAGATCCGGATAGATCCAGAGCTTCTACTGACGTTAGGTGAACCCTTGTTGGGTTCGCCAGATTATGATTTTAAAGGATCACAAAGACGATTAAGATAAGCTGTTGCTTATAAAACATTCCTGCTAATAAGTGTTGCAGCTCGATTCTATTTCGATCGATTATTATCATTATAGATTTCACCTGACAATGTCTCGAAATTATAAGACCTATCAGTTATCGCCAGTATCTAACTTATCTCGATATTAATTATTATCAGACTTATCAGATAATATACTATCAGACAAGACAAGATTATAAGCCTTGTTATATCAGACCGAGATTATTATGGTTTCGCTGGATAATTCCAGTATTTGTTCTCAGAGACAAATTAGTACATTCCATCATCAATCGGGTACTTTTCGGGCTCTGACAAACCCTTCCCGTTACCCGTCAAGGAGGGGGGGGGGGAAGATGTGGACTGTGGTAACCGTCGGCTGGCGCCACTAGTATTGTAACGCTACAATCAACCCCCTTCGAGTTCGAAGAACGTTGAGGCGAACAAATGCTCAACACCGCAGCCGTAGTGCTAACAGTTATTTTTATACATATTTTATAGATGTTAATTATTATCCCCAACCTGCGGCCCACGAGCCGCATGCGGCCCACCGGAACTTTATTTGTGGCCCGCGTGATGTTAAAGCATTTTGAAATTCACGCCCACCAGCAGTAATCGTGAAAGTCGTAACTCGTAAATTATTTTTGTTCACTAGTAAATCGTTGATTTTGAACGTTATTTTTAAACCTAAAAATGTTTGTTGCGGCCCACGACACCAAGACCAAAACAAGTTTGTGGCCTGCTTAAAAAATAACTAAATAGGGAACTTCGTTCCAAAAACAACAACAGGTTGGGGGCCACTGGCTTAATGTATTATACAGCATGACATCAATAAATTATTATTAGAATTTAAAACTATATCTTCGTGTAACTCCACCGAAGATTACCTTATTTCAAAGATTTTCCTTCCTTCAAACTATTAAATATTGTATTATATTTTAAATACAATATTTTTAAAAATTATTTTCAATTTGAATCCACTTCGTAAGTTTATTTCTAAATAATTATTTTATATGTTAATTTGGAAAATTACCGTACGGCTTTCAAGGCAATATCCAAAAGTGGATATCTGTCAAAAATAGATTTAAAAGCCAGCTACTTGTTGGTTCCTATTAACTCACTATTCGATTGAAAGATTTGTTTTTGTTGATTCGATTGTCTTGACGTACAGACTATCAGATGTGCTTACATTTATTCTCACAAAAAATATAAAGAAGGAAACCAGATCAGGCGTAGTAGGCTTTATCACTACTAGCCTTACCACGCTTTCGCAATACCAGTGTTCTAGGCGCAGCCTCAGGCGCCCCTTTTTTTGTTTAAGTTTTATTGTTAATAGTGCCATGGGTGTATTAAATCCACAACAAATATGTAAATATTTAAGTCTTATCGCTTACAATACATATTATTATAACATAACTAGATGTCTCGGCAAATGTTGTTTTTCCATATAAGTAAAGTATTTTGCCCATATTATTTTATTGAAGTGACTTAGTAAGTATGTCACCATGACGTCTATGATTGCTATCCCATCGTACAAACAATGGTCGCCGTCAGTCTCGAGTTGTAACATTTTACTATTATTTATTCAAAAATACACTCATCAATATAAAAATAATTAGACGTTGTCCAATTCTCAACCCTAGCCGATATGCTCGCTAAGATTCACGAAAATCGGTCGAGCCGTTTCAGAGGAGTTCAACTACGCACACCGTGATACGAGAATTTTATGTACCTACATATTAGATATATTATATAATAATAATATAAGCCTATTAAAAACGAAATAATATAGAACAGTTAAATCAGTGTACTATTCGTGAGCTACCTCAACTGATAGGTGTTCTGACACCTGATTTCTGACCCCCGTCGCGGAATGCAACTGGTTTTCAGCGATTAAAATTTTTAATGCTAAATAAATGCAATGATAAATACGATAACATAATGACACTTAATCTTGAATAATATAAGTGTAAGTATAAATATTTATCCTGCTGGACCGAGAACACAATTTCAATCATATTGTAATTGTAATTTGTAATATGCAATAATCACACTATCGACGAGTCGACGACCACAGGGCCGGACACAGTTATGAGTTATAACAGTAGACGCCTTAAAATTTATTCTAAAATGCTCTACTTCGACTTAGATTTTAGGTAAATACTCTCTTCAATCTCATTAGTTAATAGACTTATTACAGAGATCTTCGTCTGCTTCATCAGAACCTTGCCAAACAATTTGACAATGGCTGTAAAACGATATCTTCTACAGCCATGTCACTGTGCACTGTCATTGTTTATGAACAATGTTGATATTATTGGATGGTGACATTGGCTTAGATGAATGTTTAAAGTGTCTTTTGAAAGAAGCTTTCCGGTAAACATTCTAATTCCTAGCCCATACCTGAGTACCTAGTGTAGAACCCAGGATCCACTTATAAATTATTTGTTTTTTTCTTGCACTCTGTACCTACTGAATACTGATCATTGACTTAAAACTTTCTGCCTAATAATAAAACTCGGCAAAATAAAAAATACGGTTTTAACTTTTAAATTATTCGAAATATGAATTACAAAGACAAACTCCTGAGCGTGATCGGATGTTCTTAAATTATGTAACTCTTTTATAAAAAATAAAAAAAAGAAGAAGAAGTTATAATATTTAAGTTATTACGCCCTGCGATGGTTATTCAAGATTATACTAAATAGGATAATGCTACAGTACGGGTTTAACGCTCTGCACAGAACAGCCACCTCCCATTCGGTAATAGCCGCTGGATAAAGCAGGTGCTGTGCGAGAGCGGCGCGGCGTCGACACGTCGAGCGCCGACACGGGGATTGATACTGGACCTATTAGTAAGACGACAGTCGACAGGCAGAACTAGTGACTCCAATACTTTCGTTATTTTCCTAAGCCATAATTTTATCGACGAACAAAGTTTCGCTGAATCAGTTATATAATCTTAATCACCATGATCCCAGTACAATATCATTTGAATCACAAAACCATAGAGGTCTCTTAAGTTTTGTTTCGACTATATTATTATTTATGGGCATAATGTTAAAAAATTTTTCTCGAATATAATGATTACTATTCATAATGTATAATATAAGTATATATAAATTCTAAGTATTTTGTAAAAAATCTTTCTTTCGTTACTCTGAAAATCTACTTGGTTAATATATCGAAGAATGAAGCGAAGAAATATAATAAATGATCAAACGAACTTACCAAGTGAAGTTCGATCATTATTATATGAGTCGCTTCATTCAAAGATATAATCTCCCTCCCACCCAGTCTGCAAGAAACTATGTTTGCTGCAGTACCCAAAGAAAGAAAGAAAGATTTTTTGCATTACCTCTCTCTAAACATAATGAGGCGGCGTCGAGGAGCGAGTGGCCGGGATGGGAAGTTATTTTTTCAACTACCTACATACGTCTTTAAAAAACGCGATTGCCTAGCAGATAGACAAAGGACTACTTGGTTAATATATCTTTGAATGAAGCGACTCATATAATAATGATCGAACTTCACTTGGTAAGTTCGTTTGATCATTTATTAAATCCGATTGTTGATCCGATTTGCATATATATTTCGCAGATATATTTTTCGGATTCCAACTTAACATCTGGTGTATAAAATTCCCTTCCCCCACTCTCACTCCTCTAGGGGACCAAAGGGGTGTCAGATTTTGTATCAAACATTTTTCTTTGGACTTACTTCATAATATTATTTACTGTGTTTTTAAGCTTAACATCTGGTGTACAAAATCCCCCCCCCCCACCCCACCCCTCTTAGGGGACAAAAGAGGGGGTAAGATTTTGTATCAGCTCATGAAGTAGAAATACTTTATATGGCAAAACAACGTTTGCCGGGACAACTAGTTATTTCATTAAGCTATCAATGTTAACTATCGCTGGATAAACAAAGGGATATAATCACTGACCGTTCCCTTAATCTCGGCCATTACTTTTTCTCTTCGCCCTTAAACACAGCCATTTTGTTTGCGAATCGGATCACATAAATCTCCGGTTTTTCTTATTGCGTGCTTTCGATTGGGTGATTATTTATCAGTATTTGCCTTGGCGTATTATAAAATTCTACTAATATTCCTGTATGAGAACTGAGAACATGATAATAGGTGCTTTATCTATACTAATATTATAATTCTGAAGAGTTTGTTTGTTTGTTTGTCTGAACGCGCTATTCTCAGGAACTACTGGTCCGATTTGAAAAATTATTCCAGTGTTAGATAGCCCATTTATCAAGGAAGGCTATAGGCTATATAACATCACGCTGTGACTTTTAGGAGCGAAGAAACAGAGGAAAATGTGGAAAAAAGTGGGGAAAATTATTCATCTTTGAGAGCTTCCGTTGCGTGCGCTGCTAAAACAGTCCAAGATACCCAACAAATATGTATGAAAGAATGATTTCTCTTTGAATGATCTAAAAAGATGTCCGTAATAAAACATGTCTATCTTTTAAGATTGACTCACAATAATAGTTTTTATCTATCTGTATAAAATATCATGCCTGACTGACTGATTCATCATCGCTGAGCAAAAAGTGTTAAAGTTACAGCCACGAAATTTGGTGAATAGGGTTGTTTTATTAAAAAGACGCCTACTAAGGGAGAAATTTCGGAAATTTTACCCCGAAGAGGGTGAAATAGGGGTTGAAAATTTGAATGAAAGTCCGTCATTTCTTAAGTTAGAAACATGAAAATTTATTTTTGGGCTACTGATTAAATAATAATGGACACAATATATTTAAGCGTTTCTGGAAATTCTACCCCCAAGGGGGTGAAATTAGCGATGAAAGTTTTAATGAAAGTCCGTCATTTCTGAAGTTAGAATCATGAAAGTTTATTGACGTTTGCGTTTGACGTTTGCTTTAATAGGGTCCCGTTTTTACTCTTTGTAAAGGAACTACAAAAGAAGGGGAAAACTACCCATCTTTGTTATTATACTATGTTCGCGGACGAAGTCGCGGGCAACAGCTAGTTATAAAATATTTTGCAATAAAATGTATTTTGAACATATAATTTCATAGAAATTTTGATCACTACAAATACGTATAAAGTTATGGATATTATTTCCAGATAGTAAGGGTCAAAAAGTGCTCATAACATTAGTAAGTCAGAATATCATAATAATCAAATAAATAATAATCCCAGAAAACGTTCAAAATCTTTCCATTAATAAATTTAAGAAAGTAGTCAAAGAGCGTTTGTGTGCCAAAGCCTATTATAAGGTCAATGATTTCATAAATGATGGCACATCTTGGGAGTAGGATGGCTGCTTGCAAGGCTACTTCTACACTATTGTATGACTTAAACATGTATGTATCTTGACATTGCATATTTTAAGTTACAGCATTGTAAATATTATTTTAAAAGATTAATTTTTTTCTCACTTTTTTTGGTAAAAAAGTGGGCCCCGTGCGAGTTTCTTACGCCGGTTCTTCTCGCCGGGCTAGTTCCCGAACCGGTGGTAGGCACCAGTAGTATCAACGTTCTGAAAGCATTTTTTTAAAATCTACTCAGAAATAAAATAATTTTTATTTTATTTTATTTTATTTTATCGATGTGAGACAAATGACGTCATTAGTCAGTACTATAACCACCGTCAGCTGCGCACTATATTTCACACCAACTTCTCAAATGGTAACATAATATTTCCATTTGCTTTTAACACGATTACGATGCTGATGTAATGAGGGTTGTTGAAATTCTATTGCTACCAGGTGCCGCGATGTAGCCATCAGGTCTATCGTGTCAGACTGCAGACATATTATGTCGCGTATAGAAACACTGTGGAGATAAACTCACAGGTAACCAAAACTCTCAACTCAACAGCTACAAAAATTCCTTCAAGAAGAGAGAGTCTTCCCTCTTATAAGGCCGACAACGCACCTGCAGCTCTTGTGATGTTGCGAGTGTCAATGGGCGACGGTGGTTGCTTTCCATCAGGTGACCCATCTGCTCGTTTGCCCCCCTTATTTCATAAAAAAATCAAATAAAATGCCACTTTATAACATAGACTACACATGGCATCCAGTCAGCATTATTCTGTGTGATACTGTTAAAATCTAATAATCCCTACATTACACTTTGATAGACTTAATCCTGTTTATTTAAGCCGCGGAGACATACGAGTGATTTGGAATTGATTGTGTTCCACCAAAACCAGTCACCAAAGTGGTTTGAATAATCTCTGTTCAAACCTAATGAGTACTTTAATGATTAAAGTTTCAAATTGAACTAAGATTCAATTGAACTAAGAGTGTCGACGTTGTATTTGTTTCAATTGATTTCGATCTAAATATTTAAAACAAAACACTGAAAGTCTATCAAATAATATTGTGTTACTTATTGTAATACACCTGCGACTATAACGCCTCCGTGGTCCAGTGGTTTAGAGCGTTTAGAGCGTGGCTCTTGACTCGGAGATCATGGGTTTGATTCCCGCGTTGGAAACATGTTATTTCCAAGTTTAGTTTGGACAATGCAGGTTGATCACCTGATTGTCTGACAAGTAAGATGATCCATGCGTCGCGTCGGATGGGCCTGTAAAAAGTCGGTTCTGCCCCTAATCTCTCGCCAGTCGTGGCGGTCTTCCGTCCCACTGGGTTATGAGAGTAAAGGAATAGAGAGTGCTCTTGTGTACTGCGCACACGCTTGGACACTATCAAATTACTCCTGCGTAACTGGCCTGTTTGTACAATGAAACCGGCCACCGTTACCGAAACCGATGTGGGAGTAAATTATTACTATAATTAGTTTAATTATAATTTTTTTGTCTTTTCCGACGTCCGAATCAAAAGCCACGCTCTAAGCCACTGGACTACGGAGGCGTCATCATGTCTAAGTGTCTCAAACTAAAATCCAGCCAATAAATCGCTTATTCAATCAAAAGTCCATAACCCTCCTTTTTGCTTCGCCGTAGTCGGGTAAAAAGTCTTTGGTGCTGATGCCTGTTTATTTACATAACTTCACCAAAGCAAAGCCTTAGGGGGTGAAGTTGAGAGTCATTATTTATTCAATGGCAAGATTTGTTAATGTCACAGTCATTCGACCTCACAGAGGGATGGAAATGTCTTAGGATGTATAATTATTGTATAACTAGTTGACCCGGCAAACGTTATTTTGCCATTTAAAGTATTTCTACTTCATCAGTAATTGATACAAAATCTTACCCCCCTTTAATCCCCTAAAAGGGGTGGGGGGAAAATTGTGTACACCTGATGTTAAGTTGGAAAATATAGTTATATACGTAATATGTAAGTCCATTAAAGAAAAAATTTGACACAAAATCTGACCCCCTTTTTGGTCCCCTTAGAGGGGGGGGGGGAATTTATACATCAGATGTTGAGTTGGAAGAAAGCAACTATATCTGCGAAAACCGTATGCAAATCGGATCAGTAGTTTTCGTGTTAAAAAAAAAAGTTTGATACAAAATCTGACCCCTCTTTTGTCCCCTTAGAGGGGTGGGGGGAATTTTTTTTATACACCAGATGTTAAGTTGGAAGAAGACAAATTTATCTGCGAAAACCGCTTTCAAATCGATACGAATACAGACAGATAGACAGACAGACAAAAAACTAACCACATTTTTGGCTTCTATAGCAATCTAGTGACACCCCCCGATTATTATTTTTTGAATATCTTTAATGTACTATCTATCTGATAATCTTTAATATTTTGGCGCGACGAAAGTAATGGCATCACAGTAGCCTATAAGGAATCTACTGGCCTAACTTCAAGTATGGAGATTGTAGGTAGGTACTTACCGAGATTTCGATTTAATCAGTAAGTGGTATTTCTCTTTTCAGGAAATCTTTGTTTTTTACATTCGCGTATTACATAACATCATATTTTAAAGAATAAATCCGTTGTTCTAGTAATTGTAAGAATCTAGGCTTTGAGTACGGTCTAACCAGATTTGTCTGTCTCTGAGAGTGTTTGTCGAAGAAAATGTGCGAAATTTATTAGGGTTGGCGAATAATATCGCCGATTTTTCTTAGCCGTTGTGTTTCATAATAATATATGCTTGTTGGAAAGCCAATTATATTCCTCTTTATTATTAACTCATATCAAGGTAAAGTTAAGGTAGGGTAGCTATTAAATAAATAAAAATAAATAAATAAAATGTCTTTATTTCAGGCATAAATGTACCCATACAGATTATAATATAAAAATATATAATGTAAAATTAAAATAAAATTAAAATAAAATAATGTTGACACTGTAAAGGGGCGTCCAGTCATAAAAATCACTTCTTGTTCTGGTTCATGTGAACAGAGATCCACCGCACGTACATTAAATTATTATAGTAGTCGTCAGAGATAGCCGCGAGTATCCTATTGCTAGAGCTGCGCAGTCTGTGCCAAAATGCAGCCACCCGAGATCTAATGAGAGCAAAAAAGTCAGGGACTCCCGCCTCCGCAAACATACCCGAAGCACTGCAGTTTCGCGGGAGCCGCATAAGAGTTCGATATGCATCATTATACTGAACTCTTATACGGCTCATCGACTTTTGTTTGAACGTTATCCAAAGCTGGCAGGTGTACATGCTAAGGCAATACGCCTTAAAAAGTGTGGTCTTAACGTCCCTGCTGCAGTTGGAAAAACGTCGAGCGATCATGTTGGCTCTGACGGCGAGAGCCCTGCGCTCTCGCTCAATGTCAGCGTCATCCTCCAGCCGATCAGTCAACAGGTGACCTAGATACCGGAACTGCTTAACAACACCTATCTCACATCCATTCAAATACACTTGGGGTACTACCTCCGGACCCCGACCAGATGCGAAAACCATGACTTCGGTTTTGGAGACATTATATTTCAGTCCATGAGCATTCGCATAATGCTCACAGACCGATAACAGTCGCCTCAATCCTTTGATTGAGGGGCTGAGGAGCACCATATCGTCTGCGTAGCTCAGGTTATTCAAACAAACGTTTCCTATATGGCAGCCGATTCTGGTGCTACTCAGCTCCTCGATCAGGCCGTTCACATACACATTGAAGAGGTCCGGGGAGGTGACCCCCCCTTGGCGTACTCCACACTCTAGCCTATATACACTAGAGGTCGCGTCACCCCATTTCACTAAGTTAGTTTGGCCTCCGTACCAGAATCTCAACAGATCAACCACCCGCCTAGGCACCTGTGACTTGAGCAACTTATTCCATAGAATGTCATAGTTGACCAAATCAAAGGCGCGGCTCAGGTCTAGAAAGCACGCATAAACAGAAGTCTTACGGGACTTGTAGTGGTTTATGGTGCTTTTCAGACTGGCTATAGCGGCATCCGTCGAGAGTCCGGCCCGGAAGCCAAACTGCGCGTCGTCAATTTTAATGTTCTTAAGCAATTCCGGTTGCAACAGTCTCTCTAATATTTTGCCGACAATTGTACCTAAGGATATCGGCCGGTAGTTTGACGCAGAACTCAGGTTACCCGTTTTATTTTTGACGATAGGTGTGACTATCGTTCTCATTAGCTCCTCAGGTAAGTACGAGTACTTAATACAAAGATTAAATAATCGACTTAAATGTCTAGTAATTTTGTCACTGGCCCACACTATGTGCTCGATACTGAGTCCATCGTGCCCTGGCGATTTACCACGTTTCATACTCATTATGACCTTCGAGATATCCTCTGGTGTAAATTCTATGACATCATTATTAGGACAGATTTCAGTATCAAACACATATTGCGCATCCAAAGGACTTATTCTAAATTTACGAGCAAATAATTCAGCTATCTCGGACTGCTTCTGGCAGCCCTCCACCGATACAGGTAAATTTTGTTTATAGTTGAGTTTTTTAGTAGCATTCCAAAATTTAATAAAGTTTTTATTCTTTCTATGTAAAGCTAAAATATTCATTTTAATACTTTCCTCATTTCTTTGACACCATTTAAGTTTGTTTTTAAATTCTTTCCGACTTTTGCACATGTTTTCATAATCTGTACCGCTGGAGGGCTTGCCAGCAACCATCCAGCACTTAAAATAAAACCTAGCTCTCTCGTGGCTATCTCTGACGTGGTAGTTCCAGCCTGGTATCTTCTTACCTCGTCTGTGTTCACATGAACCAGAACTTACAATTGCAGCGTTTTGTAATACGTCAATAATATGCCTATAATGTCGATCAATATTATTATATTGACTTTGTAAATGTTCACAATTAAAAACGTCTTGACAATCACATGAAAAATAATCAGGAAATATATCTAAATTATTATAACAAAATTCCCCATATAAATTAATTTGACTAGAGTTTCTCTCGCCCCATCTTACATACTTCAGGGCGTCCGGCTTGTAGGAAATGCTAGGACTTATCGTGGTTAATAAAATATCACACACTATAGTTAACGGGTGGTGGTCAGACCAGAGTACGTCATGGGTGACATAGGCATCTACCACAGTATCCCATGCGGCCTTTGTTGTTATGCAATGGTCCAAAAATCTCCTACTGCCAGTCGCCTCACATATAAAAGTGTAGGTATCGGAATCAGTCCCAAGTATCCTCAGGTCTGCCCACTCCCACAGCATTTCATCACAAAATTTAAGAAGCTGCTTACCGAACCTTGCACCGGGATGCGCGTTAAAATCCCCCAGGATATAGGCTACCTGAACTTCAGAGTCATCTATAATAGCACTAACCTCAGCCAAACATTGTGTAAATTCTTCCACATTGTCACTATTATCAACAGGCATGTATACATTAATAACAAGAAACGATCCTGTATTCACAAAAACACGTACAGCCTGAATTCTCTTACTCACACACTCTATAGGTACAACATTGGGAAATACTGCCTTATTCCACATTATAGCAAGCCCGCCATAAGGCCTACCCCTAAGGATACCCTCCGAGGAGTCCACCGACGACTTAGCAACACAACCGAAAGATTTATTTATCGAATGCACATAGTTCAAGTCGTGCTCAAGCAGCCAGGTCTCTTGAAGAACTACAAGATCAGATTTTTGCGTTAGATCTAGCACCGTTTTAGCAGAAGTCTTTATGTTTTTGCAGTTGAAAGATGTTAATTTAATTCTGGTACAATCCATATTAAATTTGTATTACGCTTCTCGTTTTACGTTCGTGATATAATCTAAATTTTATTCCCTTAGGCCAGAAATCTTTGCTTAAAAAAGTATCTAGCTTATTCCTTTGTACAGCTATTTTGAAGGAACAAAAATCTGTTTCATACCGTTGCGTTAACAATTCTATTTTGGTGCAATCCTCGCCTCTTTCCTTTAAAAATTCCTTAACGTTCTCAATAGTAGTCGATTTATTCAGTCTCGATATATAAATATACGACATTAAATCAGCTAGCTGCAACTTACTCGAAGACTGTGCTATACCTATTAAATTGGTACGTTTGTTCTGTGTTTTGCGTTTTTTACGCTCCACTAGTGTAAAGTTGTTGTCATTTTGCGCGGTGTGGCTTATGAAAGCTTTCTGTGAGTCATTCTGAACAATTATGTCTCTATACGAAGGCTTCGTCGGCATAATATAGTCAGCTGATTGTTCAATGTCAGGCGAGTGCAGCGATAACGCGGGCGTGCAATCCTTATCTATGAATGCGCTCGCGCAGCTGTTCCCGCCGGGCTGAGGCGATAACCGGTTCTGCATGGGCTCCTTACGTTTAGTTACAACGTTATCTATTCCGTGCGTATTATTACAACTATTCCCATTCACACTTTTAAGTTCCTGTAATATAGACTTAACCTGTTCCAATTCCGACTTTAATTCTTGTATCTCGGTAGCTGAGCTGAAGTCATCAAATTTTTGTTGTTTTTCAGATTTCATGCTTGCTATGTCCTGGCGCAAAATTGCTATTTCTTTCAGAAAAGACGTCGAATCAATATAGTTAAATGAAACTGGTGGAATTTTATTTAAATCCCTTGCCACAAAAATTGGGAGGGTGTCAGGATCGAACTCCTTAATTAGCTTTATCATTTCTTGAATACTTTTTTGCTCAGAACCTTCTTTTCTCCTCGTGATTTTCTTCGTAGGAGCCAATAACTTGTAGGCAATACCTCGCGCGGCTTCAATTTCATCGCCAGTGTATGCCGATAAACATATCTCCAAAATAGCGGTCTCCGGTAACACGTCAACTTTGTTAGTTATGAATGCAAGTAACTCGTTAATCACAACACAGCACCCACTACACTGCATATCCATTCCATCGGGTTGACAATTCCGATTTACATTAGCGTTCGGGGATCGTGCCAGCGGCATCGTGCACCTCGCGCGGTAGCCAGCGAGAGACTGACTTATATATATTCTTACGCTTATTTTTTCTAACATACTTTGTATAATATCTTTTTTGTTCATTCGTTACTTAACTAACTACTTACGTTAATTCTGCCTCAAAATGGGCCATATTCCTTAACAACTGCCTAAATAAGTGCTTTTATAAAAGACTTACAACGAGAAACTATCTTTTTCTAACCGACTTCAAACAAAGGAGGGGGAGGCCTATGTTTGGATATATCCATAGCTGTATTAGGTACTTAATATTATAAATGTGCAAGTGTGTCTATATTCTGTCTGTTACCTCTTCACGCGCAAGCCGCTAAACCGATTTTACTTTAATTATTTTATCCCGGAAAAATGTACAAAAGTTCCCGCGCAATAAACAAATTTTGGCGCAATGCAGTTGCGAGTTTTTTTTTATTATTCAATTACAACTTTCACGTGTGACAGCCCTAGCTATGCTCGAGGTCCCCATTTGTTGTAAATTGACGCGAAGGTGGAAGTTCGACAGACAGTTTGCTCAATATTTTCCCTATTTTTTCCCCATGTTTTCCCCGTGAAGACCCGCTCAATCATCGAAAAACTACAAGATTGTTATTTCTAATAGCTCATTGAAAGGTCGATGTTGAAATTGCCCGTCATCATGTGACCTCAATCGTGACATTTTGATTTCTATAATATTTTTCTGCGATGTTTTATATTTGGGAATATTCCGTGTTTATAATAATAATTATTCTGTTAAAGGCCTTTAATAGTTAGGGCGCGTAAAGTATATTAAAAACTTTAGATGGAGGAGTTAGTGTGCCATAGAAATAGTATAAAAGAAACCAGTTGGTAGACAGTAGAATTACTAGAAATGACATAGAAATGACAGATTGATGTGTGAAAAATCTTATTTTTGTCCCTATAATCCATATTAATATTATAAATGCGAATGTGTGTCTGTCTGTCTCCTACATCTTCACGCCCAAACCGCTGAACCGATTTTGCAGAAATTTGGTATGGAGATACTTTGAGTCCCGGGAAAGGACATAGGATACTTTTTGTTCCGGGAAAATGTACGGTTCCCGCGCGATAAACGAGTTTTGGCGCAACGGAGTTGCGGGCGTCATCTAGTAAGTATATCATAATTCCTATTCTTATAGGTACAACGCATATCTCTCTCTCTCTCTCTCTCTCTGTAGATATGCGTTGTACCTACAAGAGGTGCTACGTGCTACAATGATTTCGGCAGTGCAAATCAAATTGTCTTTTGTAAAAATAAAGTACACAACGCGTTCTAAGTAAGACAGGACATGACAAACTTTGGCAATACATCACAAGTTAGTTTGTCCCAGAAATTGCGTCGGATTTCTTCGCGCGTGCTATTACTTAGCGCGATAATATTAACATTAATTAATATTGAATATTGCTTGAGTTGAAATATTATTCAATGCATTATTGAATATGGCATGTTAAATACTTAAAATTACTTTGTTGATCGGGGTGTGAGGCTTCTTAGGGTTGATTCAGACCGCAACGCGACGCGTAGATGCATTTCTAAATTAGTATGGATTTGACAGATTCGCAAGACGTCTCACGCTGACGACATCTGTCAAATCCATACAAATTTAGGTCGCGTCGCGTCGCACCTCGCCTCGTCGCGTTGCGGTCTGAATTGACCCTTACAGATGAACGGCAAGTGTCAGCGGCAGCCGACGGCGCGGTAGCCGTAAGATAAACATACTGGCTAGTCGGTAATCCGTGCGCTGCCGATACAGTGAACGTATTATAAAAAAAATATCCGTTTGATGCGAGACGTCGGTTACGTACGATATAGACCTGTGGACGCATACCTTTACGCTGTACGTCATAACTGCTAGCGTGATAAACTGTCGACGGCTGCCGTCGACTGCCGCCGACAAGTGCCGCCGACTGCCGTCGACTGCCGCCGACGCATGCCGCCGACACGTGCCGTTCTAAGCTATTAATTGTTCTTTAACACTATAAATAAGCAAAGCGGTATCTATCTCGTATATATTAAGTACTAGCTGTCCCGGCAAATGTTGTTTTGCCATATAAAGTATTTCTACTTCATCAGTTGATACAAAATCTTACCCCCTCTTTTGTCCCCTAAGAGGGGTGGGGGGAAAATGTTTATACACCAAATGTTAAGTTGGAAAACACAGTATATAATATGAAGTAAGTCGATTAAAGAAAAAAGTTTGATACAAAACTGACCCCCTCTTTTGTCCCCTTACAGGGGTGGGGAGAAAAATTTTTATACACCAGATGTTAAGTTAGAATCTGAAGACAAAATATATGTTTGCGAAAACCGCATTCAAATCGGATCAGTAGTTTTCGTGTGATGCTGGAACAAACATACAGACAGCCAGACAGACAGACAGACAGACAAAAAACTAACCACATTTTTGGCTTCTATAGCGATATAGTGACACCCCTCGCTTATTATTTTTTGAATATATTTAATGTACAGAATTTCCATTTCTACAGTTTTATTATATGTATAGATCTCATTCTATTATACTGTTAGTATTTTCTTTTTGTTAGTTTTATGTTGTCTTGAATCACGAGGCCTATTTGAGCGACCTCGTGCTTAAGTTAATCCTAAATCAAATATTTAATCGATTAATTTTTACAAATTTCACTTAATCACGACCGGTTTCGAAAAAATCATCTTCAGGTTAATCGACCCTTTTGAAGTCCTAAGAACATACGACCCTAATCTTAGGTTTAAACTAATGCATAGATAAATTAATATTAATCAACGGTGATAAATCCGCAAGGACAGATCATTATTCACTAGAGATCTGTTTGTACAGAACACTAACGACCTTTGCAATTAACGCCTCTATGGTTCAGTGGTTTGAGAACTTGGCTCTTGGCTCGAGGGTAGTAGGTTCGATTTCTAAAAAATATTGTTTTAAATATGATTGGATGTATAATTATTATGTGTCCTAATCACCTGATTGCAACCGAATTTATTGCTAGCTTATTAGTAAAATTGTAATTATACGAGTAGGTAATTTAGATGCTATGGTGGAATACATAGACAGAGTACAGCTAAAATCATTATCTTCCCTTTTTATTTTTTAATTAGCAGTATAATATTGTATTTTGACGTCAAAAAGTGTTGTAAAAACCCTATTTTGAATAAACGAACTTGACTTTGACTTTGCTGTAGTCGGATAATTACTAACGTAATATTTATTCTAGTTCTAAAGATTTCCTTATTTGTATTCAAAATAAAAACTCTTAGGCGTCCATTACATGGTAAGTTTTGGTGTCAGTTTTACCACAGTCATGGCTGTGACTGATGGTTAACCTACCGTGTAAGAGCGTGACTGACGGTTGCATGAAGCTGATTGACGAAAATCTGGATATTATATTGATTTTTGGTTCATGCAACCATCAGTCACGAATTTTGAGTGAACGTAGTAGAGTATTTAAGAGCGTTTACACCTTTCACGCTCAATTTGGCTTAAAACTGTACTTTTCAAACTTGAAAAAATCATTAACCACTTATCTTTATAAAAATGTTGGTAACTTATTTTTATAGGAAATTTCACTGTCTATATAGTTATCAGAGAAAAAAATACGATTTATAGAGTATTTGTACATTAAGTCTCGATACCATAACAGAGGTTTTCTTAAATTCCGTTATAGTATCAGTTTCGAAGCTTCAAATTTACGAAACCAGCGACAGATCTAATTAGAAAAAAATAATAACCTATTGATAAGATCCTTAAGCAAATAGTTATCAGAAAAAAATATTTCATTTAGGTATTTAACTATAAGTAATTTAAATTCAAAGAATGAGAAATATCAAGGATTTAAAACCTTATTTTTACCTATTTATCTTACTTATTTCAATATAATAATAGCTTCATATGATAGAAGAACACTTTACTTAAAAGTATACTTTTTAAATATCAACAAATACTTTGTTATTTTTTTTCTACAAATATTTTAAAACTTACTATAAATCACTGCGCGCAAAGCAATTGAAATCAGACCGCCGCGAGGCTTGCTGGAGGGTGGACGTATCGCTCCCTGCTGCGCATGAACTCTGTTGACCTTTGTCGCGCATACTAGAGTAGTGAACATTTATAGCGTGATCGAAAAATCTTGATTGTTTGGTAAGTAAATATTTTATTTTGTTAGTAAGTAATATAATACATTTTATGTATGTATTTTTATGGCGGAAAATAATTTTACTATTAAAACACATTACATTACAGAACTAATGGGAAACAAAACGAATATATTTTTAAGAAAGAAAAGAAAGCGCAAAAATGTAGAAAATTTGGAAAGCTTGGAAAAGACAAGAATGGCTAAAAGGTTGCTATTATCACTGTTATCCTTATTTCAACTTATTTTTTCATTTAATTACTTAGAAATAACGTGTTTTGTGTGCTTTCTATTTGTGTTTTTATTTCAGGCAATATAAAAGTAAATCAACTGAAGAAACAACAACGGAAAAAGATGAATGTGAAAACCAACACGAAGAAAAGGTGCCTTGAATTGTATTTAAATAGCAGTATTTTTTTTTGACTGACTTCAGACTTCCGAAATTAAGTACAGTTAATAGGTGCTAGTTTCATGCCTAAATTATATATATCTGCAACTGACATTTATGTTATTTAATATTTAAAAACTAAAAAGGGTGAAATTATTTTTTTTTAACAAAAAATTTTAACCGACTTCCAAGGTAAAAACAATAAGAATATTAGATGAATGTGAAAACCAACACTAAGAAAAGGTACCTTGAATTGAACGTATTTTAAATTTTAATGGCAGTTTTTTCTTTGCTATGCCGTCATAAATCATAATAAAATATATCAAATAAATTCCCTTTTTTTTTTAGAATTCTTTATTGGGCTTATAGTTGAATGCCTAGAGCGTAAAAATCATGCAAACCTCCGATTTCCGTAATAGTGGATGAAAATTGAAAAGAAAAAAAGGAATAATATGTAGCTGATAATATAATTAAAAAAGTTTACCTATTGAAAAGCTGTTGTGCTTTTGATTTTTAAATAATTATTCTATACCATTTCAGTTACACTCATTTCTGCCTGCATTTCGTTCAGTTATGTTGCGAAATAATAAAATATATTATCATTTTTTTAGGGTTCCATAGCCAAAATGGCAAAAAAAAACGGAACCATTATAGATTCGTCATGTGTCTGTCTGTCTGTCTGTCCGTCTGTCCGTCTGTTTGTCACAGCCACTTTTCTCCGAAACAGTTCTTTCTTTTCTTTTTTACTTGTACACTCACAAAGGTTATACAGAGCAGAGTTGTCGTCGATGGCGAACAAGTTATTTTTTATCTCGCCAACACTGATACTGGCTATTCCTCAAGGGAGGCCATTTTTAAAAGAAGAAGAAGAAGAAGTATTAGAGCTATACTATTGAAACTTGGTAAGTAGATGTAGTCTGTGAGCCGCATTAAGATTTTGATGCAAAAATGGAAAAACTATTAAAAATTTTAGGGGTCCCCATAAGTACAACTGAAACAAAAAAAAATTTTTTTCATCTAACCTATGCGTGTGGGGTATCTATGGATAAGTCTCCAAAAATCATATTGAGGTTTCTCATATCATTTTTTTTCTAACCTGCATAGTTTGCGAGAGAGACTTCCAAATTGGTAAAATGTGTGTCCCCCCCCCTCTAATTTCTAAAGTAGGGGCATGATAATTCTAAAAAAAATATATGATGTAGATTACTATAAAAACTACCAACGAAAATTGGTTTGAACGAGATCTAGCCAGTAGCTTTTGTTTATACGTCATAAATGGTAAACCTTAATCTAATAAAATTCATAAAATCGACTGAAATATAAAAATAAATCAAACACCTATTAATTTCATAAAAATAAACCTTATTGCTACTGCGGAACCCTTAATGGGCGAGTCCTTTCATTTGATATCCATATTGAGGTAGTAATAAGAAATATGTGTAATCTGTAATTTTTCTTACAACTACCGGCCGGCTACGGCGGCAGCCATCTTGGATTTTCACGATGTGTTTATAACACTGATCTCTATTATACAAGTACGCTGGATAGCTGATACACATCTGCTTTTTGTGCCTATTTGAAGCGGAATCAGCGCCCTCATTATTCGGGTAGAGAACTAAATTTGACGTAACCACAACCAATAACAACAGTTGTCATCACTAGTATTAGTTCCAAGTACTCTCATTACTGCTATCAGCGCCAATATGGCGGCTTTCAAATGTCATTTTTACGTCAGATTTAGTTCTCTACCCGAATAATGGGGGCGCTGATTCAGCTTCAAATAGGCACAAGGAATAGCTGTCATTTACAAAGGATATCAGCTATCCAGCGTACTTGTATAGTAGAGATCAGTGGTTTATAAATTGTTGCGTGTTATTCTGATGTATTTAAAGCTATATTGTTGTAAAGTTCCATTAAAATCCATTCAGTGGTTTTTGCGTGAAAGAGTAACAAAATATGTCCATGCATACAAGCTTTTGCGTACATAATATTAATAGGGTTACACTTGAATAAATAATATAAATCCGATTTTTTTATTTTAATACAATGATAAACATTTGATAATAATTGTGTCTCACTATGACAATCACCTTATTGTACCTACATAAAATTACAACTTTGCCCAAAATTTCATATTACTCATTTTATGTTTTATAAAGTAACATAAAACATTCAACATAATGCATTAGTGGATTTAGGATTAATAGTAATAGTATGCTAAAATGTAGTGGTAAATCAATAATAATAAACCGACTCGCATCGACATTGCATCCGCATTCCGCACGGATCAAAATCTTTTGATTTGACTATAATGAACCAACTCACGCACACAGACGCACTTGCTTCTGTGTGAATAAAGTTACACTGAATTACATGAAACTCGACATTATGCGTTCGACGTAAACGCTCTTAACGACTTCTGCGGCTCAATTGATAAGTGTGAGTGGCAGCTCAAGCTGGTGGTCGCGGTTTCTAATCCCGCCGACAGAACAAAAAGTTTTCAATGTTCCTGGGTCATGGATGTGTATATTAAATATTATGTGTATGGTATAATAAAAATCTTAAATTATATATTATGTAATATGTATAGCATAAAAGTATTAAATACTAGTTGACCCGGCAAACATTGTTTTGTCATTTAAAGTATTTCTACTTCATCAGTAATTGATACAAAATCTTACCCCCCCCCCCTTTTGTCCCCTAAGAGGGGTGGGGGGAAAACTGATGTTAAGTTGGAAAATGTAAGTCCATTAAAGAAAAAATTCGTCAGTCCATTAGTCAAACATAATTCATGATTGAAAGAATTGACTGTCGCTTGCATGAGCGTGTAATGGACGCCTGACACCGAAGGTATCGAATTAATTATTTTTTATTTTTAAGATCAAAGACTTCCTTAATTTAATTAAAAAGTCCACGTCTACCTGTCCTGCATTCATTAAAAAACTTGATATCAGACACATTATAAATTCCGCTTTAAATTAAAAACACGGAAGAAACATTAGCAAAGTCTAGATCCCAGAGTCCAGACACCTAGATAGGTTTCAATTAATTACTAAAGAGTTAGCTCTACCTTGATGCGCTACAGAGAAAATGCTTTCAGTTCTACCTTACATTTTTAAAGTCTTTTTAACGTTTCAACTTGCACTAGATTTTAAAATTAAGAATCTGGAATTTCAGTTCAGATTCTACGATTATAATGCAACATTAATATAGCTTATTTTTACGATCCAGTCCGTTTTGTACCTATCTACAAAGCGATTTTCACATGAAATGTTTGGCATGTATGAGAATACTTTTTCTCTATTTCATAAGGAACAGACCGTTTCCTTTATTTATCTGGGCCGGATTTGAATTACAGTCTGGCTTGGTCTGGCTACACCGCGATAACACAAGCAATGGTGCAGTCTGTCACGAAAGAGTAGACGCAGATCAAAATTTTCTAAACGTAATTACGCTCAAAAGGTGGTGTTTTCTCTTTGTAATTACTAATTACAGATAACGCTTTAAAACACTTTAAATATTATCACATTGACACACAGACATAGATCATGATAGATACCGCATGTGTATGTACTTCGCGTGCCATATCGCGCTCCCAAACGAGCAGTGCTCGTATTTCGAAAGTCTGTCCTTCAGTCTGCTATCGGAATCGGACGTCAATCGGAATTTTAAAAATGCCTAAATGCCAATAAATTGCCGTATTGAGCTGTGGAAATTCGAATAGAAACGTTGGCCTGGATAATGGGCACTTTTCTTATCATCGCGCGGTACGTCACAGTAGCTATAAAAAAGTGGCACGATCGTTTTCATTGCTCTATAACAGTACGGAACCCTTCGTGCTCGAGTCCGACTCGCACTTGGCCGATTTTTTATTTCTATCTAATTATTACAATAAACACGACCTTTTTTCGTCGCGCACTTGGCTAAAAGATGCTAAAAGATGCAGATGCAGGTACACACACAAATAAGCTTCAAGTTCTTTTTATAAATGCCTAATTCTTTCTTTATAATTACAATCTGACAATATTGGTTTCGTTATTAAGAGCTTTAGGAGTTTTAAGATTTATATAAACATTTGCTCGGCCGCAAAATTACCAGCCCCTTTTCATCTGGCTCGTCCCTTATTGATATTAAAATTTTATAATATAATATTTTGTTCATACTGCCTCCAGGGACGAATTACGTAGAAACCGTTATAGCTAGAGTCATATTTTTTACGAAAGGGTTGAGATGAGCAAACGGATCATCTGATGGAAAGCGATTACAATTCAATTGGGCCGTTTAGCTGTATTTATAGTGTCGCGTTGACCGCTCGCTGACCGCTGCGTGTTATTCAAAAAAGTTTTCTAGAATTTCATACCATATCCTGTGCTCTTGGCCCTTTAGCGCCTACGCAACATTAGTGCGGTCTTAATTTGTATGGATTTGGCTGAATTTAATTATTGCGTGAGACTTCATGGAATTCTATCAATAAAATATCAAATAAAAAAATTAAATTAAGAAATTTAAAAAAAACCCCGCCAAAAAACTTTAAAAAGTAATGAAATAACATTTACTGACTTTAAGTTTAAATCATTCCTATGAGTAAAGTAATATTTTAGTCCATAATCGTTGTCAAGGTGTGTCGGGGGACTGCCAAGTAAACTACCACATCAGCGACTTTTACATTTTGTATCGCCATAATAGTCGCTGATTCTCTCGATTCGGGTCGTAGTGAACTGACCCTTAAACTATATTGTTATGTGAAATCAAACATCTAAATTAGCGGTCCCCCGACACATCTTGACTACGATTATGGACTAAAATATTACTTTACTCATAGGAATGATTTAAACTTAAAGTCAGTAAATGTTATTTCATTACTTTTTAAAGTTTTTTGGTGGGGGTTTTGTCTTTTGGTCTTGGAATTGACCCTTAGAGCTCCGCAGACTACAGACTTTATTGGCCGATAGTTTGATCGAATTGAAGTTTTTGTTGCGTATCGAATATTATTTTAGCCGATACTAAATTGTTTATTGTGCACACCTCCGCTGCACCAAGATTAAGATTTTTATGTTTGCTTCAATAAAGACTTCTTACTATTATTATATCTCGCATCTCCATAATATAATAATGTCTATCTCCAAATAATATCTTCATAATGATTAAGCATTCGACTAAACCATCGACCGACTAGGTAAGTTATAACCTAACCTACATAATTCGCTGATATTTCATAATTTGCATGATTACGCGGTAATGGCTAGAGCGGTGGTAATTATACGCAAATCCCGTTATAAACAACAATTAGTGCGTCATCCTCAGAGCTCAGGATGACGGGAAGGTGACAAGTAAGCTTGTTAATTGATTTTTATGGTCCGTTTATTTTATTTCTGTCATCCATTTTGCAGGCATTAAAAATCCAAAGTATACAGGCCCCCCATTCCCATATACGGGAAGGTCAGTCGATTCGATCGTACTGATCGTTGAGCAATCTGATAGAACTCAATCAGTATAGAACGTAGCCTATTCATAGCAAATATTATGCGAGCGAGTTTCTTAGGCTGCACCGGTTCTTCTCGTTGGGTTAGTTTCTGAACCAGTGGTAGGTATCATTTTAGACTCGACGATCAAAAAGAGTATAATTGTATACCCGATTATATTGATTCCTAGGTAGTTGACAGACCTACGTCGTTTGGTCGGCCTTTGTCAATTTAATGTTAGCTGTGAGTTGTGACCACCGGATGAGGTTGACTTAAGGTGACGCCTTGATAATTTGGCTGTAGCGATGTCCATTTTTCTCAGCAATGACTAAGGCTAAGAAATTAAAGTTCACTGGCAGTATTCATCATGTCTTTGTCTTTAAATTACCCATAGCATAACAGGATTGGTCAACTTTCATAACACAGAATAATCAATCAAAAAGACCTCTGTAAAAAAAGGGATTCCTATTTTGCCAACAGAGGAGAGTGATATAAGCTTCCAAAATTTGTACATAAATTGGTTCTAGTATACACTTTAATTTGTCCATAGCTTATATGAAATTTATTTATGGTTTTTAAATTACGCGACAAAAACCATTTTGTCGCTACGCCCTTTCCATTTTTTGCTGTTCCATTGCTTGTTTTCTATGAGAGGCCGGGCCAGCCTCGCATAGAAAACAAGCAATCTAAAACACATCCAACACGGTTTTTTACTTTAACATGGCGTCACCTTAACGCGACCAAATTACTTAGGTCCGCCATCTGCCTAGGAAACAACTTCTCTGATAGTACAATACTAAGTTTGAAGCAAAAATGTCTTTGACTTTATTTTCCTAAAACTCATATTGATACAAATTCTTACTGAAACTTTCTGCATGAATTTAGCTTGTTACATTCCGGAGAGGGACGCTCGCCAAGGCGGCGCCGCCCGCCCTTCGGTGTCGAATATATTGGAAATTATGACACTCATTAGTATAAATTGGCTGAACTTCTAATAACGTACACTGATATGTCGTTTAGGGTTAACAACATCTAATTTGTGACCGTAGTAAAGAAAACTGTAGTTATTTTTTAATGAATAGCCTAGTCAAATAAAGCTAAATTGCGGATCGTTGGTATTAATATTTATGTAGGTTGGATCATTAATGCCATAAATAGGAAATGTTTCGCAAACGTTGGAGCAGAGTAGTAAGTTGGCTAGTATCGTTTTCAAAAATATGAGGATAATATTATTAGGTTAGAGAAACGTTACATTTTGCGGCGACTTGTAAAAAAATCTAATATTTCATTGAATAGATAAACACCTCTTAAAACTATAAAATCTAGACATGAAGTTATTATGTCCTAAAAGGACGAAAACATTATTTTAGCACGTTTGAGCCACCAAAAAATATAGACGGTACACACGAATAAGTCGTTATTTTTTTCGTGTTCAGACTTTCAGAGCAAGGATGTTCACAAAATACGATCCATCAACGCCGTGCATGATGAATGCGGATCCACGTTGCCCAATAAAGTAATTTGCTTAAAGGATGTCAGCCTACACAATAGATACCAGATAATGTACCAAGTCCATCATCCATGCCTGCTTAGTGTACGATAAAGAATTTTATAAATTAACTCATTGATTACTTTTCATAAGTGATAAAGAATAAAAAAGATGTATTGTGTAATGACTAATATTCTTCTAAACTGTGATAAAATTACTTATTACTGTGAAATTATTTTTTGACGATATTTTTGCAATGCATAGTAATTTATGCTAGACAGGCACTATAACAAATATTGTGATATAATAATCTTAAAATAAAATAGTAAATATTGTATTTTTATTAAATTTATTTTGGTAATTTGAAGTGCACATTTGCATACATATTTCGGCAATTAGAAAGTGCATAATACATTCTTATAATATCTACAAATATCGTCAACATAATATTATTATTTTATAAATGAATAATCTTAGCAAGTCCTTCAGTCAGACAGCAAGGACGAACGGAAATGGGGACTGAAACAACTTTGTCGTTATAATATTTACTTATTACGTTTTTAATCTCAGCCGTTGTGATCCTTCATCTCCGTTTTGAGGATTTTTGTACACAACGAGATTTTATGGACATCTTAAAGATATTGCAATAACCAGCCACAGACAAGCTAGATTACTGAATGTAGAAATAGAGATACATATATTTTATTCGTTCCACGCCTTTGCTGTTCGCTCTACCTTTATTTTTTCGTTTTTGTCCATTGATTTTCAAATAAATCATCTTAAAATTATTCTACTGTTGTAATACCGCCTGATAGCCTCCTTTTCGTGCGTAAATATACGATTTATTTTTACGCGTTCTGTGACAGGTGCATAGAGTAATGAAGAACTTGCGAGTAATTGTCTAAGTTAATAATTGTATGATTTCAGCACAAAATGCCAATAGAAAACATTAACCTGAATCGTTGAACCGTCACTAACCTCGTACGAACCACACGAGTATTTTTCATTTAATAAAATAAAAATACGGACATAAAAGATCGCTTTACGGTCTATGCAGTATATATTATACATAAACCTCATACAGATATTAAATCAGTGAGCAGCATATAAAATATTTTATGAGCAGTTTTAATGGCATTAGTCATATTCTGGTAAAGGCATATCAACAAGGCGCTTTGCCCACACAAGATGTCACGCAGCCAACTTGTAAAATGTCATTCAGACAACTTGTAAAATGATGTTACGCAGCCAATTTGTAAAATGTTACTTTTTGCATAGACTAAAAGGAAACAGCTAGCGTCATTTTCTACAACATGTCAACAGCTGCTTCGCATAAACCTAAAGTATAATCACTTTATTTTTTGACACCTTGTAGATATCAAAATGTTAATTTATTACGAATAAAAAATAGCATAAAATAACAAACCAGTAAATGAGTAAATGTAGCGACTAGTGAAGGAGAAAATCCAACGTATTAACATTCAGTATGACCACTGTATTTCGATGTGGAGTAATTGATTTGAAAAACTCCGCTATTAGTGGCAGGCTGCCAAACATGTAATAGAAATGAAGTCAAGGGGAGTGCTTACTAACAATTTTCTGATAATATGGCTACTCATTCTGAGCTCCGAGTACATTTTACGGATTTGAAACGTAGATTGTAATACCATACAGTTCATTTTTGAACCTACTCATTTTGTGTGTGTGTCCGCGATAACTGTCAGGTCAGCCTGACAGTTATCGCGGACCCAGACCCGACTGCCGTTATTCGTTGTGAAAAGCATAAAGAAATACTTGAGACGATGTCGTGAATTTCCATTCGAGGTGGTGCTACCAACTATAAGATCAGTATTCGCGTCGCGATTACCGCCGTACATCCATGCATTCGTCACCCGATCGGTAATGAAGAAAATAAATACTAACGATATTTTTTTTTATTATCATCTTAGATACTAACAAATTAAAATTAGCACACACCACACACCACACACCACACACCACACACCACACACCACACACACACACACACACACACACACACACGCCACACGCCACACGCCACACGCCACACGCCACACGCCACACGCCACACGCCACACGCCACACGCCACACGCCACACGCCACACGCCACACGCCACACGCCACACGCCACACGCCACACGCCACACGCCACACGCCACACGCCACACGCCACACGCCACACGCCACACACACCACACCACATACCACACACCACACACCACACACCACACCCACACACAAACACACACACGCCACACGCCACACGCCACACGCCACACGCCACACGCCACACGCCACACGCCACACGCCACACGCCACACGCCACACGCCACACGCCACACGCCACACGCCACACGCCACACGCCACACGCCACACGCCACACGCCACACGCCACACGCCACACGCCACACGCCACACGCCACACGCCACACGCCACACGCCACACGCCACACGCCACACGCCACACACCACACACCACACACACCACACCACATACCACACACCACACACCACACACCACACACCACACCCACACACAAACACACACACACACACACCACACACACCACACATACACAGCATTTATTATTACTGTGTAAATTCCTGTTTTTTGTAAAATGAATACTAAATGAAACCTTTTATGTCTAGCTATAGTTAATAATATTATGTTCAAATTGTAAGTGCTGCATTAATCTGTAAAATATTATGTAAACTGGAAAGTCTAAGGACCACCAAGACACAGGCTCTGCCTAGTTTGGGGTCCATTGCAATTTGTATGGCTTACATAACTAAAAAAAGATTGTATATTAAAACAATTTTAATTAGACACTTGAGAGTAAACATATAAGTTACTTTTGGAAAACTCATTGTAAAATGTTGTGTTATGCAATGGTTCAGAAATAAAGAATTATTTCATTTAAAGAATTATTTCAGCCTGTCTAATTATTTCAGCCTGTCTGTCCAAACGGATCGATCTCTGAGTATACGGGGCCCTTAAGTTCGCTAGTGTACACTCGCCTCCTTGCTATGGCGCCGTTACACACGCATGGCTGCAGGAAGCTCGGATATATTGAGGAATATCCGGTACATTTGCATACATCTAAATAATTGCCTCCACGAATTGTCCTTTGTCATAGGATGTATATACCTATAAATATAAATTAAAAAATCGATGGGCAGGTTTTTCTTATAAAATAAGAATTAATAAGCGCGAAATGGCAAAAGACACGTCTGACACACCTATTAAAAACCTTAAATAATAAAAATAATAGTTTATTATTGAACCTCCTAAAATGTGGATGCGAGTTATGACGTGTCACTCAGATTCAGACCCGAGGGGTGAGTCAAGATTTTTTCGTTTTCGCTTCGTTATAGAATCGCCGATGAAAATGTATGGAATTGACATAAGCGTTCGTTAACATGACGTTGACGTTCGACTCGTCTTATGTCAATTCCATACATTTTGATCGGCGAAGCGAAAACGAAAAAGTTTCGGCTAAATGGCCTGAGCACATGACGACTTCCTGTGTCGCGCCGTCGCGCGTCGCGCGGATACAATCGCGAAGCGGTCGCTAGCTGTGTGCCCTAGCAGCACACGGGGCGCTCATTCAGTCGCGATACAAACGCGCTCCAGTAACAGCACAACGGCTCCGTTATTTCTCCGCTGTCGCCTGATACGACATGTTTACGTAGTAGCAGCACCTCCATCGTGGGTACACAGACACGATAAATTTTCAATTATTGTTATGCGGCAGCCGGGTGCTGCTTGGGAATTGATGGGCTAGATACATACGCTACAGTCTCGCTTTTGCACTCTTAAGTCGCGCGTTGCGTCTCAAGCGTTTGTCGTATTGCAACGCTACGAAAAGTCGCCGTGAGCTAGCCTTAAATTGCATGAGGTGAAAAGCTGTTTCTCAAGTTACACTTTACAAGATGGCGGCGCGTTTCTCATAATTTAAAAGAGCCTTGTAGAGCTGTTCAAAGTCTTCCCACATTGAGTCACAGCCCTGACATCGATTTGCAGCTACAAAACTACTTTCAGTTGGGCAACTTTTTATTACTTTCGAGGCACAGTTAACAGCCTATAGTCAAACTTTCAGTCGCCGTGCCGGCCAGAACTTTCGCGCGCCGGAGATTTCAATAGCGAACTGCAAAATATTTCGTAGAATTTTGTTTTCCTTTTACGTGAAATCTTTTGAAGCTACGGAATGAAATGTTTTTGATTCATTTCTGTTTGCGTAGCACAATAAAATACGCAGCAGGACGAGGAGTACAAAAGAAACAAACAATTATTTTCCGAATTATTGATGGTTAACTAATTTCTAAGTATAAAACTTGATACTTGCTGTATAATATTTCTATAATAAGATAAACTAATACAAATTGGCAATCCTGGATTGGCGTTGGCAACTCGCAGATTTTGAAAAAAAAAACGTATCGCTGAACTTTCTCTCTCTATAACGCTCACACGGCCAAGAAACGCACACGTCTCACGTCTGTCGCCTAGAGTGTGGTTTAAACGTTCCTATTTTTTTTTTTAACGGGCTTTGGCCCACCACACATTCCCACCACTGTATCTCCTGTGTCGCCAGGATCGACAGCGGTATCCAACCACGAAAACAGTTGATATGATCTCAGGGAGCCCGAGGGACATGCTAAACTGTCTTGGGACCCGCAACGAATTTAATCAGAAGAAAAATAGGAGGAGTAGGAAGATTCCAGATTCCCTCCCCATACAAAGCGGGAGACAGCACAACGTTACAATGACCAAAAGTCAAAGAACTGAAGGGGAAGCACCACGGGAATAAAAGTTAATAATTATACCCTATAGCTAAATTAATACGACTACGCTATAGCTAAATTAATATTGCAATTTTATGTGTTGGTTTGTTGCCAATAATAACTATGACAAAAACGCTTGAAGGCACGGAAGTTCCTGGCGCTGTCCACAAGATCACCGTAGTATGCGACTCCCGATGTACAGAGTAGGTTGTTTAGCATTGCAGTTAAACGTTCCTATGTGAACAGGAACATTTAAAGGTTTTAGAGGAAATTTCTTAAATTAAGCTGATCGTACATTATTTAGCTACCTACACGACCAACGCGCCGCCCAGTACACGTAATGCAGCGCGTACGGTGCGGACGACGGCGAGGTTTCACATCGTTGCATACAACGAATTCTAAAATGCGACGATAAATGTGCGATCAAATTTAAACATAAATTATGCCAATGAACGATAATCTGAATACCATTATTACTTATCATGAAATACTATTAGTAAAATATGTAATAGTCTGGCAGTGGTTGTGTCGAATTCGACTAATAGTCCACAAACCACAGAATTTACCGCCAAATAACTTAATGCGAGAAACCTGTAATGGCGGGCGGTTCATGCATATTGCATACCGATTACCTCCTACTGTTATTACGGTACCACATAACCGTTTACCGTTGTGGCTCATAATATATAGAACAAAATAATTTAATTACACACACTTAGGATCTAGGATCGATAAAATCTAGGGATCGAAGTGCGCTCGGATTAAAAAAAACGTAACAAAAAAATGCACGGTTTTCTAGAGACAAGATTTAGCTAGATCGTTTTTCCCTCCAAACCCCTTTGACACGTACAAAATTTCATAGAAATTCTTTTAGCCGTTGCCGAGAAACCAATAACTTTTGTTATGGACTAAGAGCCTGTGATGGCCAGACGTTCCTCTTTTATAAAACCTGAAAGTTTATCCGTTTGTGACCTTACAGAGGGAAGAACGACCAGCAACTATGGGGTTTCGGTAGCGGTTACTTTAGAAGGTATCCAGTTCTGAAGGGCTACCTGACCTTCGAGAAAGAGTAAAGCTCAATTTCATAGCTTATTTTCTTTTCGGTTAGTGGAGAAATCTCGTCTTCCAGTGCCGGACATTTTTAAGGGTGGCTTCCCACTGCCAGACACCAAGAAGTTTAAGGGTGTCTGGCAATTTGAAGCTCAGGACTGGATACCTCCTAAAGTATAACCGCGACCGAAACTCCATAGTTGCTGCTCGTTTGCGTTGCCACTTGCCGTGCATCGTCGATTCAGTGTGACAGACGTTCACGTTTCAGCTTGGGTGCGTGCGACTAGATGTATGCGAATTATAATTATTATTGCGTAAGTTGTTAAAAATGCCTTGCAAAAGCTTTACCCCGGCAGTCCTCGAATTCCACGTGTATTTTTTATATTTTATTCATTCGGTAAAACGGCAGTTACCTACCGTCATCCATCAGATATTTAATCTAAACTCAAAATGAAATAAGCGAGGACGCTTCTCAATATTTAGCGTTTTCCGAGAAACCGGCTTCCAGAGACTCGTAATCAAGTTTCTATTGAATTAGTTATAACTGTTATCTCGGGTTCCAGTCAATCATTATTACTGATTGAAAGCAAACAAGAGGGTTGCTCGAACCTAGGATATTAGTTTACTATTCATGAGTCATGGCTGTCAAGTGTTCTCTTCGAATTAAAACGTAGAGCCCGTAGACGAGACGTTTTTAGGGTTCCGTACCCAAAGGGTAAAAACGGGACCCTATTACTAAGACTTCGATGTCTGTCCGTCTGTCTGTATCCAGGCTGTAACTCAAGAACGGTAATAGCTAGAGAGTTGAAATTTTCACAGATTGTGTATATTATATGTTGCCGCTATAACAACAAAATAAAATTAATATTTAATTACCCATACAACAAACGTGATTTTTTGGCCTTTTTTGCTCTTCATCAATAATGGTAACAGCTACGCACTTGTCACAAAATCCTTAATTGTATTTGTACTTTAATAATTAATAATAAAATTAAAATAAAGTAAATACTTAAGGGGTGCTCCCATACAAAAAAACACAATTTGTACTTTCGCTCTATACCGGTACGGAACCCTTTGTGTGTGAGTCCGACTCGCACTTGGCCGATTTTTTTTCACACAATCGTCGATCAAGTCCAATTTCGAATTTATTTTATCGAACGCTTGTCAATTTTATACATTTTGATCGACTGTTGCGTAAAGAAGCTATAAGAAACGTCTTGGCTATGGGCTACATTCTGACATGACGTGTGCACTGTCGCGTAGTGACTAGTGTATATTTTCTTTGGCACTGTGCAGCATTTTGGTCGGATTATCTCCGTTCCGACCTTTGCCACAGACTACATTAGTAGCAACAGTCACTAACAACCTTTGCGTACTCACAATAATTCGACCTATAAATTATTGTCATATAGTCAATTAACCTTTAATTTGAGCCTCGTGTATAATGCAAATGAGCTGTCTTGTCACCTCGTGCCAATAATATCGGATGAACATTCAATTGGCGGAAACTCACCTCTAACATTTGGTACATAATGTGCGTTAGATTAAGTTATGTATTGATATACCATTTAAACTAACTAAAAGCCGAGCTTTGTTGGGGCTCGCGTCGTCACACCGTGACTGACTATGACACATCTTATACATAATATATAAAATTCTCGTGTCACAAATCACAATGTTAGACCGCGTACTCCTCCGAAACGGCTTTACTGATTTTAACCAAATTTTATATGCATATTCAGTGGGTCTGAGAATCGGCTACTGGGTAGGTACTTATTATATTGATAAGTGCATTTGTTGAATAAATAATAGTAAGTTATTACAACTCGAGACTGACGGCGACCTTTGTTTACTATTGCTATACTGTGGTTTACATTCTTCGGAATAGCGATGGACGTTGCCATTGTGACATACTTATTTAGTCACTTCCATAAAATAATATTATGGGCGAAATACTTTATACGGCAAAACAACGTTTACCGGGACAGCTAGTCTACATATATAAAAAACCTTGACTGACAGATGATAATACATCTACATACAGATAAAAATTACAATGTTGAAGCACAAATCAATAAGCGTGATAGTTTTTCCGTAAAGTGTACCACAAAATGCAAGTGGTGAGGGATATACTAATAGGGGTCTCGCTTCGCTCACCCTGATTATGTCGTTTAAAAATGTTGTAGAGATAAACTACGATAACATGGCGCGCCCCTCCAAATTACTGTTTCAATGTGTGTAGTCATATCGTTATGAAAGAGTTTGTATGTAGTAAGTATTCAACCAATCATAATATGTCACTTATTACCACGATTTGTTGGTCAACTAATCATAACTAGCCGACCGCGCAAGACAACGCTCTTCAAACGTTTTGACAACGCACTTCAAACATTTTGAATTTTGGAGGGGCGCGCCATGTTATCGTAATTTATCTGTAGTAAAGATTGTACAAAGATATTATAGTACCCAAGATGTAACCTCATTTTGTTTTCAATACGAGGAAACCGTAAAGTGCACAAACTTGAACTATAAACTAATTTTAGATTGGCTCTCATGATCCAAGTATCATAAAATACTACACAGACAAAAGAGTTGTTCGGACTATGCTTCTGATATTTCCCGAACGGAGGAATTCAGAGCGCACAAAAAAGTCAGAACAGCTAGTACAAAGGAACTGAAAATTTAACATAATGATATCAATTATGGCAACAGGCAGGCACTTGAATTCTTCAAAATATCGTCACGTGTACTTTAATAACTAATAATAAAATTAAAATAAAATAAATATTTAAGGGGGCTCCCATATACAAATACCACAATTTTTGGTCTATATTTGCTCTTTGGTACGGAACCCCTCGTGCGCGAGTCCAACTCGCACTTGACAGATATTTTTCTAGTATGTCTTTTTTTACATCATTTACAATTATTTAAATTCTTCTTCCGAATACTAGATCGTGTAATCTCAGCCTTAGTTCAACAATGTTTGCTCCCGAAAATTCTATTAAAATAAGAGATCGTTATGTGAAAACTTTATAAGTTGTATGAAATGAACTCGGACGATATCTTAGAAACTTTATTAAATGTGACGACTGCAGTTTTATCGTCAAAAGCCAAGTCAAAAGGTAATAAGAACCCTATGTCGAAATCCGTTATGTTAAATATTTTTGTTGTAATGTTGAATATTTTTGTTGCAATAAAAATTGCTGTTTCGGTTTAAAATCATTATTATTTTTGATATAGTCCCTATGTATTTTTGTCTCTCATAAATATATTCTTATCTTATATTCTTGCTTGAGATGAAGAAAATAAAAGCAATGAACAAATATTATTAAAGGTCAAAGGCACATCAAAGAATTATCGTTTACACTTCTTTAACAATAATAATCAAAATAGATGAAGCCGAATTCCAATCTACAGAATCATAAAGCAGAAAAATAGAAGCCGCGTAAAACTACCAATACTCCATCGGTTTATGTCGTAATAAAAATAAATAAGATTTTGATCGCTGGTCCACCAGACCGGCCGCTATAAACTGCGAACAGATCGACAGTATTCTAGGGCATTTTACACTAGCTGACCCGGCAAGCATTGTTTGGCCATTTAAGTTATTTCCCGCGACTTCATTCGCGTTAATATGATAAGAATAATTTTTTCGCTCTTATTAGTAGCAGCATGATGTTATCCATATTTAGAGCCCTTCTAGTTTTCACATGACATATAATATAATTTGTTCCGCACTGACGACACGCGTTTTTGATGCGCTCGACGTCTTCTGCGCGTATTCATCGCGTTTTTCCAGATAAGAAGTTTAAAACGTGTCGGCTTCCTTGCGTTTTATGAGCGTTCAACTTGCGTCTGTATCGAACCATTGCATCGATACAAACGAGCGTAAAAAAACGTCGTGTAGAAGGGTCTTAATAATATTATAATAACTGCGCGCGTCATCTACCTCTCGTACAGCATAAATCCTTCCTTGATTGATGAACAGTCCAACACAAAAATATTTCTTTTTTTGGATGAGTATTTCTTGAGATAAGCGCGTTCAAACAAACAACTTTTCAGCTTTATAATAAAAGTAAGTATACTTATAATATACTTTATTTGCCTAGTTAAAAAAATAAAATTGTTTTATTTCTGAATAAATAAACAAATATAAATTTTAGAAAGTTTACAATAATTATGATGTGGTAGACATGGTACCGGCTCGGGATTCACTAGGTATATCAATAAAAATCCGCATCAAAATCCGTTGCTTTGTTTGAAAGACCTATCCCTTATGTATTATATTTAGCTTAGTGCTTGCAGTAAGTATTAGTGATCTAGTGCTTATATTGTTCAGCTAAGTCCACTAACTGCACAGTGCACTATTGTTGTACTAAAGTTTGAGTTTAAACGCTTGGGGTGTTGTTGACATAAGTTAACTAATTTGAAAACAGAGCTTTAGTTTAATTTATAGTTTTTAAACAGGCTGTAACAAAACTAGTATGTCTCAGTGTTATAGAGTTCGGTGTGAAAGTAGCAGCGCTGAAAGAGCTAACTAACTTTTTTGTGATTTGTATGGGCAAGCGCCCCCGCGTCTTGAATTTTTCCATACAAAAGTAAAAAAAGTTACTCATTCAGCGCTGCTTATTTCACTTTGAACTCTATCCAGGGGACTCATACACATTTGTTATACTCTGTTTATATAAGACTTATAAACACTTAGTGTTTATAGACTTGTACCATTAAAAACGAGTTATGTAATTTTCGAGTGTACCTTAAGTCTGCCAATTAAAAGTGTATCTTCAAGTGTAATAAATAAAGTTCAATTTTGATTCGCATCGTCTCGTCAAGTAACAATGTGACAGACATTTAGTAGTACCAGCGAGATTATCAGCTGGTTCAAGCATAGTTTTTTCAACAAAGGCTAATATTGAAAACACAAAGCTCACTGGTACAACGGAGCGCCTTTGTATCAACTGCAATTTAAGTAGCTGCAGCTATTTTAAACCGCTTTGACCACAATATAAGTCATATACAGTAGATCACAGACTACCTACTAGAATAAGGTGCACGCACACATTTGCATAATTTCAGATAACTTTTGAGAGCATCACATATTATTTTGTAATAAGATGACACAGAACCACAGTGTATAAAGCTGTCTACACATCAAAGCCGCCGGCCTGGCGGCACAACCCACCGGGCAAGGCCGGTGGCCTCATTTTGAAGCAATTTTGCCGCCGGGCAAGGCCGGGGCTTAAACAAATTTGCCCGCGGCTTGTACTCATTGGCAGAGGTTACACGGTCAGTATTTCATCAATCTGACCCATCAATCTGATTGACGGAATATTGATGGTTATAAAAAAGTTCATATTTAAAAAATGATCAATCCAGTAGGTTAAACGATCAATGTTTCGTCAGTCTTATATGATTGATGGATCAGATTGATAAAAATATACTGACCGTGTAACCTCTGCCATTCAGTTGCCCGCTGTTCGAAGCCACCGGGCTTACCCACCGGGTTCGTGCCGCCGCGCCGGGCCGGTGTCTGAATTGCAACATTCAGAAGCCGCCGGGTTTGCCCGCCGGCATTAACCCGCCGGGTGCGTGCCGCCGCGCTGGTGGCTTTGGTGTGTATACAGCTTTAGGGATTATGTTTCTTCTAAGCCTAGGATTAAGGAACCACGTTATGTGGTTGTATTGGATGAGTCTTTTATCATTACTTTTAATCACATAATATTATGTACATACCTTTAATAATTTAAGCACTGCGTAGCTCCCAGATGTGTATCCTGAAAGAAAATTATGATTCTTCTTAGCAATTGTATACATAATTACATAATCCATTACAGATAAGCTAGATTATACTATCTAACGTAACTACTTTACTGTTGCAGTGCAGTCACTACTCTACTGTATAAGCTGAGCTTTTACTGTTTTACTGTCAGTGTTCGGAATTCAAATTACTGCAAAACAAATTGAACCTGAACTAGACAGGGCCAGCTTTATAAAACTACGAGTGGAAATGCATGTCCCGATCTTGTTGGAGTTAAACGTGTTAGTTATTTCCTCATACTGCCATAACACAAGTTTTTACTTTGCATGGGATTAGACGATATTGATATGCGCTACCTAGCTTTTATACTATTATATTATTGTATTGCCTTTTTCATATAAAATAAGGGGCTAAACGAGCAAACGGGTCACCTGATGGTAAGCAACTACCGTCGCCCATGGACACTCGCAACTAATAAATAATTTATAATTAGAATTTAGAATACTGATAAAATCCACACTGTGTATAGGGAACGTGCTGGAACTATAGACTGTGGCAACATACACCAAGTAAAGAACTATAAATGCGAAAAAGTAGAGAATTATAAATGTGAAAGTGTGTCTGTCTGTTATCTCTTCACGCTTACACCGCTGAACCGATTTTGCTGAAACAACATTTACATTTTGCTCTACGCCTCTACAAATCAGCGAGAGCAATGACAGTAGAAAATGAAACCTGCTATAGGCAACAAAGTGGCATTTTGTATGAATTTTTGTCGATCGCGGTCGCTCGCCGCGAGGTTCCGATCATCCTCGTCACCTTTTAGCTATGTGCCCTTTCATCTTCAATTTTCATATTCTTTTATATATTTATGTGGACATAGCTTTTGAGTTTCATGTCACGCAATTTGACGCGCGTCGCGATTTTCAAACAAAAATCCATTTTTTCCTAGACATAATTTACTCAACTTTTCAAAGTATTAATATAATAAAAAGGTTACGTTTATAATATTTTAGTGGGTTCAGGAATTTCTTAGTTAAGTACATAGATAATAATATCATTGTATATTAAGAGAGACTGGGAGTCATGATGAGATTTCAATCGATATTAAATCGGTTTAAAATAGCTGCAGCTACTTAAATTGCAGTTGATACAAAGGCGCTACGTTGTACCAGTGAGCTTTGTGTTTTCAATATTAGCCTTTGTTGAAAAAACTATGCTTGAAGTTTTTTGAACAGATCTGGAATATCCACACCTGGATTTGTGCCATGCTCAGAGTCATGAGTCATGACATTACTATCCAAACATTCATCTTAGACGTGGGAGAGCCATGCTTCGGCACGAATGGGCCGGCTCGACCGGAGAAATACCACGTCCTCACAGAAAACCGGCGTGAAACAGCGCTTGCGCTGTGTTTCGCCGAGTGAGTGAGTTTACCGGAGGCCCAATCCCCTACCCCATTCCCTTCCCTAACCTCCCCTATTCCTTTCCCTTCCCATCCCTACCCTCCTCTATTATCCTATTCACTCTTAAAAGGCCGGCAACGCACCTACAGCTCTTCTGATGCTGCGAGTGTCCAAGTGAGACGGAAGTTGCTTTCCATCAGGTGATCCGTTTGCTCGTTTGCCCCCTTATTTCATAAAAATAGAGTTAGATAGAAATACTATTTCTATTCTATTCTATTTCTGAAATAGTGAAAAAAATGAGTAGTTGAAGTGGGTAACTAACAATTTGAAAACTTAGTTTGTTCCCCTAAAAGGGGGGGGGGTTATACACCAAATGTTGAGTTGGTAAACACAGTAAATAATAAAATTTTATATACCAGATGTTGAGTTTAAAGAAGACAAAATATATATCTGCGAAAACCGTTTGCAAATCGGATCAGTAGTTTTTGTATTAAAGAAAAAAGTTTGAAAAAATCTGACCCCCTCTTTTGTCCCCTTAGAGGGGTGGGGGGAAAAATTTTTATACACCAGATGTTAAGTTGGAAGAAGACCAATATATCTGCGAAAACCGCATTCAAATCGGATCAGTAGTTTTCGTGTGATGCTGGAACAAACATACAGACAGACAGACAGACAGACAGACAGATAGACAGACAGAAAGACAGACAAAAAACTAACCACATTTTTGGCTTCTATAGCGATGTAGTAACACCCCGTGCTTATTATTTTTTGAATATCTTTAATGTACAGAATTTTCATTTCTAGAGTTTTATTATATTATGTATCCTACTAATATTATAAAGGCGAAAGTTTGGATGTGTGGATGTATGGATGTTTGTTACTCTTTCACGCAAAAACTACTGAACGGATTTTTATGAAACTTTACAATAATATAGCTTATACATCAGAATAACACATAGGCTACAGTTTTAACCGACTTTCAAAATAGAGGAGGAATTATGTTCGTTTATTTATGTTCAACGATTACTCCGCCGTTTGTAAACCGATTTTCAAAATTTTTCTTTTGGTGTATAGGGTATCATGCCAATTTGGTACTTTATTTATAAAAATGGTGACCTGATGAAGGGATCCATAGGAAATTGAGGGAACTCCTCAAAATTTATATGGAAACCTGTGGTGACTTCGGTTTCGTGAGCAGTATTCTAAGCATATGCGACCAACAAGTAAGATTTTGCACCAAGGTATACCATGATTCGGAAGGTACTGAGAGAACTCCTGACTCTTTATAGATACAAGTTTGGGAGTTTCGACGTTGTTTTAAGAACGGATAGCATACTCTCTACCGTACTGTTATATATTCTGTGCTACCATAAACCACTTTGACCCTGTTTTTGGTACTTTTCATAGTATTTTATTTTATTATATATCACTTAAACTTTAACTCGCGGGTAACACCGCGAGGCACAGCTAGTAGATAATAATTATAAGCTACTCGTAGATGATAAAGTGAGTAAGTTACAAGGTTTGTTCAAATTTTAAGGGAAAAAATGAGTAGTTGCCCTTTTGGAAAAGGGTTAACTAATATCCACATCTTCCACTAATTACGTCTTTACGTCTTTAATAGTTATAATACTGTGTAACTCGCAACATTATGATTTAAGACGATTATAATTTATAACAGTATCTATACCAAATAGTGGCCATATAAGCCAGCAACACAATAGAGTAACCGACACAATAGCAATGACTGTGCAGGACAAACACTAAAGTTCTGTCCACACTCCAGACTAAGTCCTGAACTTAGGACAAACAAGACGGAAGCACTAAATGCTAATTCCCAGCTAAGAGCACCAAACTGGTGATGGTGCTAATAATTGCTATTCATCCGCTAAGTTTTACGGTTAATATCTGCTTCATAGTATAATGGATTAGTATATTTTAATAATAATATTATGTCATATAATATACCACTGCTGACTGCGAACACAAGAGGGTATTTTAAAGAGTTTAGGTAAGTATGCATGAACATCAGCTCATTTATTTCAAGCCTCATTAATTTATATAATGATTCTATTGTATAATATTGATTAAAGTACTAAAATATGGTATTCTTATAAAATGACAATCCAACGCTGTCAACGCATAATATAATTTTTTTTAATGAAATAAGGGGGCAACGAGCAAACGGGTCACCTGATGGAAAGCAACTTCCGTCGCCCATGGACACTCGCAACATCCGAAGAGCTGCAGGTGCGTTGCCGGCCTTTTAAGAGGGAATACGCTCTTTTCTTGAAGGTTTGCAGGTCATATAGGTCCGGAAATACTGCTGGTGACAGTTCGTTCCAGAGTTTTACAGTGCGCGGTAGAAAGTTACGCGAAAATCGCACTGTGGAAGACTGCCACTCATCAAGGTGATGAGGATGGTATGTTTTTCGCGTGGGACGATGGCGAAAAGTTGCAGGTGGTATGATTCCGAACAATTCCTCAGAGCATTCCCCGTAATACAACCGATAGAGGATGCAGAGTGAAGCTACATCTCGGCGTAATTCCAAGGGGTCCAAGCTGTTCGAAACACTATGGCAGTCAACAATTCGAGCGGCCCTTCGTTGGATACGATCCAGAGGGAGCAGTTGGTATTTTGGCGCCCCTGCCCAGAGAGTTAATGTTCGAATGCTGTATAACTTGCAATATTATGATTTAAGGCTATTATAATAGTATCTATACAAAATAGTGGTCATATAAGCCAGACTAACCGACACAATAGCAATGACTGTGCAGGACAAACACTAAAGTTCTGTCCACACTCCAGACTAAGTCCTGAACTTAGGACAAACAAGACGGAAGCACTAAATGCTAATTCCTAGCTAAGAGCACCAAACTGGTGATGGTGCTAATAATTGCTATTCATCCGCTTAGTTTTATGGTTAATATCTGCTTTATAGTATAATGGATTAGTATATTTTAATAATAATATTATGTCATATAATATACCACTGCTGAGAGTCTATGTAAGTATGCATGAACATCAGCTCATTTATTTCGAGCCTCATTAATTTATATCATGATTCTATTGTATAATATTGATTAAAGTACTAAAATATGGTATTCTTATAAAATGACAATCCAACGCATAATATATATTTTTTTTATGAAATAAGGGGGCAAACGAGCAAACGGGTCGTTGCCGGCCTTTTAAGAGGGAATAAGGTGATAGGGGAGGGTAGGGATGGAAAGGGAAGGGAATAGGGAAGGGTAGGGAAGGGAATAGGGTAGTAGTAGGCGAGGAAAGATCTTTTCTTTATCGCTTCTTTATAGAGTCACCGTCCAAAATGTATGGTATTGTCATAGGACGAGTGAACGTCAACGTCATATTAACGAGCCCTTATGTCAATCCCATACATTTTGGTTGGCGATTCTATAACGAAGCGATAACGAAAAAGTTTTGGCTAAATGGCCTGGTGTTCCATCAAAATGTAAATTGGAATACACGGCCACGAAATTGGACATGCTGTTTCTCTCTGTCCAATATTATTACTGCTAGAGCCAATGTTTTGTCATTAGCGCCAAAGCCCGTTTTAAAACGACACAGGAGATACAGTGGTGGGAATGTGTGTGGGCCAAAGCCCGTTTTTAGTAGCTCAGAGCTCTGGCAGAAGCCTTGTAGAGAACACGTGGGAAAGTTTAGAACTGACAGGGCTGCCACTTTATTGTCACACGTTTATTGTCCACGAACCGTATTTTTTGGGATTAAAGTATCCTGTTTCCTTTCCCGGGACCCAAAGTTCATACTAAATTTCAGCAAAATCGGTTCAGTGGTTTGATCGTGAAGAGGTAACAGACTGACAGACAGACACACTTTTGCATTTATAATATTAGTATGGATATAGTTTGGATGCGGTAGTTGATTATGTAAAGATCCATTATGTTTTACAGCCTGATGACAAACAGACTGACGACAAACTTTTAGGGCATTTTTTACCCTTTGAGTATGAAATCCTTGGATATAAATAAATTATTGTTATATTGCACGGATAATACTTTAGATAACAGTAACCAAAATTGCAAGACAAAGTATTAACTTTTCAAAGCAAATCAAACAAATTTTATCCAGAAGAAAATTGCCTTGCGGCACTCGAAGTAAGTAAAATACGATTGCAATGTTTTAAATAAGATAAGACAGTAGCAGATTTAAATTGAACAAATAAACTTTCTGTGAAATATGAGCTCTCCTGTTTTAAAGCTTTGTGCAAAGTTTAATTAAATTAAGCGTTTAAAAAGTTGAGTGGAGCCTAAAGCTTTATAAACTAAATTGGCTAGCAACTTTTATGTTTCATTATAATTAAAATTATTATAACAAATATCCTTCATTTTAAAATCCTTCAATTTACTAATAACTTTTTGTTGAAATGTTATTTTAGTAACGCTACTACGTGTAATGAAATGCAAACGTTATAAAGTGTACAATGCTGACACTTGTAGGGCGAGTAAATTAAACACAGAATACTGTGTTACTAAAGACTTGCCCTCTCCGTGATGATTGATAGAGGAGGGATCATCACTCTGACTCCGGGCGAGGACTCCCCCCCAATCCCACTACTGCATGGGCCTGTCTATCTTTATTTATCAATACCCTGCATAAAGTGTTACTTGTACTTGTTGTTTGAGTGACAAAAAGTAATTATGAAAGCGCACAATGCAATGCAATAATTTAATACTTGATTTATACTTTATTTATAGTTATACAATATACAGTATGTGAGCAAGTAAGCAGTGGAATGTTGGGAAATGTTTTCTTTTACCAAATTTTGAAAAATGCGCAATTAACGAAATTAAAACATGTTTTGACAATAAATTTTATAACTTTTTTATGACTATTGACTACATATTTTGAAGGATATTGTGGTATTATCAGTGCCACTGATAATACCACAATAAATGCCCTGTCAGTTCTAAATTTTTCCGCGTGTTCTCTACAAGGCTTCTGCCAGAGCTCTGAGGATACTCAAAAAGATCAAAATTGTTCTTTCGTTTAGGACCTATGACGAGACAGCTTTAAAAGCAACGAGTGTTTTGGCAGGGTTTAAAAAACAAGACATTAATTCGATAACATTATCTGAATATTTATCCGATTCCGTCCATTTATACATTCGCGTCAAGGCGTCCATAAAATATCGAAAAGGCGGTATTCATGAGTCGGGAAAAGTTCAGAAATTCCTAAAAGTGTAATGTTATTACGCTAAATGCGCCACCGTTTCTTGTTTTCGACCTCAGCGTAATAATTTAATTCGATGAAACTTCATGAATTATTCGTCCCTTTGACGCTGAAAATTGACAGAATATTTTGTAACACCGTATTAGGGAAAAGATTTTTATTTTTTTAATGAAATATTTAAACTAAATTACTTTTACGATTTAAAACGATCCCAAATACAAAATTCTAACGTCTTTACAGGACAGAGAAGTTAATTTTTGGTCGTCGAATATGCTTGACATGATACAAATAGCAGCAGCAGCTGTCTTTGGACTAGACAATAAAAATGATTAATCAAAGGATCCCTCATTTTGTCAACACAATAAGTAACTAGTGTTTTTACTTTTTTTTAGGCCCCAATTTTTTTCGGAAAGAAAAATTTAAAAACTTTGGTAGATAATAATTAGGAAATTTAGAAACTCCACACTTTCTAGAGCTATGTCCTTAGGGCCGGGACATAAACACGATACGACGTCTTGTCGTGGGAATCTACGACAAGCATCGTAAAAAACTACGTCGCGACATCGTGACGTGCCACGGTACACGGCACGACGCCGTCAATACAATGCAGTGAAGTTTCGCAGTTAATTTCTTTGAATTCTGAATTAACAACTGTGGCGCTGACACAGCATCGTGAGTTTCTACGACGCGACGTCGCATCGTGGTACGACACGACGTCGTATCGTGTATATATGTCCCGACCCTTACTCCTTACGCTTTTGACAACTTAAACTTCGTCAACGTCCATCGGTCCCGCTTATAGTTTTATAATTAAGAATTTGAGTCCAGATGATGCTGTGGTAGTATCAATTTAAAATACGAAGCCCAAAAGATTGTTAGTCCCATTAAAATCAATTTCAACCGTATAGCCTCCATGGAAGATGAGAAAAGTTCAGAATTCTGATAAAAAGTTACGGAAAAGTAAATACGAAGGACCGTTTTCTAATATTTATTATTATTGAAAAGCAATCACACGAAATTAATAAGGAAAATGTCAGGAGTTCAAAATATTTTGGCGACGGCGAAAAAATTTCGTTGTGGAATTCTTAGTAAATTCATTTCATTGTAGGATTCGGAGTAGCGCATAATCTTAGGAATTAAATGATTAACTTTGATCTAAACTGGTTTCCTCATCTTTTCCAGTTTCACGATCCAAAACAGCTTTTCTCAAACTTTTTTGTTGGCGGAATCAGATGAGAGAACGGAGATTTCCTTGTAGTAGCTAAGTTTTAATGTCCTACATGTTGCCTGTAATTTCGTTGTGCTGAAATTCGTATGTCACACATTATATTGTCCTTACCTGAGACTCGTCTACCTCTACACACTAAATTCCGTCAAGATAAGTTCAGTTGTTTAGGCGTGAACAGGTACCAAAGTTGTACGTCATACGGATACTGCGATCGAGTCATGAGGATAGAGCCTCTGATCTCTAATTACCAATCATTTTTTCGCGATATTGATTGTGACTTAAACAACAACAATAAATGACGGTATTTATGAGAATATCAATTACGGTTTGTAAAGGATATCCTGGCGGATAAAGCACTTACACTCCGTTGACAATAATTTTACCTCTACAACACCTTTGTGGGGAGTGGGGACCGATATAAGAATCATTTTAGAAAATACGTCTGGATATTTTTTGTAAAATAAAAACATTTTTGTGACATTTTTACTCGTTTTTAAGCCTCGTTTAAGCCTATTTGAATTCTAAGTCTATTACTGAGGTCTAATATGGACCTTTTTAAGCGTAGTTGTATAGAGATTACTAAATGTGGGTCTGTATACAGCCTTTAAGGCTAGGGTTTCTACTATTTTTTTAACCTGATTACTTAGGTGGAAATTCTTTGTAGAATTAAAATTATTACAGTCCTGCTGGCGGGATCCTTAGCGTATTTAGAGGTATAATACTATACAACGCCCCCAAATCCGTTGCGCTTAAATTATTTTTATCGCGCAAGAACCCCACATTTTTTTATGAAATAAGGGGGCAAACGAGCAAACGGGTCACATGATGGAAAGCAACTTCCGTCGCCCATGGACACTCGCAGCATCAGAAGAGCTGCAGGTGCATTACCGGCCTTTTAAGAGGGAATAGGGTAATAGGGGAGGCTAGGGATAGGAATGGAAGGATTAGGGGAGGGTAGGGAAGGAAATAGGGTAGGCGATTAGGCCTCCGGTAAACTCACTCACTCGGCGAAACACGCCGGTTTTCTGTGAGAACGTGGCATTTCTCCGGTCGAGCCGGTCCAGCAGAAGCATGGCTCTCCCATGTATAATACATTTTTACAGGATGAAAAGTATAAGTCTTTTCTTGGGACTCAACTTTCTCGAGACTCGGGTATCTTCATACCAAATGGCAAAATCGGTTTAGTGGTTTGGGCGTGAAGAGATAACAGACAGACACACTTTCGCATTTATTAAATTAATAAAGCATGGATTATGCTATCACCAACATAATACTCTTCATTGTTTTGCTCTTTTATGTAAAATCGGGCTTAAGTGTTCGCCCAAGGCGGTCTGGGATTGTAACGAACTACCCTTTATTATTATCACTATACATTACAGGGTATAACAAAAATAAGTGATAACACTTTAGGGCGTGTACGTGTTCCTTATAAAGAGTTCACTGTGAAAGTAGCAGCGTTGAAAGACCAAAATTTTTTCACTTTTGTATGGGGAAACACGTGACGCACGGGCCCTTGCCCATACAAAAGTGAAAAAAAAATTGTCTTTCAGCGCTGCACTTTCACAGTGAACTCTCTATAAGGAACACGTACACATCCTAAAGTATTATCACTTATTTTTGTTACACCCTGTATATCTGAAGAGCCCGCGCTTAGAATGCTAAGCAGCTAAGGACCCATAGCCCACTTAACTAAATTCGCGTGGGACGTGAGCGCTAACTAGTGGCCTCAAAACATTAATTAGGGCCTGTTTCACCACTTCCTGATAAGTGCCGAATAGTCTATCCACCATTTAAGTTGACAGATATATATATAGCCTATTCGGCACTTTATCAGGAAGTGGTGAAACAGGCCCTTATAGTGTTATAGATGTTGCTCTTTACTTAAGGAACATATTTTCGGGATCAAAATTATTGTCCTATGGCAAACTATCTTATATCATGGGGAAGGCCCATGTTCTAGAACCTAATTCCGTACCTAAGCTCTCGATTTGATAAAAATTTACCTATATCTTAGATTTCACATATCAATATATCATTTAAAAATTCGCCCTGCATTTTATACGTTCAATCTATATTTTTGTATACCATATTGGATGGTACTCGAAAAAAAACCTAGCATTGCATTGAATAAAAACTTCAGCAATATCTAATTTAAGACTTAACTCCATGTCAGCTCTCACTTTCATCTTTTGAAAGTAGGTAGTCTGAAAGCTTGTCACTATTAAAGTGTGTGATTCAATTTAAAGTACAGTCGGGAAAATTAAACGTTTATCAAACTAAATAATCATGAACATCGATCATGTTAGTAATATCAAACTGCTATTCATCGACGAAGACTAAGCTGCTAAACGCTTATTTCCCCGACTGGACCGCTTACCGCAGTGCAGTCGGTATTGACAAAGCCTTCGCGTAAAGTGAATTATCTAAGTGGACGGAGTTAGAGCAAACTGCGTCAGATATTGAACTGTATTCGTTTGATATTATTAGATATTTGACAATACTAGAGATCGCCTAATGGTCGAAATTCGACCTCAAATAAAAAATTAAAGTTTCAAATTTCCTCGCTTTTCTATCTATTCTATTCTATTCTATTGTCAAAATATTGACTTTATTATTTTTACACATATTTCCTGCGACAGTCTCAGATTAATAAAGTCAAATGATTTCAGACTGGCCGTGTGATAATTGTCTAATGCAGTATCTTAAATTCATTTTAAAAAGTATTAAGACGTATCTATTTTAACTCTGAAGATACAGTGCTGTGTATAATAAGATTACGTCCGCCTTTTTTCTATGTTCATGAGCGTAACAAGCATAGTACTCTCTATTCAACATCAATTACGGATTTCCGCTAAACACCTAAACTGCGTTGCCATGGCAACTTCCCGGAAATGTTCAGCTGCATCCTGGAATTCGGTATAGTTCGACAAATAACCAAAGTTCAGTTTTCAATGGCCCGTTATACATCGCATTGCATCGACATTCAACGCATCACGTTGCTATATGTGATGCATCTTTTTCTACTCGTGTGTCTATCCTTAATTAAAATAATTATTACCACATGACCTACATATAAAAATTCCGTTTCGCAAACATAATGTTAATCGCGCGGGAACCGTATTTTTTCCGCAACAACAACCTATCCTATATCCTTTCCCGTCTTCGAGAGTATATCCATAACAAATATCTAAATCAGTTCAGCCATATTCTTATGAAGAGGTCACCTACAGACAGGTTAATTTTCGCATTAAGTTAGGATAGATATGATTATTTATTTTTATTTTTATTTTCTAGAAAAACTTACAGGTATGCAATAAAGACAGTTAAAATTTATAAAATTAACTAATTTATTATTTTATTATTTAATTAACAATTAATAAGTTTTTACAAATTATAAATAAATACAAAATATAATAATAACTTATTACGCAACACAATACATTGACTTGTGTAGTAAGAAGAGTTCTTTAAAAAAAACAATATAATATTAAAATAAGAAAATAAAAAACAGAGTTAAAAAAGGTAAAGAAAAAAAAACTAATTTATACTAAAAAAATAACAACATTCCTATTCGAGCACCGCTGGAACAAATACTAGTTTAATTATTGAACTAAAACTATGTATTATTGGGGAAAATTATTATTTAAGTAAGTGTGAATCTTTGTATTAAAGGATAACTTATAAAATACTTTCAATATTTAAGTCGGACCCATATCAAAGTTCAGTCTGCGCTGGGCGATAACACTTCCCGATCCCCGCGGACTAAAAAGACAGGAGAGAGCTCTATATCATTATTATCACTAAACTTTAAAATAAATTAAATTCTCTCATAATATTATATTTTATTACTTTTAGTGAACTCTGCTCGCTTTCTTTTTCTAATTTCTTGAACTATTCTACAGTAGAACTGCAGTTCCGGTTATTTAGATTCAATCCCGAAATTCACCATCATTTCGGGGAATTAAGAAAGACTAATAAATGACAAAGTAATATAAATTAACATAACCAAAAATTATAATTTGAGTCAAACAAAGAGGTTATAATATAATTATTTTGATTTATTCGAGTTGAAGTTTTAATAAAAGCCATCGAATAATATGATACTCTTGTAAGGATAGGACCACTCTTACCATTAAAATGTTACCAAATCGAATGCCCTTTTAAGTGTCGCCATCAACGAGACCTCTGCAGAGATCCACATGCTTAATGTAAAGAACGCTTCCCGCGCTACTTTTGAAGGAAACTATCAGAGAAAGTGACATACAAAGATGACGGACCTACGTAATTTGGCCGGGCTATAACAATTCCAAACGTAAACACACACCGACTGGCATTTGATTCAACAATATATTATAAGCCGACCAAATATATCCGCCATCTACGATTTCTACGAATAACTCTGACAGTACTATAACGTTACTCTGATAATAATAATAATATTATAACATGAACCGTCTGACAGACCATTTCTTTCTTGTCAAATAGGTATAATAAAGTTCATGCCTACATTAAAGCGTCTATGGCCAAATGATCTCTCGCCGGTCGTGTCGGTCTGCCGTCCCACTGGGTTATGAGAGTAAAGGAATAGAGAGTGCTCTTGTGTACTGCGCACACACTTGGGCACTATAAAACTACTCCTGCGTAGCTGGCCTGGTTTCAATGAAACCGGCTACCGTCACCGAAACCGGTATGGGACCTATTATTATGGCAAAAGTTCGTAGAAACTTGTCTTTACTTTCAAAATCCCGCGTAAAGCTTCGGAACTTTGAACAAACAAGACCACATAGATAACTTTACTCCAAACAACGACTAATATTAATTTCAGATTTACTTTGCACGCTTAAAATATTAGCGATATAATTGTGGTAAGATTATATATTCAAATCGTAGCTTTTGTATGAAACATTTCCCTTGAAAGCTGGCTTTCTGATTAACGCTGAACGCAACCGACAAAAATTCAGATAAAATGCTACTTTATGACAGGCTATAGGTTTTATTTTGCTCAACGCCAAAAACAACGTTGCATACAAAACAGCAGTGGCATGGATCGCTAGACAAAATATATCAGTAGAAAATAATGAGTCGTTCGTATAATAATTTATTTTTATTTTCGTATAGACTATAGTATAAAATGTCGAACATACAATTATTGTTGGCCGGACGCGTAATAAATTATAAATGAGCCTAATATTAATACTATTGAGTCAATTATTTATGTTAATCATCTAAGGTTTTCTAAGTAAGTTTAATAGTAATATTATACTTCAATTAAATTTTCATTTAGCATCCGAAGTTCGTAATAAACCGGATATATATATTACTCCCGGTCTGTGCAGGCTTCACTTTACTGCTGTCGCTAATAATTAATATTACCAGCTGTATTTATTAACTGCGTGATATTAACCTAGTTCTATATTTAGATCTAGACTCAGTATTTTAATTTACTCGTTTGTCTAGAGACATCAGTATGCAAATTGCAAAAAATTCTTATAAAAAAATATTGAATTTAAACTATACATTTTGCTTTGATTAAATTGAGGATTCTCTTTCCCAGGACGCAAACTGTAATATCAATTCTACAGGGTATAACGAAACTAAGTGGTAATACTTCAGGGTGTGTAACTGTCCCCCCGATGGTTGCTCGCCTTGTCGTGGCGGTGGGGCTCTAGTAACCGCGGCTTGGACAACCGCGGTGAAGCAAAGAGGCAACCAGGGCCGGCCGGTGTCGCCGCCTGGCCCCAGGAGGGCGCTCCCAGCGGACTGGAGGAGTCCGCTGCGGATGCGCACCGAGGTGGGGCCGCAGAGGAAGAGGCAAGTAGGTATTGCGGTACGCCGCTTGCCCTATCCTCTGCGGCTGAGGTGTGGTCGGTGGCAGAGCCACAGACCTGATCTGCCACATGGCCTCCAAGTAGCAGACTCGGGGGGCGTCTGCTACAGCCCTGGTGGGGGCCGAGGAGGAGGGCGCACGTGTCGTGCGCCCATCGTGGAGTCTTCGGACCGCTGGCGGGGTCTCGGATGTGTGTATCGTTCCCGTGGCCCCGTCAAAAGGCGGCGTGGCGGAAGATGGGGGGGGGGGTTTAGTGGGTATACCGTGGTCTCATCAGCTACGGGAGTCCCACATCACCGCTCGGGTCGCCCCCTGCGCCTGGGTGGTATGCGTAATGCATTTCCCCCTCCGAAAAAAAAAAAAAAAAAAAGGGTGTGTAACTGTGTATGTGTTGTAGCATGAGGAGATAGCAGACTACCTAGATATTTTGTACAATATAAAATAGTCGAACATCTTCATAATAAGGGCTTCTCGATAGGCTAGGTCAATTTTGATGTCATCGTGGATTTTATATAGTTCTAACTACTACAGCGCCAATATAACCAATAAAGTAGGTAGTTTTTGCGTAAAGAAGTAAGCAAACTTACAAAGTTTTGCCTTAATATTATTAATAGTATATTAGGAACATGAGATATTTTTCGATTTGACTCGACTAGTGTGTTAAATTTTGTTAATTGAAAGTTGAGCAGTATGAAACACACAAAGTACTTAACACTTTTTCTTTACAAGTTAATGAGATGATTCCACGCGCCCTTGACCGAGATATCTTTCACTATGAAATTCCCTTTGTGTTTCACGAAAAATTCTCGTTATTCAATTTGTTTTTTAAAATTGAATAAGATATACAAAGTGCATGAGTCGCTAATGAACTTTCTGCTCCCCGCGGGGGGACACCTGTTCCCCCGACCAGTCTAGGGAGGCGACTAACCCCCTACCGCACTAATTAACGCTCGGTGCAAAAGAAATACGAAGGAAATGTAACGCCCCGCTTTAAATATTTAAATCTTCAGTTTGAAATTAATACTGTATTTAGCCCTCCGACGGAAAGCGACATTTATAAATGTTTAAGGTGGATTTAATTTGTACCATCAGAGAAATTGATACATAGGTAGGCGACAAACTTTGGTCAAACCTACGCGACCAAAGCGACTGCGAAGCGGGAGCGTCTGCAACGCGGGACGTTCGCGTCGGCAGAGCGGGAATAATCTACGGTTCGCACCGTTCGCGTTATAGTTGCGCAGGTGTGCACATGCACACCGGTTTCGCGTTACAGACGCTCCCGTCCCGCGCCGTCCCGCGTTACCGACGCGTAGGTTTGGCCGAAGCCGTTGTGATATTCTGTCAGCTGGGTTTGACATAACCCGACCAGATAAAGTTGTTGCGCACTCGGCCTATGAATCAATTTCTATGATGGTATGTAAAAACCTTCAAATGACATTTTTAATAGGAGCTATGCTAAGTAACTGTTTTGACAGTATCACGATATTCACACTACGCTTTTTAATATTGATTTCAATTTCAATTTCAATTTATTTATTTGCATGAATGTACATAAAGTAAAGGTCTTAAAGTAATAATATTAGCTCCATACATTCTGCCAGTAATGTGGCGTGCAAAGTCATAATTATTATTAATATTATAATATGAAGTTTATTGTAATTTTGATTTAAAAATTATATCCTACTTGATTTACTAAACAATTATTACATGAAATGTCAATATAAATATTTATTTGAATGAAATATTGATTTGAAACGAGCAAAAAAGTTTTGTCCCAACGAACATAAAACCCACTTCTCGGTCAACGCGTTCGTCAACTGTGTCAGTTTAGCTCAACGGTTAAATGTTTCAGTTAACAAGCTTCGGTTTTGTTCCAATCAACTCATGATTTATTTGCTGAATTTCATTTGCTTCTGGGGAAAAACGTTATATTATGTATTTTGTAATTATACAATTTTATAAAATTATATGCGAATGTATGTTTGTCTATTTGACGGTATATACGTCATAATTATTATTATATTTATACTTAGTGATTCCTAAAAAAATGTTTATGCTGCCAATAATATAATTTATTTTATTTATATTTTTTCGATACGTCTTGGAATAAATTTCATTACACAAGAAAATACTTCTTAGCTCCTTTGGGAATGACAGCTAGTTCGGATTTATTGAATTAGGTATTTGGTAAAGTAAAGTTTCAGCGTATATTTTATTTAATATCATATTTTTTAACTCCTGACAAAAAAAGGGGTTTGTCCGCCTGTGTGTGTGTCTGTCCGTGGCATCGTAGCATCCAAACAGTGGACCGATTTTGATCTAGTTTTTTTGTTTGAAAGCAGACTTTATTGAGCGTGTTTTTATCATAATATTATCAAAATCCTGAAAAACATAAGCAAGATGACGTGAGAAAATTGTATTCAAATGAGTGAAATTTTATATTAAATTTACGGTATGGCATTGACAAAATCCTTATCCAAAACAAAAAAAGACTTTATTTTTGTTTGAATATAGTTCTTTTCTGACAAATATACAATCTACCATAATATCCTGTGAAATGTTTTGGAATCCTTGTGAAAAACTTTCAGAAGATGAGAATTCAATAAAGGCGGTCTGAACAGAACAAATGAATGTTACGTTGAGATTTAATCTAACGTCTGGACTTTGACAAAAGACCCGTTTACTTTGGTCCAGGTAATTTCAGAACAGGATGGGACCAAAGGTGGCCGGAAAGGTACCAAAGTTTACGAAGTTCAGTGAAGATTCAAGGATAGTGAAGTTGGTGAATGGAGCGTGTTAATTAAATTTAGTCGATGAATAAAACGCTTATGTAACTCGATTGCCTCGTATGAGGGGAATGTATGTATGGAATGTATGATATTCCTTTGCCAAGCTTTGGTCTAAATGGCTTGAAACGTTTCAAGCCATTAGATTCGTATCGGCCAATATAATCATTTGTAATCATTTGTTTAGTATTCAATCATAATATGTCCATGTCATTTTAGGGACCACTAACTTGTTGTTGTGTTTGTGCCAGCAGTTATTGGATTGCCATGTATATTGTATGTACAATAGTTTTTTTTCATGTCGGTACGCAAAAACTACAATAAATTATTATTCGAATAATCTTTTTACAACGTAGATAAAGTAGATAATTAATTGAAATTGACTGTACCTAATTATTAAAGTAGGTGACGAGACAAAAAAGACAAGGACAATCAAATTTTCATTAATTTATATTTCTAGGAAATAGAAAACTGAATATTAAGTCTGTGACGGCCTTAATGAAAGTAATTTTTTAACGTTATATAACAAAATACCGTAAAATTATAATTTTATTTTAGTCTGTGTGCAGTTTTATTATGCTTTCATTATTCTCTTGTGTGCTGTCGTTAGCACTCCAACATTTCTCAAAGTGTTGTCATAGGTCTGCTGGCAGAGATCTCTTAGAAGAGATCTCTGATAAGCACATCTATGTACTTTCAGAGAAGTTGATTCATAAACGATAAACTTTATGCAGCATATAACGAGAGACGTTGATATGATCGGTTCTCACTGCTCACTAACAAGGGGGCTGTATCGAGAACGCAGATAATGGAATCGAGAGGCAGGGTTGCCGACACAGCAAAAATTACCGTTTACATATCGTTTAATTACCGTAGCCATGTTGCTACGCCGTAGCTAGGTTGCTACGCCGTATCTTTGTCGCTACGCCGTAGCCATGTTGCTACGCCGTAGCCATGTTGCTACGCCGTAGCTAGGTTGCTACGCCGTATCTTTGTCGCTACGCCGTAGCCATGTTGCTACGCCGTAGCCATGTTGCTACGCCGTAGCTAGGTTGCTACGCCGTAGCTAGGTTGCTACGCCGTAGCTAGGTTGCTACGCCGTATCTTTGTCGCTACGCCGTAGCCATGTTGCTACGCCGTAGCCATGTCGCTACGCCGTAGCCATGTTGCTATGCCGTAGCTAGGTTGCTACGCCGTATCTTTGTCGCTACGCCGTAGCCATGTCGCTACGCCGTAGCTATGTCGCTACGCCGTAGCCATGTTGCTACGCCGTAGCTAGGTTGCTACGCCGTATCTTTGTCGCTACGCCGTAGCCATGTTTCTACGCCGTAGCTAGGTTGCTACGCCGTTTCTTTATTGCTACGCCGTAGCTAGGTTGCTATGCCGTAACTCAATTGCTACATTGTAGCTATTTTGATACGGCGCGGGCGTAGCTTTTTTGCAACGCTATAGCTACCACCTAAAACAATTAATTCATCCCTACGTGAGAGCGTTTGAATATTCTCTCCACAAAGAAAACATTTAAAAAAGCATGACCCCTTTGAAATAACGTTACGTTGTCCGTTTTAAATTTCAAAAAATACGCTCTACACGGCAAGAAATTTTATCGCTTCACAAATACGAACGTCCACACCTACTAATGTTAAAAATGCCAAAATTTGTTTGTACCTCTTACAGTCACAACCCTGGTGCACTTGCAGTAATTCAATGACGGTCGATACAAGTGGCCGGTCCATTAAACTGTACTTACATAATGAACGAAACGAAATGCGCGGTCTAACCAATTATGGGGCTAAAAATTATTTATAATTCGGTTAAAATCCATGCTAACATTATATTGTGTCTGTCGGTTACTTTTTTACACTTAAACCGCTGAACCAATTTTGATAAAATTTTTGTACGGGGATTTGCTATTTAGAAAGGACATAGCATACTTTTTATCCTTGAAAAATATACGGTTCTCGCAAGATTGCGGGCATCGACGATTGATAGGATACTGCAATGTTTTCACACTAGACGGTAGCGCCAAAATAGACACACCAAAAACTTTGTTTGACGTTTGACAACGTCTCTGTTTATTATTTAATTGTTTAATGTGTGTGCCTTCTGCTCCGACTTTTGCCTAATTTTCCCCACTAGAGATCGCCCATTGGTGGAAATTCGACCTTAGTTTCAACGACATTAGGATTACATTATTTTGTAAAAAAATATTGACTTTATCATATTTTTATTCACCTCTTGTCTCTGGGACTCAGCTAATCTCAGACTGGCCATGTAAGTATTGTCTAAAGGCCGTCACAGACCTAGCTATAATATATATTAATATACCGTACTAAACACACTGAGACTAGAAATATATACTCGTATTATAGCTGAGTGTGTGGTCACGCGAAAATTGTATAGAAAATATATATTAATATGCCTAGCTATAAATATATTAATATATATTATAGCTAGGTCTGTGACGGCCTTAATAGTATCTTAGATTCAATAAAAAAAACTATAATTATTCACTTTCAATTTAAAAAGTATAATTCCTTTGTATAGGCTTGTCACTCAGAAATCTGTCATCTTTCCTAGTGTGTGTGAAATGAGTTGTAGTGTGTGTAACGTTTTATTTGTTAAAAAAATGTATGATAAAATCATAATTTCAAAATAACAACAAGTAATAAAATACAATTAATTACAAGTAATAAGGAATCATTTGGTCATTACAGAATCTTCTGTAGGTATTTAAAATTACAAAATAAAACTTCTTGCGCGCGTTGTCTCCCCACCAACCCTCAAACCCTTCGCCGGCCCGGCGCACCCATCGAATACATTTTTAGCCGTTTCGTTTCGGTTTATGTGCACACTAACCAGCTAAAGTTGGAATATCACGACGCAAACTAATATGTTATCGAAATTTAGCTGCTTCTCGAAGATAAACCTAAGTTTAGAAGCCTAATCTTAAGTTTATGTTCACACCTACCTTTAGCCGTAACATATTATATACCTCAAAATAAATACGGCTAAAATATTTACTTCGGTAGCTTACAGTACATTAAAATATATATTGTACTTTAGTTAAAAGGAATCCATGTTACTACATTAACATAAACCCGATAAGTTATTCGCTACGCATGCACTAGCTTTTCCTTCTGCACAAAATTAAATTGCAAAGTTACTGGATTGTTAGCTTACCGCACAATACCAACTTAAATACTATAACTAAGTACTGAGTACACTTACACCACAGTATAATACAGTAGATCACTTTCAATTTCATGCATAAGTGTAATCAAAATAACGAAGTACATAATTTAATTAAAATTATGCAATTTTGTACAGTGTTTTGCAGTGATAATATTTTTTAACACATTAGCGTAATTTTAAAATAACAGTATCACACGCACATTAACCTTCGCTCGTTATCCGATTTGAAGACATGGTCGAGTACTTAATTATTGTATTACTAGCTGTTGCCCGCGACTTCGTCCGCGTTAGTATAGTTAGATCACGTCCCAAGTATTATTGTTCAAAAATATTCAATGTACAAAATTGACTTTCCTACGATTTCATTATATGTACACATATATGTATACATTATATGTATAATTACAATTAATACATTAATTACAAGTAATAATAATAAAATTAATTACAATTTACAAGTAATAAGGAACCATTTGGTCATTACAAAATCTGTATGTATTCAAAATTATAAAATACACAAAGACATTGCGTTAGGAAAATTTTACTTAAAATAAAGCTTGGCTATATAAAAGACTTTTTCAATTTTTATAACTATTTTTCTTTTTAAACATCTTTATGTAATTTGTGTATCGATTACACAGAAAAAAAAACATCTGTAGTCGATTTTTTTTACTTTACATTTAATTTCTTTCGTCGCTGATACATCAAAGCGTTACTATTATTAATTTAATCAATATTTTGATAATAACTTTATCGCCACTTTACTAAATGAGTATTGGAAAATGATTAATATCAAAAACAAATTAAGGTATTGAATCGAGTGATGTTTGAGTAGTTGGAGCTTATTCTAAACACGCAATGAACGACAAAGTAGTTAAAATAAAAGTGCGTACGAGAATCAACAAAAAAAATGATGAAAATAACATTGTTTATATTCTAAAACCTCTGATACTATTCGAGTATGCAATAGGGGTATTCAGATTAAATGTAATCAGTAAAGTGACAGAAAATGTACCGGTTAAATTAAAAGTGTATGGGATAGCACTACTTGTAGTAGTGATAATTTTAGCCTTAGGAAGTATAATAGGTGTTTGTAAGACATCTCTAAAGTTTGATGATATCACCAATATTATGTTTTGCATCGTCCCAAGATCTTTCGGTATACTACAATTTAGTGTATATAATTTGAAAATGTTCTCTGAAAAAAATATTAAAGCTATCAAAGGATTGGCAGAAGTTGATAAACTTTTGGGTTTTCCACTACGAACTAGGCGAGGGAGGTACAGAAAGCGTTTGAAAATTCAAATATTTCTCGCAACGGTGGTCCTGCTAATTTACTTCCTATATGACTATTACGTGCAAGACTATTATTTTGTGCTAAGAATATTCTCCTATGTGATTCTTTTTAGAGTTTATTTTGGTGTTTTTGCTTTTGCCGTTTACATAAATTTCGTTAGATTTCAACTAGATTTTATATTCAATAAACTTACAGTGTATTTTAATGACAAGAATCAAAGCGGACAAAATAATAAAAGTGCAATAGAAAAAAATGTTGATAACGTTAAAGAAGTTGATATTCAAACACTAGCTAATGCCTTCGATACACTCGCGACTTTAGTTGAAAACGTAAATGATGTTTTTAAATATCAACTTTTATTGATTATTCTCACAACATTTACAGAGAATATGTGGTTAATGACTTATCATATTTACATTCAAAGGAGCCTACAACTTAATATATATTTTTTTTGTGCTATCGGTTTTACATTTTTTGATAATACAAGCGTTATATTACTTTGTAATCTTTCCGAAGATATAAAAACTAAGAGACAAAGCATAAAAGAACTCCTGTACTCGTATATACACTTACAAGATACTATAGTTTCTAAAGCTATCAGGTTTAAAACTAAATTGTTTCTGGATATAGTTCGCGTGTACACATTGGATGTAAGAGTGTATGGCACGTTTAGAATTAATACAAAGTTTATTCTCAATTTTCTTGGCGTGTTCAGTACATACATGATTATACTCATTCAAGTCACTCATTTATTGTAATTTGTTTTGCAACATGTGATACTCTATGTGAACTTACTTTACAAAAGTTTGTTTTAACAAAACTAATTTGTATAATGTGCTTAATTCATTTGGACAGTCATATACTCACAGTTATAAATTCAATTATTGTAACTATAGAATAAAGTGTTTAAATTTGTGAGAGTGCTTCACTATACAACCCGTAAATAATCAATATTTTTTTATATGTGTTCTTCGACAGTTATGTTTTTTTTAAATATAAGAGTGTGAATATTACAATTACTATTATTTAAGGGTGTTAATATAATAATAATAATTGTATTCTTAAAACATACACTTTCAGTGTCACGTAAAATTAATTTACTTATAAAACAATCGCTAAGCCGTTCTAATATAGTGAAATCTAATACACTGTCCAATACACTGAATCTTGAGTAATGGCGTCCATTACTCTGAGGTTTGTGGGACATCTACACTAGTGTCCCGGACTCCAAGCTCGTTTGTATCCTGTCACCGGGCTAACGGGATGTCTGTCCCGGTTTTTGCGCTCATTTCAACTGTTACCGCTTCAGTGGTAACTGCATTCGACTTGAATAAATGCTATTTCTCTTTGGAAAAGAGTTTGTAGTTAGTACGAATAATAAAATATTTCATTTATATTTGATTTTCTTAATTTATCTGTCTACCAAATAAATAGCTTACACTTGCTCTTCGCACCCCAAGGCTTTAAACATAAAATGAATATGGACAGGGCGTTCTGTAAAGAAGAACTGTCAAAAATGACGTTTTTGTATGATAGAAGCATTAGTTCCTTTTCTCGCCACGTTCATTTAAAGCCTTGTCGAGCCTTGCTATGAAATAAATTTCCGTTGTCAGTATTATTTATTTCTCCGATAAGAAATGGGTCGAACGAGATACGATGAAATACCGCTGCTATATTATAGGCGTATAATGAAGTCAAATAAATTCAGAGATTTCTTCGAGCATAAAAATGACCGAAAAATACAATATACTTTACGATCTCAATATTCCTACCAAAATTTTAATACACTTTTATGACTATAAACATTCTTTCTTTTCCATTTTAAATAATAATAACAAGCGAACCAGTGAATATTTTGACAGTATGATCTACTACATACTCATATTAATTATAACTTATAAATAAATTATATAATATTATATATTTGACGACCTCTGTGGCTCAGTGGTAAGCGCGTCGGTCGCTCAAGCCGGGAGTCGCGGGTTCGAATCCCGCCGACGGAACAAAAAAAGTTTTCAATGTTCCCGGGTCTGGATGTGTATTAAATATGTGTATGATATAATAAAAATCTTAAATATATGTATAGTATAAAAGTATTAAATATATATCCGTTGTCTGGTACCTGTAACACAAAGTCCCTTAGGTACTTAGCACGGGGCCAGACTGACGTGGTGTGAAGCGTCCATAGATATTAAAAAAAAATTATACTACTAGGTACTTAATTATACTTAGACCGTATACTATACGTTGATCAGTATAATATTCTACTCAATGCAAACATTCCCATATTATAATATTATATAGAGAAATATTTTATGAATAAAATACTAAAATATAAATAGTTTACCTATACGTTTAGACATAAATAATAATATTATAATATCTATGGACGCCACGTCACTCTGGCCCCGTGGTAAGTACCTGAAGGACTTGTGTTACAAGTACCAGACAACGGAAATATATTTATTACTTTTGTACTATACATATTATATTTAAGATATTTATTATATCATACACATTATATTATTTAATACACATCCATGACCCAGGAACTTTGAAAACTTTTTGTTCCGTCGTCGGCGGGATTCGAACCCGCGAGACCCCGGCTTGAGCTACCAACGCGCTCACCACTGAGCCACAGAGGTCATCAAATCAATCAATTAATTTATGGTAAAATAATTTTATATCTAAACGTAATACAGGTAAACTTAAGCAAGAAATCTTGTGCACAGTTACATATCTTAGTTGTTTTTACCATACTTGCATTTTATGACAGAGATACCTCTCTGTAATTTTCAGATAAGGAAACCAACAGCGCAAATAAATAATATCGTCTTCAGAGAAGCCTTCATTACTATTGATTTGCCATCAATCGCAAACTTTGCTCGTTTTAAATCTGTATTCTGTCATTACGAAAGCTTCTTGTCACTAATCACAATTTTTTTTATAAAATCATTAAACGTAAAAACGCGACGTTATCACTACATACTATAAAACTACGCAATAAATGATATTTTTGTTCATTAATAATAATATAATTCGAGAGAGGTGAATATAATAATTCCAATGAGTTTCTAAAATACATAGAATATCATTGAATAATTCTATAGGGTGGTATAATAATAATTTTAAAAATATTAATAATGAAGCAGAAAAAATTACTTGCACAGAAAAATAAAATTACGAACAATATGTATATTGATCCATCAAAACCGTTAAAGAGGCGATAGCGATGGCATTGATCAAATAATTTTTATTTATGTAAGTAATTGGTAGTAGTCAGTTCATTCCATTTCAATTTTCATATGGAACGAAGATAAAACTTGCTGTAGTAAAATATTAGCAACGGAAGGAAATGCTATAATTTTTTATCTACTGCACTTAATACAGTAGTATTATTTAGTCAGAAGATACAGAATCAAACAGAAAGAAGAAGATAGTTATAACAGAGAAGGCGCTAAGACTTTGAAACGAAAAAGACATGGGAAATATGGAACCCAAAAAAGAAACAGAAATGATTGAAAAAAAAATAACTAATATCAAAGACAAATCAAGTCGGTAGGAACACCGAAGTTCACAATTTAGTACTTATGCTTAAGCCTCTAGTTATTGCAGAAAATATATTTGGAACTTTTCGGTACTACGTTAAGGATGGAAAACTTTTAATACCGAATGCAGCACTGAAGAGTCATTTGTGGAGAAACTCTGGGGCGTTTACCCATACAAAAGTGAATAAAATATTTCGTCTTTCAGCGCTGCTACTTTCACAGTGAACTCTCTACTCAAGGAACACGTACACACCCTAATGTATTATCACTTAGTTTTGTTACACCCTGTAGATTGAAATGTGAGACTTCGGAAGCTATAAAGTACAATAATTGTCGAAAAAAAATGCTTTTGAAACCTATAGTTACGAATTACGATCGCTTTCAGATTTTTGTGACTTCGGCTATTAGATAATATTATCTCGGGTTCGGATCATCGGATCGGACGTTGTATTTTAAATATGTATCTCCGGCGTGACTGTACAAAGTGTACATTTTATTATATGTAATTGATTGTATTTGTGTCTACATTTTATTAATTAATGTAAACGGATCTCGGTACGCTCGCTCCACATTTGGGTGCTTTTTAATTATTTCACACCCCCCTCCCACCTCTCCTTTTAGCAGCCCCCTTACCGCCTACAGCCGGAGTACACTCAGATTGGTTTTAGCTTTAGTTTATCTAATCTTTTCAAGAATTTATAGATGAATATTTGTGACAGATATAATAGGTTATATGATTGTTGTTTTTGATCACAATAAAGTTGATAGAATATTATTTTTCTATTATTGTATGACCAACTTGTTTCATAGCGATATTTGTAGGTACTTAGATACATATTAGATTAGACAATATACAGCTTATGTCAAAATTTAGAATTAAATACAATACAATTAAGTAATTAATGTTCCACTCTGAGTGCGGTAGTAACTCTTATATCACATTACTATACCCGGGGGACCCATGAGGGTTTCCCCTGCGCATCAAAAAAAAAAGGTTAAAGATGTGGAGAAAATTACTTTGTTTTTCAGGACTTCGGAGTTGAGACAAAATATCTGTCAAGCCGGCCTAGCATACGCCAACGAGATATCTCACTCTCGAGATAATTAAAAACTACTCGTCTCATAATGTCTAAATATCGACATTATCTCGACAAAACTCTATAAAAATGTGTTATTTGATGATAGATCTACGCGAGAAAAATGTTTGTCATGCTAGGGTCAATAGAGATGAAGATACAAACTATCAAACATCGAGAAACATGTAGAGTGAGATATCTCGTTGGCGTATGCTAGGCCAGTAGAGAACAGCTAGCAGGATCAAACATCGTCAGTAATTATAGTTTTTACCCGACTGCTCTAGCCTCTACGAGTTAACTTTTGAATATTGAACGCTGTGTACATCGCCTGCATAACAGCCAACCTTCAAACCACATTTCAGTGGAGAAACACTTTCCGTCTATTTCAGTACAATTTCGCTGCCGCTTTTAATCACAATTTGCAATTTAATTTCTTCATTTTATTGCAACCATAATCCATTATTATTGTTGCAATAAAATTAAACTTTGTCGATCAAAGGACCAATGAGTTTAAATATTTTTAGCCAAGCCAAAGTTAGGTGGTGTGTGTGGTCTTAAAAATTAATCCTACTAATATTATAAAGGCGAAAGTTTGGATGTGTGGATGTATGGATGTTTGTTACTCTTTCACGCAAAAACTACTGAACGGATTTTTATGAAACTTTACAATAATATAGCTTATACATCAGAATAACACATAGGCTACAGTTTTAACCGACTTTCAAAATAGAGGAGGAATTATGTTCGTTTATTTATGTTCAACGATTACTCCGCCGTTTGTAAACCGATTTTCAAAATTTTTCTTTTGGTGTATAGGGTATCATGCCAATTTGGTACTTTATTTATAAAAATGGTGACCTGATGAAGGGATCCATAGGAAATTGAGGGAACTCCTCAAAATTTATATGGAAACCTGTGGTGACTTCGGTTTCGTGAGCAGTATTCTAAGCATATGCGACCAACAAGTAAGATTTTGCACCAAGGTATACCATGATTCGGAAGGTACTGAGAGAACTCCTGACTCTTTATAGATACAAGTTTGGGAGTTTCGACGTTGTTTTAAGAACGGATAGCATACTCTCTACCGTACTGTTATATATTCTGTGCTACCATAAACCACTTTGACCCTGTTTTTGGTACTTTTCATAGTATTTTATTTTATTATATATCACTTAAACTTTAACTCGCGGGTAACACCGCGAGGCACAGCTAGTTATCAATAATTTTGCTCGAGCGAGTTTTAGCTACCTAAAAAAAGCTAAAAACGGCTTTGGTTAATTTTATTTGATGATGAAATATTTGTTTTAGTCCAGGGAAAGTTTAAAATTTAAACGATGAGAAAGTTGGAAAATAGTATAATGACATAAATTGACGCTGACAAAGTAGTAGGTAATAGCTAGAAATTGTATATATTATCTAGGGATCAATACAGCGGTCTGAATTGATCCTTAGATATTATATACTATGGATTTGACAGATTTGCAAGACGTCTCATGTTATTGAAGTCTGTCAAATCAATACAAATTTATAAATGCATCTATGCGTCGCCTTGCGGACTGAATTGACCATTGAGATACTATAGCAGGAGAGAGCCTTATATCAGTGTACAAGCGTCAAAAGCGTGTAATGTTATGTCCTACTTACTAGGACATAACAAAGGAGTCGGTATGCATATTTCATGTAATAAAAGTGATAATAAAGGTTTTTATTGAACATTTTATGCTAGATATTGTTGAGTTCTATGGTTCCGCTAAATTATAAACCATAAGAATGGCCAAAGAATGCCTCAAACACGTGGATTTAACATTAAATACGTAAGTTTTGAACAACGTTTTTTGGACTTTTCAATTGGTATTTTTGTAAGCTAAAAAGGATAATATTTAAGTTTAATAATCCCTTATTCGTGCTATGTAAGGCATTAGTGCTAAAAATGTCACATTAATTACTAATTTGACTACAAAAGTTGCATAGCTTTTTACGTGTGTTTACGGATTCTCATTACTTGAACTATAGTTTATCGATATCATGAACTAAATGACTTTCTTTTCTGGATTTAAATGTGCTTCGAAATGATCGACAAATAGAAATATTCAAAAAAATAAACGCACACTACTTGTATGAAAATAAGCACAAAATGGCCACGCGATGACGGGCTAAGACTACATCTACCTATATATCCTTAATCTGTGGAATTGACCCTAAGTTTCCAAATAAGGAACAACGACGTCATCCGTAAATAAATTTTCCACAAAAAATGCCAAAGTCACTTCTCTGGCTGACAGTTGACACTAAGCAAATTACGGAACCTTCCCTACCTTCCGGTTACCTTCGTTCCCTTGTGACAGCTCAAATAATTACTGTTTAAAGTATGACATTTTAACACTGTCAAAAATTAATGAAACTAGAAGGAAATTGGCACTGAATTGACAATTTAAATGATAAAATAAGTCGAAATTCTGTTGTTTTGTTCTGGGACATATTTATTGGAGTACTGTCTTAGTTATTAAAAAGATAATTTATAACTTTTTTCAGTCACCATTTACAATCACGCCATTTCTCTGCTCGTTTTTTCCGCAACTCGATTGTAATTAACTGGTTATTTTCGGCCCAAATTGATGGGCCATAAAGTGTAGTGATAGTGCCGGCCAATGCATACAGAGTGCTCGTTGGGGGACAAACTAAAACAATTCCAATTGGCCACTCTAAACAAAGTTTATGGCTAACGGGGTTAACGGGCAAATTGTCATCAAAAAAGTATATTTTGGAGCACTAGAGTGCCTAGCCTCAAAACGTGCAGACAGATCACCTTATAGTATGCGATACCGGCACACTGGAGGAGTTACAATCACACCACGTCCGTCTAGCCCCGTTCTAAGTTCGTGAAGCGTCGATGAGAGAGCGGGTGTCGTTGCTCCCATATTTTCATAGCAGAAATTTGTAATAGAAAAATAGAAATTGACTCTGCCTCGGTGTAAGTTGAGCTTGTCACAACAGGCTTCCGGCTGTTAGCGACATGCGGTATATCTTCTCGTATTTTAAGAATATTTAATTTCATCGTCTTCTAATCTTACATCGCCACAGGTTCTATCGTATGCAAGATCACATAAAATTTTATAACCAGTCTTACGGTGTCGTCGCACGCGAAAATTGGAAAATTCCTTTACTGCTATATTTCACCTGAGATCGTTTCATATTTTCATTTTGTCCACGAAAATTTTATGTAAATTCGTATCCAATATATCGCGGCTTCGAAGGTCGTGATTTATTCAAAATTTGATTTTCCCGACCCTGTGATAAAACATCGTGTCCCTTAAAAACAATAACATGAAGTGTTGGGCAAATAATATATCCGCTTAAATTTCGAAAATAAACACAACATTTTGATCTCCGACTCCACAAAACATTTTAAGCGGCCTCTGTACGTTGGCTAACAAGAAATTAATACAAGCAATTACGAACGTGTACAATAAGTACATTACGTCGATTATGTATGTATAGACAGCTTCCCAATCATGATTGTCCATCTCTCAACGTACAAGGGCCTTTAGATTGAATCTAAAAATACCGCGCGTGAATCTTCAAACAAACCTTTGATCCATCGAATTATAATTGGAATTTTCAAGTAATAATTATATTATTTGATTCGTGCCGGAGAATTTTCCCAGAAATCCCGCAGCAGCTTGAAATAAACTGGTCGTGTGCAATTTCCCTAGGGGGAGTGACCGACAGACAAACTATATTAAAGTGGACACTATGGTTGGGTACTGTTTACTGCTAGTATTATAACATACCAATCCATACTAATGTTATAGATGCGAAAGTGTGTCTCTCTGTCTGTCAATAACCTCTTCACGCCCAAATTTTGCTGAAATTTGGCGTGGAGATGCTTTGAGTCCTGGGAAAGGACATAGGATACTTTTTATCCCGGAAAACTGTAAGGGTCACGCGCAACGGAGTTGCGGGCGTCGCCTAGTAATAAACATTTTCAAAGAGATAATTTTTAACATGCAAGAACTTTTCTTTGGATATAGTGTCAGGTGGGTACTGATCAATGTAACACGAGGTGTAAATTGTAATGTAAATTATGTTAATTGTAACATTGATCAGTACAATACCTGCCTTTACTGACATAGGAAATACGCTCGGATTGAGGCTGAGGAACCAGTCTGCTGCAGAGACATCCTTATAATTCCTCATAATTCCTGTACTTAGTTCTCCCATTTAACTCACGTTTTATCACGCGAGATTAGCATTTTTACCTACCCCAAAAAAGGGGAAAACGCCTTACAACTTCTTGCTTCTTTAGCGGCGTTCACTTCTGTCCATAAAACTTTAAGTTAGTCAAAATCACACATCTACAGTGAAACTTTGGGATGACAAACAAGCTACTTTTCGCGAAATTTCAGTTTGTATTTGCTCGGGCGAAGCTGCGCGCAGTTTTCCACAACTAGAAGCATCAAATGGATATGGGAATGAATGGAAATTACACGATTCTATTAAGATTGAGCTTGCCCGAGCGAGTTGTACCCGTTCGGAGCTATTTTACCTCTGGTAGGGCCTTCTGCCATTAACATTTAAGGCTCATTTTTACATAAACTACTAGCTGGAATATCTTTGTACAGTTGTACAAATTGTTTTTCATTACCACAAACAGTACAGCAATAATGCAAACAAGTAAATACGAAGACATTCGGGCAAAGAAATGTGGCGCCGCGCCAAATGTTTCGGCTTATGCCTCCACATCTAAACATCTGGGAAAGAAAATATTAGAAAAATTTTATAAACCTTTTCCTAACTTAACATATTTATTGGATTTTCTACAGCAAGACTCAAGCCGGTAACTCCGATGCACTGAAAATAGTTCATCACAAGGATAATTTTTTTCGCAACAAAAACTATCCTATATCATTAAGTCCTTAAGGCATCTCCATACCAAGTTTTGTCTAAATCGATTCAGCCTTAACTTATCCGTAGGAGAGCCATGCTTCGGCATGAATGGGCCGGCTCGACCGGAGAAATACCACGGGCTCACAGAAAACTGGCGTGAAACAGCACTTGCGCTGTGTTTCGCCTAGTGAGTGAGTTTACCGAAGGCCCAATCCCCTACCCTATTCCCTTCCCTACCTCCCTTAATTCCTTTCCTACCCTTCCCTATTCCCTTCCCTACCCTCATCTACCCTATTACCCTATTCCCTCGTAAAAGGCCGGCAACGCACCTGCAGCTCTTCTGATGCTGCGAGTGTCCATGGGCGATGGAAGTTGCTTTCCATCAGGTGATCCGTTTGCTCGTTTGCCCCCTTTTTTTATAAAAAGGAAAACCAGATGCACTTTTGAATTTATAGTATCTGTATGGATATTATGTGCTGTCTGACTATTGACTGGGAATTGGATGACATAAGAACATTTTATCACTTCCCCCCTAATACAAACCTTCCCTGGGCTTCAACAAATATTTCAAGCCTCAACTTCAAGAAATCAACCAAATCGTTTCATCTGTTTTCTGTAGCTAAAACTCGCTAAATTAACAAACATTTAAATTCATGCGAAAGTGTGTATGTCTGTTACCTCTTCACGCCCTAACCCCTTAACCGATTTTGCTGGTTATGGATATCTCCATATCCATATTATCATCCCGAAAAATGTACGGTTCCCACGCGATAAACGAATTTGGCGCAACAAAGTTGCGAGCGTCATCTAGTGATGATATAAATTTCGTTGCTTTTTATCACAACTCAGTCACAAAATAAACTAGAGTTTTCGTAATTTAGATAATTCTGATTAGCAATCGAAATCCGCTTGGAGGGACATTAATCTGTCGGTTTACGACAGTTCGCCACACTATGTATCATCAGAATATTTTCTGGGGAGTGCTTATTAGTTTTATGGTACATAAAACTTTATTGTCAGAGATCCAGTCTTATCGGCCTATCGAAAAAGTTAACCGGCCTTCGATAGGGATCGCTTCACAGCGCCGTTGAATTATGAAACAAACTCGCCTGTACATAATATTACATTCTTTCCGCAATTGAGCGATCGCGACCGAAAAACTTCAATAATTTTTTTTATGAAAAAAGGGGGCAAACGAACAAACGGGTCACCTGATGGAAAGCAACTTCCGACGCACACCCACAGCATCAGAAGAGCTGCAGGTGCGTTGCCGGCCTTTTACGAGGGAATAGGGTAGGAGAGGGTAGGGAAGGGAAATGGGTAGTGTATGGGGCCTCCGGTAAACTCACTCGGCGAAATACAGCGCAAGCGCTGTTTCACGCGGGTTTTCTGTGAGCCCGTGGTATTTCTCCGGTCGAGCCGGCCCATTCGTGCCGAAGCATGGCTCTCCCACGGTATGCGACTGGCATACGCTATAGATTTCATTTTCTACCGACTTTTTGCTTTAGAGTGGTGTAGAGCAAAATGAAATGCGTCGCGTTGACCCATGTTTATATACCAAATATGTAACACATAATATACCAAATGTAATGATGTTAGCACAATATGATTAATAACTACGATCATCGTCATTCAAATTCTTCTTAATTATTAATCTATACATATAATAAAACTGTAGAAATGTGAATTCTGTACATTAAAGATATTGAAAAAATAATAAGCGGGCGGTATCACTAGATACCGCCCGCTTATTATTTATAGAAGCCAAAAATGTGGTCAGTTTTTTGTCTGTCTGTCTGTCTGTCTGTCTGTCTGTCTGTCTGTCTGTATGTTTGTTCCACTATCACACGAAAACTACCGATCTGATTTGAAAGCGGTTTTCGCAGATATATTTGTCTTCTTCTAACTTAACATCTGGTGTATAAAAAAAATTCCCCCCACCCCTCTAAGGGGACAAAAGAGGGGTCAGATTTTGTATCAAACTTTTTTCTTTAAAACGAAAACTACTGATCCGATTTGCATACGGTCTTCGCAGATATATTTGTCTTCTTCCAACTCAACATATGGTGTATAAACTCCCCCCTCAAAAATGGGGTCAGATTTTGTATAAAATTTTTTCTTTAATGGACTTATACTTCATAATATTATTATTAACTGTATTTTCCAACTTAATATCAGGTGTACACAATTCCCCCCCCCCCCTCTTAGGGGACAAAAGAGGGGGTAAGATTTTGTATCAACTGATGAAGTAGAAATACTGTAAATGGCAAAACAACGTTTGCCGGGTCAACTAGTCCTAAATAACTTCGTAATTATTTGCAGTTATACATCATTGCCCAACGTGAAGAAGGGTCTTTTAACTCAACCTTTTGACTACGCTAATTCAAATAAAATTCAAGTTTTCATCTAGAATCTAGGTCATTCTAGGCTAATAATCTCGTAATGGGCCATTTGATATCTGACACGGTGTTTTTCTAAATCAGTATTTTATCCCCCCGCGGCGTCAGATTGCACAAAGTGGGAGCAAGATGCTGCTAACGATAGCATTTGTCAAACTGAAGTGGTTTGTGTAGACGTTTAATATTTATATTTGTAAAGAGTCGAGGAAAAATAAATAGAGTACTTTTCCGGGACTCGAAAGTATCTTTATACCAAACTAGATGACTTGGTGAACTATTTGTTACTAATATAAACCTTCCCTGGCCTTCCACGTATATTTCAAGACCAAAATTAGGCAATAGGCTTTAGCCGTTCTCCAGTTTTAAAGAGACTTAATTATCGTAATTTAATTATTAAAAGGTACTTACTTATTTTTATAAAACTTCTTTCTGGTATAACTTTCTTCCTAAACTAGTTCACTTGAGCTGTCATACAATAAAATGATGAGATTATTATGATTCTTAATATAAGGCAGACGTATAAAATTGCTACAGCACTGGGGACGTTAATTTGTCCTATTGTTCTTTGAAATGGATTTTAATTTCATTAAAATCTTTCAGTGGTTGAGTGAATAGGTTCTGATCGACAGACAGATGGAATGGCAAACAGAGACACCCACTTTCGCATATTTATAACATAACGTTGTCGGGTAGTAAAAAAATACTAGGAGACAATGTATCGGACAACGAACTTTATTGTTAATCATATATTTTGCAATAATATTTTATAGCTTAGACATATTATATTATAAGATGTATGGTAGTCTGTATAGTCAAGGTAGTTTAATGTTCAGCAATTCATACTCACTTAAGGTGCTCCCAGACAGCGGTGATATTATAACGTTATAAAACATTGTACAACACGATAACATGTTATTGGTACTTTGAACCCCAGAAAAGACAATGGTAAGTTCTTATTCCAGAAAAATGCACGACAAAATAATTTCGGTGCTACAAATTTTAATGTAACATTTAGATTGTCATACTTCTGAAAATGAATATTTTATTTTCCAACGAGACACCGATTTCGACGATTATTTAATTGCTAAACATTCATTTTCTTCGACTGTACACAATATATCATGCCTTTGCCTATATAAATGCAAAACTTTGCATGGATATCAATCAGATAAATTGACAAATATTCATGATTGTCTACGCAGCATAAAATACGACTTTCTACTTATACTTTCTACTTCCATAATATTATTATTTATTACTATTGGTATTACTGGCTTAAATAATATAATAATCATCTATACTTACAAATATTATAAATGCGAAAGGTTTGGGCATGAAGAGGCATCAAACCTCTTCATGCCCAAACCGCTTAACTGATTTTGCTGAAATTCGGGTATAGATACTTCGAGTCCCGAGAAAGCACATAGGATACTTTTTATCCTGGAAAAATGTACGGTTCTCGCGTGATAAATAAATTTTGGGTGCAACGAAGTTACGGGCATTGCAATAGACAAAGTTTTACTTTAAATCGCGTTACGTCTCGTCTCGGTGTTCGCTGACCCTAACGAAATTAATTTCGCTATATTTTGTTTATGTATTTCCACTACTTCAATACGGCCTAACTAAAGGAGGTTGCACATTGCATTTTATTTTTATATTTTTGCCTGTATATAAATAATATATTTTAAATTATTATGCCTGTGCCCGTTCTTTTTTTCCGCGAAGCCCACAGCCAAGCATATTTTGTATTGAACTTGGCTCTCCTTTTATGATATTTGAAGACAGTATTTTTAGTGCAGAGAATTCATATGGTTCTGACTGTAATAAAATATATATTAAGTTTTGTTTTTGTTAGGCCTCCTCAGTGTGAAAAAAATATTCTTCAGTGTACATACTGCCTTACTCCGTAGAGGTTTCACCTTGGCTCACGTTCACGAAAAACAATTTCGTTCTAAATATTTATATTTGTAACAAACAATTTTACTCGCCATAAATAATGTTTTACTAGCTGATCCGGAAACGTTGTTTCGCCGCATACGTTGTAGGAATATGCTTGAGACCCTCAATGGAAGAGCTTTCGACCGAGCAGGGAGTTGAATTTAGGTACGTACTCCTTTTTAACCGATTTCCAAAAAGTAGAAAGCTATTAAACCTCTAAACAGCTAACTTATAGACAAACTTTGATAGCGCGATTTAGGATTTTTGGTGCTCGACAACGTTATTTCGGCATATGTATACAAAATGTCAATGAAATCGGTCCAGACTCCAGCCGTTTAAGAGGAATTTGGCAAAAAAATTCTAGACACGAAAATTGTATAATATTAATTATACAATGTGTTCGGGACACACCAGTATCCAAGCTGTTAATGTGATGTATTAAAGTATTTTTGCGACGAATTGGCTTTCAAATTTTTTTCTTTCTCATGATTATAAAATAACACCCATTTAATTTTTCTTCTCGGGCTTTAAAACTAATTTGACCTATTTTATGCTAACAGGATATTTAAATGAGAACTGAGAAGAATTCGTCAAATTAGTGAGCCCGAGAAAAAAATAAAATGGCTGCCATTTTAGAACCGTAAAAGACAAAATTGAGAGCCAATTCGTTGGTAAAATACGCCATATAATGTCAAGGCTCGGACACTGGTGTCGAGACACATTCTTTAAAATTTAGGAGATATCGACAAAATTCTTACTCGATTATTAGCTTTATTTTTTTTAGCCCCGAAACACCTCAACGCAAATAGATCGCAACGGCCACAGAAATTGAAATACATGTGTGTGTAAGCGGGATTCAAGCGGCACTGTAAATTGATTTACTACGTAGTCGAGCAGCAACTTCGGAAAATCGATATCTCCAAGTTAAAAGAGAGATATCTCCACATCACATCACTCATCATCACACATCTTTAACTGTTAACTTAACTTGACGGTTTTTTTATGAAATAAGGGACAAACGAGCAAACGGGTCACCTGATGGAAAACAACTTTCGTCGCCCATGGACACTCGCAGCATCAGAAGAGCTGCAGGTGTGTTGCCGGCCTTTTAATAGGTAATAGGGTAAGGTAAGGTAAGGGGAGGGTAGGGATGGGTTTTTCTTATATTTGAACTTATACATGGTGTATCAAAACTAAGTGATAATACTAGGGTGTGGATGTGTCCCTATAGAGTTCACTGTGTAAGTAACAGGGCTGACAGAGTCACTTTTTTAGGGTTCCGTACCCAAAGGATAAAAACGGGACCCTATTAATAAGATTTCGTTGTCTATCTGTCCATCTATCTGTCTGTCCGTCTGTCTGTTTCCAGGCTGTATCTCAAAAACCATAACAGCTAGACTTCTGACATTTTCACCAATTGTGTAGGTACTTCTGTTGCCGCTATAACAACAAATACTAAAAACAAAATAAATTTAATAATTAAGGGCCTTTTTTGCTCGATTTTAGTAATGGTAACAAGCCGACACTTGAATTTTTGATAAAATCCTTTATTTATGTGTACTTTAATAAATTATAATAATACTAAAATAAAATAAAAAAATTAGGGGGGCTCCTATACAAAAAACACAATTCGTGGCATATTTTTGCTCTATACTATATCTGTACAGAAACATTCGCGCGCAAGTCCGACTCGCACTTGGCCGATTATTTAACAGTTGTATGGGAAAATCCATGACGCTGGGGCACCTGCCCATAGATGTCACAAAAAATGTTCTTTCAGCGCCTGCCCTTTCACAGTGAACTCTATAATATAAGGGACGTATACACAATTACACACCCTAAAGAATTGTAATATAGTTTTGTCACACCTTGCATAAATTCTTCTACTTTCCGACCTTATTAATTTTTTGTATTAGCAAAATTAATAAACTGACAATTTAATAGGACTTTTTGCATGTAGCTACTATTCAACATGTTTCTTTTTTCATTATCTCTACATTCAATATCAAATCTTGTATTTCTATAAAATACTTTTTTCTCTCAATGTTTTTCGTAATATCTATTAATTATTTTCCTGTTTCATCGCGGGTCACGAGTCAGACAATGTAATGAAAGAATTAATAAAATGTCGTACGAGTTCTATTTGGAGCTTTTATTAACTTCTTTGAAACAAGAAGCAATAAAAATATTATATATATCATTATTGTTATTTATTACATTTTCTGAAACTAAGGCCGGCCGCATATTATAGTATATTATACACATTACGGAAACGTATGCGATTTCCGAGGAAATCCGAATGCGTGGAATCAGTAGAAAATACAAGCGGCCCGAGCGTCTCGAGTTTCCCCATACAAAAGTAAAAAAAAAAGATCTTTCAGCGCTGCTACTTTCACAGTGAACTCTCTACAAGGAACACGTACACACCCTAAAGTATTATAACTTACTTTTTACCCCCTGTATAATATTATTTTAGATAGCAAAGACGAGACCAAATTATTTTGCCAAGTTTAAGAAAATAATTCAGAAAGCTTTGGTTAAAAATTGTATGACTGTAACTCTACTTCTTTAACTTTGAAATTTCCTTACAGACACCTCTTAGTAAGGTGCGAACTTTTAGTGTAGTCTAACATTTAGACGCTTAAGGCGGACTTGCGTAGATCTGGGTTAAAGTTAACTCAGAATTAAACATCATGTCATCTGTATCACTCACTTGGTGAGTGAAGACATGATGTTTAACTCAAATCTGCGCTAGTGGGCCTAAATATATTATGTTTTAGCCCACCAATCAAAAATCGGATTTTAGTACCATACTGGTACTGGTATGGTACTACTATAATTATCATACACGCTCGAAAAATATTATAATGAAATCCCTTCTTGTGCTCCCTCACTTAAACGAGCGGCGTGGTAACTAAGCCGGGTTGTGGTGAGGGTTGTTTCAGTTAATAATATCAAATATTATTTATATACTGCTAAATATAGCCCGAAATTCATGCAGAAGATCGTTTAAAGCGAGAAAACTGAGCATATTTTTCCGGCATAGAAACTATCTTGTTTCCTTTTCTGGAACTAAAAGTATATCTTATCTTTCATACATATTGACATTTGTGACAGACGAACCGTCAGACAGCGGAGTTTCAGAAGAGTTTTTACTCAATGGGTATGGAACCCTAAAAATTGTAGTTAGAGCTCTATTAATTCGGTCGAACAAAACAGATTTTAAATTCGCTCTCAATTTTACTGTAACGTTTTTACAAATTTTATTTCTATTTAATAAAATACATGCGCCAGCTTGTCTGTGAATTGTTTTACAGAGATTTTTGCGCTAGATTATTTGAGGACCAAATCTGGATGAACTTTTTGTTATGACGAAGCTTTATCTGGTATTTTAAAGTGCTTTTTTCGTTGTTCGTATGATAATGTCATACAAGTGGATCAGAACACTAAAAAATGTTGAATTGAAACTGCAGTGCTTTAACATTTTCGGCTTATTACATTGCACAGCGTTGTCAGTTCCGGATTTTTTTAATAAAATTAGGGGGTAAACTTGGGAGAAGAGGAAAAACGCTCTCTTCTAGAAGCTCAAGCGAGAAAAAAAGACATTTACATTTATTCTACGAATACTGAGTATAGATTAGCAGTTCTATGTTATTTATTTCTCCTGGTTCTACTTAGAGTGGGTTGCACCAACTATAACTTTAACCATAACAAAATGTCAAATGAACTGTCAAATCCCTAGTAAAAGTCCATAACGAACGCCATATTTGACGATAACCTTAACCTTACGCTTCTGGTGCAATCTACCCTTAATATAATTGCTCTATCACTAATGACCAATCACTGTGGTTAACTATTCAATTTCACCCTTCGCGAAGTTTCGGTCAGCGGATATTTGCTTACTTCCAGTTATGATATATACCTTGACGTAATGATACAATTTATATTCAAGTTTCTATGTAATAGTCTACTCTGTTAAATAGTTTTGTAGTTAAATCTTTCGCTCTTCGTATTTACGCTAAAAAGAAAAGTTTTGGCAAATGATATAAACTTAAACACCCAGTTTTGAAGTATAATAATAATATTGTTGAATATCAAAAAGATAAAATAATAAGATAAAATAAACTCGAGTCAAAAAACCTTAAGCAGGATACCCTTTTGAACGGGCGTTGATGAAGTTAGGTTTAGTGTATTTTATATATTTGTCTACTATTGTATATTTTTCCATTGCTTAATATATAATTAAGTAACGTGTTATAGCATAATTCAATACAAAATTAATGAGGCCCCAAATTACACATTTTGATGGCCACATTAGTGGCGTAGTGGTCATTTCAAAGGCCGTTCTAGCCATCGGTTTTAGTGTGTAATTTGGTCGCATTATGTGCCGATTATAGTTTATTAATTGCTTTTTCAACTAATTTGAGTCACAAGCCTAAAATAGTTCCATAATAAATTATTAGGAGTTTTCATAATTTTGTAGCGAGTAAGCCCGGTTATTGATTTTGCAGGTTTTTAATATTTTGCAAAGTTTATAATATGACGTAATTACTATGTATTACATTTTTGTATTCAACGTGAAAACTTTCAGTAGTAAACCATCACAAGCAGAAGTGAACTCACGCTAAGAATCTCACGTCTTTCGAATATTTCTTTATATACTTACCAAAATAAAAAACTTACAAAATTAAAAAGTTACATACTATTTCAGTTATTAAATCTTTACTTAACTTTACTTGCACGTACTTCGTAAATTACTGATACCAGCAGAATTAGTAATAAACACAAAACAATCTTTCAGTATTCGCATCTTTCGTTGTGGAACTAGTTATTCCTAATTTCTTGTCTCGTTATCGCTAATTAACGTACGCTTCCCGCGCGTGACGCGCGTGTCCCGCGTCCCGCGGCGTGTCACCGACGCGGCACTTCGTCACGTCAGCGTCACGCGGCCCCACGCGCTCCTCGCTGCACGTAAACTTCGCGAGTTCCGGAACTCAAAAACGAAAGTCGCGAGTTTCAGTACTCTTTAATATTTTCAGTTATCTATAACATTTTCGAGTTTTGAATCGAGAAAAAAAATGTTTCGATGTGAGAATAATTTTATCGAAACTCCGAGTTAAAATGTTTGAATTAGTGAAAATGTAGTGGATGAAAATAGACAGTGAGTTGTGAAAGTGAAAAAATGTACAGGTGAAGATGAGTGCGGCGGCCGCGTTCGCGCTCCTGCTGCACGTTCTGACGGAGGTGGCGACGCAAACGACGGTGCAACAGAAAGTGCAACACACGGTGCAACAGATCGTGCAACAAGACCTGCAACAGGACCTGCAACAGTCAGTCACGGTACATATTTCTAAACAGGAAGTGCAGCAGCCTGTGCCGCAGACTATGCAACATTCTGTGCCAAATATATTGCAACAGGCAGTGCCAGAATCGCAACAAATGGTGCCAAACATGACAGTGATCACAGACATGTACCTGACAGAATCATTAACAGAACGTAACAAGAGAGAATCATTAATAAGCACATTCGATATATCAAAAATGTTTAAGAAGAAAACACGGATCAAAGCGGCGCCTAGCATAGCTCCTTACCAAGCTGATAAATTTTACATGGAACATCAGATAGCGTCTCTAGCTCTACACGATGATCATCCTAATACAACATTCCGATCGCTACCATATTCGTTGGAGCTTAGTACAACACCATTGAAACCAAAACGGCCACCTACAACAACGGCAATGACGATTGTGTATACGAAACCAGTAACTAAAAATAATGTAAATATGAGTAAACTAGTAAATAGTAATAACAAAGTTAATGGTAAAGTAGAAAATAAAAATAAACATATAGACGATGCTAAATTAGTGCCAAATAGGAACGTAACAAAAACAAGGACAAAGAACAAGACCTTGAGGAAGTCTAAGAGTGTGAGTATTAGTGATAGTGTGCGTGACGTGAAGTTAGCCGGTAAGAAGAAGGCGGACAATGAAAGCCTGTGGCCGGCGAAGCACGCGGCGGTGGTGGAAGGAGACATCGTACTTGGTGGCCTGATGATGGTAACTCAAGATTAACTATTAAGCCCCAATTTCAACAACGTCTGTTAGTTTTAACAGGTTGTTAAAATGTCATGTCTAATCTTTTATTCATAAGAAAAACGAAAGAGGAACCTGATACTAATTCGAGCGCTAACATTAACAGTCGTTGGTGAAATTGGGGCTAAAACTAGTTAACTGGATCTTTTATAAAGTCAAATATTTCATAGCAGCTGATCAGACACTTTGTCCGATAGTAGCAATAATTAAAGCAGTTTTTACGCCACAAATTACCTCTAAGACCTCCTTGAACTAATGACTTGATACAATTATGTTAAAACCAAATTAACCAAATTAGTCGTTCTCAATTTTCGGCAAGACATTAAAATTGTATTCCATTTATACAAAATTCACTTCTTTTAAATCTCCCAATTTGCTTTTACAATGACAGAGACATTTTCTTTGGATCCGAAAAAGAAAGAAACGGTTTTATAATTATGTTACATTCAACATAATGATGTTGAAAGTACAACTGTCTCATATATCATGGTACAGCTTAAGTGACATGTTTAGGGATTCCGGCGAACAGGCAGAAATTGTCGCTATAACAGGCAAAAAGTATATTTATCATTATTTAATGCCGCCAACTTGGAAATCTTACACTGAGAAACAAGCAACATATAAAATAATATTTTAATTTGTAGTCCCTAGTAATTCCTTATTTATTCAGTGGTAACTGGTAAGCAATAAATTAATTAAAAAAATCCTCTTCTTATTAATACATAATAGTACGGGAGCCCTAGCAACAATTTTTTTATTACTATCAAGCTAATTTTTGTGAGTAGCTTATTTTTGATAAGACGAACAACATTTTTATTTGCGAATATATAAAATATCTCGAAAGTGGTAGCTAACAGAGATAGAAAGGATTTCATAATTTGAATTGATGGTCCTAAAACATAGATTGTTCTATTCGTTGGACAATGTTACTCTTAAATTAAATAACCTATCAATATACAAAAAAATCAGCTTGTTAGGGTTCCGTTATAGGGTTCTGTAATTCTGTTCTAGGGCTTTTGTACTATAATTATTGAGATAAATGTTAATGTTTATTGTCTGTATAAAAATAACGCGTCAACACTTAAATTTTATTTATTTATTTTAACATACATAACATCTTAAGTATAGGAGTTCACAATATTAATAGGTTGCTTACAATACCATATTACATGATTCGAGTGTACACTTATTTGAATTGCATTAGGAATTACATTATTATTATTTAACCAGGGGACCCCAAACTAGGCAAAGCCTGTATCTTGGTGGTCCGTTTTATTTTATTACAGAATATGATTTAACGCGAGTCCGTGCAAAAGAACAACCTTCATTAAAAAAAAAAAAAACTATGTCTTTGATTATGTTACAATTGTTACATTATACTTACATAATATTATCACACAACATAGTAATCACTTATGGTAAGCAATTTAGAATAATCAAAATACATTAGAATAATAATAGTAAATAAGTTTCAAATACTAGTACATTTTATAGTTAATTTGAACTAGTAAAATTTTAATTTAATGGTTATAATAATAGTGTTATAGTAAATTTGAGTTTTAATTATACAATTTCATCAAATTAGATAATAGAACAAAAGAATGTCAACAAATTAATAAAATAATTCCATTTACAAATCAGTTGATTAAGATAAAATAAACTGAAATAATTTGCATAATAAAAGAATGTCAAAAAAAAAATATCATAAAATTAATAAAATTTATTTCATTTATAGATTAGTTGAATAAGTTAAAATAGACTGAAATAATGTGTATAATAAAAGAATGTCAAAAAATAAAATTATTAAGATTAATTCCATTTACAGATTAATTGAATAAGATGAAATAGACTGAAATAATTTGGTTAATTTGATTAATAACTACATTAAACTGGTTAGTTAGGACCAATTAAAATAGAGGGAGAGGGGATGATGGGAACATGAGTCTACTGTGTTATGTGCGGGGTTTGTGTATGTATGACGTGAATTCACTATTTTAGCCTGTCTGTTACTGCTACAAACATCTACTAGTTTTTCAGTTTCTGTATAGGATTTTGCCTTAAGCCATTTCTTTATTTCAGAAGGTGGGATTCTTAAAAGCGATTCCGTTGATACATTTTGGTCAGTGGCTGCAGAATGGCTTACAAAATTATGTATGTAAGGTGGTAAACGCAATGCAAAAACCGTCCGTGTTCCCAGCAAAGCAGTATTACAGGTGGGCGTCTGTTGAGACCTAGCACCTTTTGTTAGGGCTCTCAGGATGAAAAGCTGTCTAACACTAAGAACGTTAAATTCTTGAAGCAGTTCCGTGGTTGGATATCGCCGTGGCTTTCCAAGTGCCACCTTAATTACCGCTCGCTGGGCACGTTCAAGTATGATCATGTGTGATTTGGCCGCACCCCCCCAGACGCCGATGCAGTATTGTAGCAGAGACTGGCACAGAGCACTGTAAACCAGTCTCTTTACAACAATATTTGCAACCGGTCTCAAAGATCTCATTATATACATTAGTTTGCGTGTTTTCCTAGCTACAGCCGCTATATGAGGCAGAAAAGTAAGTTTTTCATCCAAGTCGATGCCCAGGTATCTGACTGATGGAACCCTGCTTAGGCGTTCGCAGGTACAACTTCGAAGGAGGGGGAAAGACAGGGAGTAGCAATTTTCTTTGTGTAGCTTTATGGAGTTATGTTTAGGGCTAGTGGCGCCAGTAATGTGAAAGAATAACACATTGGTTTTCTTGACATTAAGACAAAGGAGGTTTTGGTTTAGCCACTTCTGAATATGCACGATGCCCCTTTCAGCAGCGTGTACAGCACTATTCCAGCAGGAACCACGAAAAATTACTACAGTGTCGTCTGCATAGCAAATGACCTCTGCATTGGGGATGTTTAACAGGAGAATGTCGTTCATATATAAAATGAATAGAGTTGGAGAGAGGATACTTCCTTGCGGGACACCTCTCGTGAGTTTTTGCTCCTCACTTATCCAGTCGCCTAGCTTCAGCCTCTGTTTTCTGTCGCTTAAATAGCTTTTGAACCAGGAGAGGGCGACTCCCCGAACTCCAAAGCCTTCCAGCTTGCGCAGCAGTAGTGGGGTGGAAATTGTGTCGAAGGCCTTTGCAAGATCGAGGAATACGCCTACACTCCTTTTGCCACTATCCAGGATTTTTCCAACAGTTGACGTTAGCAGCCCGACAGCATCTTCCGTGGAGCGACCTCGTCTGAAGCCAAATTGTCGATCTGAAATCAGATTTTTCTGTTCCAGGAAATTTATTAGTCGCTTATTTACCACTTTTTCTAGGGTTTTTGACAAGATCGGTAAAAGCGAAATTGGGCGGTAATTTTCGATCTTGTCCTTAGAGCCTGACTTGTGAATCGGACGCACGATAGCTGTTTTCCAACAGTCAGGGAAGGTGCCTGTTTCCATACTGAGATTGCATATATGCGTCAATGGTACGAGTAGAGTATTTTTTATATATTTTAGTAAGGGAGCTGAGAAAGAATCGATGCCTGGGGCGCTATCTGTTTTTAACTCTGTCAGTAAATTGTCGATTTCAGCCGGGTCTACAGGTTCAAAGAAGATTGACCCTGAAAAGTCGCTATTGACCTTTACATTTTTGCACAGTGTGTCTTCATTTGTAGAGGTTGTTTTTAAAATTTCAGAAGCTATTTTAGGGGCGGCATTTGTGAAGTATTTATTAAATTCATTCACAACTTGTTGTGGGGATGTCTGATTTTTTAAGAGTTCCTGAGAGTCAGATTTATTATTGGCGATATCACAGACGTCCTTTATAACGTTCCATAGTCTTTTTGGATTTTGATGGTTCTTGGTAAGTAATTTGTTTTCGTAGGTGGATTTAAGCTTTCGTAGCAAATTCGTAAAGAAGTTACGATATCTTGTGTATGTTAACTTAAGTGTTATATTGAGGGGATCTTTTTTAGTCTTAAGATGAAGGGAATCTCTATGGCGCATACAACGAATAAGCCCTGGTGTTATCCAAGGCTTGAGATTGTACTTTTTTCTACTAGTCCTTGTCTCTGTGGTAGACTTATCTATTTCAGTTGCAAGAATGTCATTAAGGGTCTTCGTTGCCTCATTTACATTACTCTCATTAAGGATAATACTCCAGTCGTAGCCACTTAGGTTGTTAAGAATTTTGTCGTAGTCAAGTTTAAGCTTAGTTCTAGGTAATTGTTTGCTGTAATTTTTTATTTTGCTTAAGCTCATACCGGCAATGGTCAGGTGGTGGTCGGTCAAGGAGCAATTGCATACAATGCCTAGCGCTTTGGTGTTCGGCCTTAAAAAGATGTGGTCTAGACATGAGGGTCCACGGGTTGGGAGAGAGATGGCAGGGAAAAACCCATGCTCGGTCATCATGCTCAGGTAAGAGTTAGAATTATCAGATGCTTCATCTAGTATGTTGATATTTATGTCTCCAGCAAAGACATCATTTTTGATCTCTTTATTACCTTCAAGAATTTGTTCTAAAGAGGTCAAAAAGTTTTCCGTATTCGAGATTGAAGGAGATCGGTAAACACCAATAACGTTTATCTGATTTTCAATATTAACAATGAGACAGTTTGCATCCGTAAATATTGGTTCCCGGGCGCTAGCAGACCAACAGTCTCTGACATAAACAGTCACACCACCGCATTTATTTGTGACCGTTTTTGTGTGAAAGGCGAAATAGCCAGGTATCGTTGGAATATGAGGGTCTGGAGAGTTAAACCAACACTCAGTAAAAATCATCGCGTCAAAACATGTATCAAGCCGCTTCAGCATGACATAAAGTTCACCTGAAGAAGCCTTATGGCCTAAGCTCCTCACATTGCACGAGAGAATCTTAAAATTTAGATTTGTCAAAGCGATTTCACAGTCCTCGAGCTTGTCTAATAAACGACAGTTAACAGAAAGAGTATCATCAATATCACTATGTAGGTCCGAGTTATCCATAGTCCGATAAGTTAAGTGGTAATTTGGATTTAAATAATAACAATAATAAAAACACATGGTATAAGTTCATTCGGTGAGCAAGCTCGAGAAATCTAACCAAATATCTAATTAGCCAGTTAAAAAGTCTTGTTTGTAATGTTAAAATAGGAGACGTTGAGGTTTTTATATAGTAAAAGAGTAATATTAGAGTAATAACTAAATAATAATAATGGTAGATGTCATTAGCGCGAGCGGCCTGTTGAAAAAATTGTTGATTTAGCTTAGATTTTAATTTTAATTTGTTATATCTATAAATTTTGCACTGATTGAAGTTTAAATCCAAGAAGATAATTATTATTTCAATGGAAAATAGGTATAGTGTGATTTCTTTAATATATGAGGAGCGTGATAACATTGTTGAGTGTTTATTTTTCAATAATTGTGCGGATTTGTGCAACCGGGTTGTGTTGTATAGAATTCCTTTGGGTGTTGGATATTTTAGGAAGGGAAGAGTGTGTGAAGATAAATGTTTTATAAATTTTAAACTAATACATTTAGGTCTAACAAAATATAGTAGTTTAACATAATTTGTGTTAGTAGACAGTAATTTTTGGTAATAAATTGACAAAAATGTATCATGGATTGGTAATATTAAGAATAATAAATTAATAGTAAATTTAGGCAATAATTTTTTAAAATAAAATGATAAAGAATATAATAATTTAGGCAGTTGTTGTTTGATTAGATGTAGATATAATATTATGTGTTCGAGTGCGCTCGAGATCAGCCGCGGAGTTAATTGTAATAGCGGGGCATCCTTCTCCCCTGCGCACCAGGATTCGTCCATTGTTGACCCAGCAGAAGCAGAACCCATTTTCCTTGGCTCTAGACCTGGCGTCACGAAATAAAATGCGATTCTGCTTCGTAAGGTGCTCGTTGATGAAAATTTTTCTATTTGGCCCCGATACATTTATATCATTGGATGACAATGCGCGACGGGGCTTGGCATTTTTAACAATTTCGTCCCTCTTACTTTTCCGTGTAAACCTAACTATAACAGGTCTTGGTAGTGTCGTATTGATCGTATTTTGCTGTGTGGGGATGCTAGTTTTCTTAGGTCCAGCGCGAGTAGCCCAGTCAATGTCAGAATCCTGGAGATTTACGCCTATCTTTGAAGCGATAACCATCGTGATGTGGGACAGGTTTTCGTTTTGACATTCTTCAATACCCATTATTTCTATCTCATTTTTCATTGCACTTTGAGTTTGCTGTGCCAACTGGCTCTCTAATCTAGTGATAGTATCTTGTAGTTCCGGAATGACTGAGACTTGCTGTTCCAATTCTTTTATTCTACGGTCGAAAAAATCAATTTTTTCTAGGCATTTGTTAATTTGTTCGGATAGGAGAGAGTTATGGTCAAGCATTTCGCGACGAAAAGTCCGAAGCTCGGCTAGAATACTTGTTTCAGTGTCAGCGGGGCTCGATTCCGCGGTGATCGGAGACCTCGATGCAGCACGCTTGCATGCTCGCGATGTCATTGTAGTTAAGCTCTCGCTGCAGGGGGAAGCGCACGCGCTTGCGCCCGCGGTTACACCCGTTCCGGCGCCTGCTAGTGATTTATTCGCGGATGTGAGACTTAGGCATTCGGGACAGAGCCAATTTTCTTGTTGTTTCGTAAATCCTTTAATAGTGTTAATGCAAATATGATGAAAGTACTTTTCGCATTGTGTGCATTTTATGTGACGGGGAGTCGTTATTGCTTCAGAACATGCAAAACAGTTTCTCTTCATATTGTATTTTGTGATTATTGTCAGTGGGTGATGAACAAAGTGGATTTAAAGTGATAGAACGTGGTTGCGATCGTTATCCGTTTGAATTTGAGGTGAAACGGCAAATACGGAGATCCGTGAGTGGGAGCGAGATGGTATTATGTCGAACCGCTCGGTAAGTATTGTAGGTACTTGATCAGCTGATACTAGTATTTAATTATTCATTTTTCTTCATAAACTAAATAGTTATAGAATATGTTATATCCTTGTCCTAAGACAAAAATTAATAATGGAGCTCACTGCTCAAGGAGGCAAATATCCTCTCGAGCTCCATTATTAATTTTTGCAAAATATATTTTAAATTATGTATCCTACAGGAACTGTACCGTTTGTATAAATTATTAGCTCTGACTAATCCTCGAACAAAAAGCCATGGGTAGCCCGCATTGCTCCAATCTGGTATGATTTAGAGTAAGCCTTTATGAATGCTGCGAGATTAAAAAGAAAGATTAGAAAGGAGTTTTAATAATAATAAATTAATTTATGGATTTCTTAAATCCGGAGGTTTATTCTCGTAATACTTAATTAAAATATTCGCTTCGCATTCGGCTCCAGGGTAGTTAGTCAAATTGTATTCAATAATTTTGACGATATAAAAAAAGAAATGGGATTTGATAATAAGTTTATTGAATGTTGCTTTCGACCATTTTTTGATAGCTTACTTTTCATTTTTATCCAAAAAAAATTGTTTTATATCTGAGTCAATTTTAAACAAATCTTTTAAGAAAGTCTACTATACGTGATGACCTACCACCGGTTCGAAACTCACCCGAAAAACCGGAAAAACTTAGATATTATACTTAGATATAACTACTACTTAAACTTAGATATAAAAAAACCAAGTGTAAAGAAAAAAATACTCATTTTAATAACCAGATCTGGGGTGCATGAAACACCTATTAGAAATTATATTTTAATTCCTGCGGTAGAATTTCCGTATTGATTTAAATGATAAGCTGAAACTTCAATGAGATGATTCCGCTACAGCCATTTAAATGCGACCGTTGATTTTGTGAATTATATTCAAAAAAGTCTCCATTAGAAAATGGAGACTTTTTTGAAATGGAGTCACTAGTGGTTTGTAACGCATCTCTTGTCTTGGTGTTCGTGGTCTTGATTCCCGTTAAAATAATAATGTTTTCAAGGTATTTATTATATATTTAGGTTATAAAAAAATCACTGATACTTTTGTCGATTAAAACCTTTTCTTGCCAGCAAATTGTTTAAATGTTTATTGTACTCGAATTTGAATTATCACATTTTCAAATGATAAAAACTATTTAACTTCCATCGCCAAATCTCAAATAAGTCAAGACATAATTAAAATCAGCGCAGCGACTTAATCGTGAAGAGAGATAACAAAAAGACAAAGATCTAATTTTCATTTCTAATATTATAAGAAGATCAGAAACTTCTCGCAACCTACGCTTATTAGAAATAAGTATGTTATTATATTATTATCACATATAATATTATATATTTAAGCTCTTCTGTGTCATATCGTCTGACGTAATAGGACCTCCTGGAAGCTAAATCTGAGATGCTATGTCAGGGTAATCACAATAAATTGGAGGAGAAAATTTTACGATAAGAATAATGAGTTGTTTACGAACGGTCGCCACGGGGCGCCACAGGGCGCCCCAGGGCGGCGAAGGGTGGCGAAGGGCGCCGGAGAGTGCCGGGACAAAGGCAAGTCATGTCGTGATAACTTTACAACTTCTGGTCTAAAAATCTCATTATCGACTTTGTTATCATGGTCAAAGCTTTGATTAGAGTGGGTTTCACCGGCTTACTTTAACTATTTTAACCATAACCATAACAAAAAGTCAAATGAACTGTCAAAATCCTAGTAAAAATCCATTATGGACGCCATATTTGACGATAACCTTAACTTTAACTTTAACTACGCCTCTGGTGCAATCTACCCTTAGGGTGAATTGCACCAGAAGCGTTAGTTAAAGTTATAGTTAAAGGAAGCTGGTGCAACCCACTCTAAACAGTTTATTAAATAGTTTATTATTGACATATTAAAATATACTTATATTGAACATGGTTCAAAACCAACAGTACTCATAGATATAAATTCATTACATAATATTTACTTTACCTTCGTAATTGATTCGTAGGATTGACTAACAAATAAATACATTTTAGTGTACCCGTATTTACTTTTTGTTTTCAATACACGTTAAGTTGTAAAATGTTAGTATATTGTATCGTCTTCAATGCATGGATATGGCTGATCCATTTTTGATATTAAATATTCGTAATTGTTATCTGTTTATGCTGAAGATGCTGAACAGATTTGGATGAATTTAATATATTTTGTTGTCATGTAGCTTCGTATAAGTAAAACAAATGAGAAGAAAAACAGTTTATTTCGCCGGAGACAGTAATAATTGTCCCTCATAGGTTGTAGAAATAGCCGTTGATTTAAGATCAATTACTCATTTTTTCGCTCATTTGAACAAACCTTAAACTTAGCTACTTCATCACTAGATTCTAGCGAATACATCTAGCTATACACATATCTAAGTTTTTTAATTTCAAATCATTTTCCTGATCCTAGGGCCTCTATTTTTACAAAAAAACTACAATTTCTAAATTACCCACATCCACTCACGTCTCGTGTGTCTGTCTGTCTGTTACCTCTCACTTTAGGTGATGATGATGATGAAGGGAAAACAATTTGTAGCAAGCAAACGTCATAAAGCGATGATGGCCGATTTATGTTGATCAGAGTGTTCCAAGTCCCGATATCGATCGCAATCAAACAAACACTGAGATTTTCTTCTTGCCGGATTAGTTCCGGTGAATGAAAATATTTGTTTCAATTGTTTTCAGAAATAAAACAATTTTATTTATTTATTTACTCATACAAAAGAGAACAAAACAAAATAGTAAATCTTTAGAATATAATATTATATCTTTTGTTTAATGAAATAAAGGGGCAAACGAGCAAACGGGTCACCAGTTGGAAAGCAACTTCAGTCGCCCATGGACACCGTCCAATTTTTTTAAATGTTGACATAAATTCTTTTGCTATGAACAGTTTCGTTGCAAAAAGTCGCTTCGCTTTATATAATGGCGACGTGCTACGAAGGATCGCTACAGATTGCTACAAGTCTACGTAGAACGGGTGGCGTAGCTTGCTACAAGTTTACGTAGAACGGCTACGAAGTGGCGTAGCTTGCTACAAGTCTACGTAGAACGGCTACGAAGTGGCGTAGCTTGCTACAAGTCTACGTAGAACGGGTGGCGTAGCTTGCTACAAGTTTACGTAGAACGGCTACGAAGTGGCGTAGCTTGCTACAAGTCTACGTAGAACGGCTACGAAGTAGCGTAGCTTGCTACAAGTCTACGTAGAACGGCTACGAAGTGGCGTAGCTTGCTACAAGTCTACGTAGAACGGCTACGAAGTGGCGTAGCTTGCTACAAGTCTACGTAGAACGGCTACGAAGTGGCGTAGCTTGCTACAAGTCTACGTAGAACGGCTACGAAGTGGCGTAGCTTGCTACGAATAGGCTAAGGAAATGTACTAAGAGAATAGATAAGAGGGCTTCATAGTTACAAGTGGTATTTAAATACGTCTTTCGCAATTCGTGGAATATCCCTTACTATTTTTTTTTAAATTAGCGGCAAATAATACGAGCAAACGGGTCACCTAATGAAAAGCAACTACCGTCGCCTATGAACACTCGCAACATCAAAGGAGTTACAGGTGCGTTGCAGACCTTTTAAGAGGGAATTCGCTCTTTTCTCAAAAGTTTGCAGATCGTATTGGTCCGGAAATCCTGCTGGCGACAGTTCATCCCAGAGTTTTACTGTGATTGGCAGAGAGTTACGCAAAACATGCTCGAAAGTTTCAGGATGTAAATTCTCATAGAAGTTATACAGGAAAACCTACCACGCAACAAAATGTTATAATAAAACTAAAATAATAAAACATCGTCACTTGATCTGTTGATGGACATTAAACATTGATACAGTACTCTGTACTGGAAGTCTAGCACTCAATATTCTCTTTACATTGTTATAGCTGATTGTTTGCGTCTGGTTCTGAAAAAGTAAGTGTGTAAAATAATAATTTGTTACTAATAAATAAATATAAATTTAAGATTATAACTAATCTTGAAAGTTAATATTCGATCATAACAATTAAAAAATATTAATAATTATTCCTTGATACTAACAATTCAATAAAGAGATAACATAAGGATATTAGACTAAAAGATGGCTAGTCTTAAAAAAAAGTGTACTAATACTTTATTAGATTTTATTAATTTAATACGGCTAGTATTTAAAAAATAGTACTGGTACTTTAATCTTGTTTTATTAATTTAATTTTAGCTTTCATTCGTATCTAGGAAACATCAGTCGTAGCTACATATTTCACAAAACACGATCCAGTTCCTCGTTCCTCGTTGTTAAATCACAAAATGAACAATCAACTACATTGCTCACAAAACTAGAGGACTGCGCAAATTTTCGCTTATTTTATACCATCTTGCTAATTATATAAATTCAAAAGCATGTTTTGAGTTACGTAGATAACGCCACAAGAACATAGACTGTTTAATATGTAAAATCTTGTATTCGCCGCATTTTACATGTATGACTTGGCCTTAATCTTCAATCAATACATTTAATTCTCATTTTCTCTCATATTTACCGCTAAGACGTCTGCGGTGGGAAAACATCGTCACGTCTGAGGTCACCGCGTTTCGCGTTCCATTAAGTCTATATTTAATGGAATTTCCCGCTGATTTAACGCCGGGGAAGTCCCGGGGAGGGCCGGGAAGTCCCGGAGAAATTCAGGGAGACCCGGGGCTGATAAGGAAGTTCTCGGCGAGCGCGATAACGTCACGTAGGAAAAGCGTATGGATATTTTCTAGTATAAATTTTCTCGTAGTGGTTTAATATTAGTCTAGTTTTCTAAACGATCTTTGTCTATGTAGTGTTCAGTATAATGATATCAATATAAGTATGGAGCATTATCGACAAAAAAAAGAATAAATAGTCTTCGTATTTAAATCTCAAAAAGAAAACAAATAAATATATTTTAGTATTAAAATATTTAAATTTTAGAAACATGTATTGGTTTTTCCCTGGGATATTTTTTTTCACTCCCACATCGGGTTTGTATATTTTAAATAACCGCTTTAAAAATTCTAGCGTTGTTTGTTTTAAGATTAGCAATATGTTTTTGAACTTCAATAAATGTGTAAGAATATTTTATAAAAATATATGATCGTCAAATATTTTTTCGCTTTTTCATTTAAATAATAAAGATTTAAAGCAAATAATATACATCTTTCTATTCTATGAAAAACGAGGGTGTATACTCTCGTTTGATAATAATTTCAACTGCGGAGTTATATTCCAATGATTTCTTACAACGCTGCTAATTTAGACAAGAATTTAGTACCACACATTTCACAACAATTCGTTTAACATATCTAACTTGGCTTATACTTATATTATTACTTGTACAGCAAATTCGTTGAAATTAGATTTATGTGGAAGAAAGTAATTAGATACAATAATATGTGGAAGTGTGACTCTCCTTTTCATACTTTAACAGATGAATCTCTAATGGACGAGTTAATTTAGTTAAAAGATAAGATATTTTAGACTTAAAGAAGCTCTGTGGATCATTTTGTACAATGTACATTAATTTTATGCTACAAAATTACTCACAGCCTCCGCGCTTAAAAGTAACCAAAAAAATATATTTACAACTCAAATGAACCCTTTCTTTTGACTTCGTAATCGTGTGTTAACACTTCGAGAATATAATCATATTAGGCTCGAATGGCTGTCACTTGGACCCCTACACGGCTGGCTGGGTAATGGAGTCAGCACATTCGCATCGCAGACCAAACTTACGGTCACTGCGCTGATCGCTCACGGAGATAAACTAGGTCGCATGTGACAAAAATTCAAATAAAATGTGACTTTATAAACTAAACTATAGGGTTAATTTTACCTTACGCCAGTAAAAAGCTGCGGTGGTTTTGGTCGCTAAACTACAACATACACAAGATACCCACTAGAACTGTAAACCATTTGAGAATAATCAGAAGTTGACCAGAGCTACTATTAGGCCGTGTTTCCAACTGCAAGCAAACTCGCGGAAGTCTTGCGTGAGTTTCTTGCAATATTATTTACATTTCATACTGATTCCTGCAATTTATTGCTGCAATAAATGTCGTGCGAGAAGCTCGCGGATACTATACGAAACAAGACCTTATATCTGCGGTGGGGCGCAGCGAGATCTGTCGCGAGTCCTCGCAGACGTGTTTAGACATGCTGTCGCAACTACTCACAGGAAGCACTTGACAAATTGTCAACAAATTGTCAAGCGCTTCCTGCGAGTAGTTGCTACGGGGTTTACACTTGAGAGCTGCTGTCAGACAGACTGTCAGACACTTCTCGCGACAGTTGTCTTGCAGGTGGAAACAAAGCCTTACAATTTGATCGGAATCCTCTTCAATGTATTTTGTACCAAGCAGCGTCGGTGAGGATAACTCAACATTACATTTACGGCTAACAATCAGTTTAAGTTTGCAAAAAAGCCAGTTTTCACTTATTTTTTCAGTAAAAGAGAGCAAATAGAGCAAAATCATGTTTTATGACGTAATAATTTCCTATCTCTCTGTGATTTTTATCAAGACATCATGTTAGTTTATATTTTAGGCACGCGTCAAAACAGTTATGTGGCACTATAACTATCGTATTATTTGCTATTTGTGTATTACATTACAGCGTTCAAACAATATTAACACAAAATTAATCATTCGTATGAATATCAAATATCTCATTAGTATAAATTCATAATATTATCATCATATTATGTTGTTTTAAATTGGTATTATTAAACATTAGTGTGTACTGATAACATAAAATACTATTTGTAACTTTCTAAGCATAATAATAACTCCCGCACTGGTTTCGGTGACGTGGCCGGTTTCATTGAAACTGGGCCAGTTACGCAGGAGTCGTTTTTATAGTGGCCAAGTGTATGCTTAGTCCACAAAACCACTCTCTTCCATTACTATGATAATTGATAACCCAGTGGGACGGACGACCGACACGACTGGCGAGAGATCAGGCGCAAGACCGACTTTTTGCATGCTGATCATCTGACGCACGGACCATCTTACCTGTCAGACAATCTGGTGATCAGCCTGCATTGTCACAACCAAACTTAGAAATTACATGTTTTCAACTTAAGAAACCCACGATCTCCGAATCAAGAGCCACGCTGTTAACCACAGAACCACGTCATAATACACAAATTATAATGCAATATTACATACAACGCGAAACCTTCCCGAAACCACACAATGAGTAACCAACAATAGATTTAAGCGCCTTTGATCATCACACCTGTAGTGTTATGTTCATGTATTAAACTCCTTTGAAAAGGGGCCGAACAGGTTGGTGAAAGGGTAACCGACTCGGCCGTTCCCAATATTTGATCTATCTCTGGTTTTGCCCTACCAGAGATAGGAATAGCTCTCATTAGATATTTTAAAGACATAATATTATATTTTATGTCAATTCAATGTCAGCTGCGATCGGTCGTATGTCAAACCAGAGATAGTTTGAATATCGGGAACGGCCGTAACAGGTAGTAGGTATATATAAACCAACATGTAGAAAGACAGACAGACAGAAATAGGTATACTGTAGCATATAAATATTAATATGGATGATGTCATAATAACAAGTTTTGTTGTATAAGATTATAGAGGTAGCGGCATTATATACTTAACAGCCATCATTATTTACTCAACCTCATTTGCACAAGAATTAAATCCATACTAATTTTATAAAAGTAAAAGTGTGTCTGTCTGTTACCTCTTCACGCCCAAACAGCTGAAAGATTTTTCTGAAAGGTCACTGGGCACCTTAGTATGGAAATTTTACCCACGGCCTACAGAAACAAAATTAGTTTGGATGTTTAGATACACATCCCTAGTTTACGAAAATATATGTCGCATCAATGTGGAAGATGGGAATCTGCCCAAAAATTGAAAATAAAATATAAGTGATATCCTCTAGTGATAACACATTTTTCGACTAATTGTATTGAATGGGTGTCTTAATCACACAGAAGAATTGGTCTATGAGCAACTAAACTCATCGTGTTCATCTGCTGGCTCTAACAATACAAGTCTGTTGGGCAACTAAAATATAAAAACTAATTCCTTCTTACCAATACAGTGATAGAGTGATGTATTTTCAAATAAAACAAATGTGTAGAATTAATATAGTTTTTATTCAACAAAATCAATATCTGTAGGCACGATAGTGTCATCTAAAAAAAAAAAAAAAAAAAAAAAAAAAAAAAAATCGTGCGAAAGAGACAGCTAATGCTAGTCCCTGGCCGTACATTGTTAGAAGGCGTTTGTTATTTCATTGATTACAATACTTAATTGATGTTAAGCACATATTTTGAATCATAGTTGATTTTAGAACTCTCCCACGGTTTAAAAAAAAAAAACCACACAGAATGAAATGTAGGCTAGGACTCAATAATCTACAAGTACTTTTATATCTGTAGGAAATATTTCGAAAACCGGGTCAGATTATGCCCAGTTACCTTTGGTATAGAGATACTTTGAAACCCGGGAAAGGACATAGGAATTAGGATACTTTTTATCTACAATGATAAAATAGGCGTCATCTAATAAGAAATATTTTAATAGAGATAGATAGGTAACCTTTAAATTTTTAATTAACAACTTTGAAGCATTTTACAATAGACCAATTATTACACACAATTCAAAGAAACCCCACTTTTTTTTTTTTTTTTATTAAATAAGGGGGCAAACGAGCAAACGGGTCACCTGATGGTAAGCAACTACCGTCGCCCATGGACACTCGCAACATCTGAAGAGCTGCAGGTGCGTTGCCGGCCTTTTAAGAGGGAATACGCTCTTTTCTTGAAGGTTTGCAGGTCATATAGGTCCGGAAATACTGCTGGTGACAGTTCGTTCCAGAGTTTTACAGTGCGCGGCAGAAAGTTACGCGAAAATCGCACTGTGGAAGACTGCCACTCATCAAGGTGATGAGGATGGTATGTTTTTCGCGTGGGACGATGGCGAAAAGTTGCAGGTGGTATGATTCTAAGGTGTGCGCCTGGGGTATGGTACTGTCCCTACACCTTATTTGGAGATAAATGAAAGAAAGAGTACTTGCACTTTATATATTCTGGTAATAACTAAGACCGTGTTCCCTACTGCCCAACTCGCACGCAACTGCGGGCCGTAGCTCCACGCCACATCGCCTTACATTCGCGTCAGCATTCTGCTTACTGCAACTATGTCATCGCCACAATACTCCCCCTTTTAAAAAAAGAAAAATCCTAAAAGAAAATACATCATCCTAATTTACAATTTACAAAACATTTCTAACTACTTGCTAGTCGCTACAAGAACGGGCTGACGTTGCGTCTGGGCGAGTGGGGAACGATACAATATCATAACATAATACAATGTTACCTTATCTAGTTATAACAATAACACTTGTCCTTATCTACTTATAACAATAACCGTAACTTGATTCGATCTCACAGTTCATTTTTCAATAAGCAACAGAACATCCTGTCACAGTATTTTGCGAATTAACATGTTCCTTTATTACACCAGCACGACCTTCTTCAACTTTATTTAGAATGCCCTTGACAACTTGACTTTTCACACGTTTACTGCACTTTTTGATACAGAGAAATAGACACACACTGAACACTATGGCTGTAATTACACAAATAAGTATACCATAAACTTCTACTTTTCTTTCAAGTGCGGCTCTAGCTGAATTTTCCGAGCCTGACTGGGCAATAACAACTTGTTCATTTTTGGCTTGGTAGTTACCCATGTTCACAAAAATAGCCATACACTAAGTATGACACAATACTACTTATTGATATCTGGCAATGTATATTCTAAACAATGTAATATAATGCGCATATTATATATCTACATCTTACTGAAAACGCAGAGGCAGCTTTACGTGCCTACCGCTGCGTGTGGTACGAGTCACAGGCTTTCCGCAACTATGTGCGTCGGACAATTTTTCACTACTCTCCATATCGGTACTTTCCGCAACTGTACTCTGCGAAGTGTCCTCATTGTGTCCATTGGGCTCTCTTAAAATATATCCCGGCTTAAGCCGATCTACTGAAATATTAATCTGCCTATTATTTACTTGCACCTTAAAAACCTTGTCTGACCTGCTTATAACGCGATAGGGGCCATCATAATTAGGAGTTAAAGGCTTTTTTACCGCATCATTTCTAATAAACACGTAGGAACACGTTTGCAGATCCTTATACATAAATAACTTACGCGAATCGCTATCCGCTCGTGCCTTGGGTCGTAGACTATGAATAATTTCACGTAATTTTTCTACGTACGTGTAATAATTAAAATTAGCTGTTCCACTTACCTCGTTGTAGAAATCGCCAGGTAAGCGTAAAGGTTGCCCCAACGCCAGCTCTGCCGCGCTAAGGCCGGTGTCACACCGAGCCGCAGCGCGGAGTCCGAATAAAACGGTGGGCAACTCGTCATCCCACGACGATCTATCTGTCAGCCTACACTTGAGAGCTACTTTAAAAGAACGATGCCACCGCTCTATTTTCCCATTACTTTGGGGATGATAGGGGGTGGTCCTTATTTTCTGGACTCCTAACATTTTTAATAAGTTACTAAATAATTCGCTTTCGAACTGTCTGCCTTGATCACTCGTTAACCGGGCTGGGCATCCAAATCTACAAACCCAATTTTCATAAATCGCTCTGGCGACCGTTTCAGCAGTTATGTCGCCAGTGGCTACCGCCTCAGGCCAAGATGTGAACCTATCTATAATAGTAACGCAATATCTATTTCCTTTTTGCGTCGTCTGTAACGGGCCTACAATGTCCACATGAATATGGTCGAAACGATCGCTCGGTACAAACGAGCCTAAATCCGAAATGACATGACGATTAACTTTACTTTTTTGACATGAAATACAGCTTTTAGTCCAATCTCTAACATCTTTATTCATTCCTGGCCAGAAAAAACGAGACGTGACCATTTTCAGCGTTGTTCTAATACCTGGGTGACTAATGCTATGCACTGAAAGAAAAATATTTTTTCTAAATTCTTTTGGTATGTATGGCCTAAGATTACCCGTTGATATGTCACAATATATACTTTTATTTACATTTGGTAGACTAACCTTTTTTAATTGAATTTCTGTCGTATTATTAGATCCTAAAAATTTTTTAATCTGTTCATCATTTTCCTGTTGCCATGCTAACTCCTCGTAGTCGACTACAGTCGGACATATGATTGTCTCTATGCGCGATAAGGCGTCCGCTACTGGATTTTCGCTACCGCCTACGTATAGAATGCTGTTTGTATACTCGCTTATATACATTAACTGTCGAATACGTCTAGGTGTCTCTTTTTCTGAATTAATCTTAGTAAGTGCGTGAGTCAAAGGCTTGTGATCTGTAAATACTGTTAAGTTACGACCTTCAATCATGTTTCTAAAATGCATAATAGACATATATATAGCTAGTAACTCTCTATCATACGTACTGTAATTTTCCTGCGCTTGCGAAAGTTTTTTTGAGAAATAACCTAAAGGTTGCCATGCACTGTCGACATACTGCTGTAAAACGGCACCGACACACGTATTAGAAGCGTCTGCCATAATTGATAAAGGGGCATCCGAAACCGGGTGAGCGAGTGTCGCGGCGCTTTTAAGGCTCTCCTTACACTGCTCGAAGGCTAACTCCGATTCCTGATCCCATGCTATCCTACTTTTATCTTTTTTCTTAGCGTTGTGCAAAAACTTGTTTAAATGCGCGTGACTTTCGGCGGCCTTAGGTAAATGTGACCTATAAAAATTTACCATGCCTAAAAATCTTCTCAAACTTTCCACAGTTTCTGGCTTTGGGTAGTCCGTGATGGCCTTGACTTTTTCTTCTAGTGGACGTATACCTTCCTTTGTAACTTTATATCCTAGAAATTCGATTTCATTTTTGCCAAATGCACATTTAGATGTATTAATTGTAATTCCTAATTTACTAAATCTTTGAAAGACTTGTTTTACATGCTCTTTGTGAATGACGTCGTCCTCAGAAGCTATGATGACGTCATCAATATAACAGAATAATGAACTATGCTGTTCTTTTCCCGTGCTAGAATCTACCATAGAAATATTCTCTAAACCCTTTAATACCGTGTTGTCCATAAATCTCTGGAAAGTTTGAGCGGCATTCTTCAGTCCGAAAGTCATGCGAGTAAACTCATAAAGACCGAAAGGTGTAATTATTGCGGTCTTCTCTACATCCTCTGGAGCTATTCTAATAATATGATAGGCACGATTTATATCTAACTTAGTGAATATCTTTGCACCTGTCAAAGTGTAAGTAAAATCATGCAATCTAGGAACTGGGTATCTGTCCGGTACAGTTATGGCATTTAATCTACGGTAGTCTCCACAAGGCCGAATTTGTCCATCCTTTTTAGGGACGACGTGTAATGGACTAGCCCACTGACTGCTAGATGGTTGACAAATACCCATTTCCTGCATCAAGCGAAATTCATCTCTTACCTTCTTGTACTTCTCAGGAGGGAGTGGTCGTGCGCGCGCATGGACTGGTGGACCTGATGTCTCTATGTGGTGGTAAACAGCATGATCAGGCACATCCTTGAAAAATGCGGGTCTAGTAATCTCTGAAAATTGCTCTAATAAGTCGCGGTACGGGTTATCAGCCTTAATTGTCGTAATCGAAGGCATTTTGTGACTTATGATGGTCCCTACCGTACATACAGTTGTAACCTGGTCAATTAATTTTTTGTTGTATAAATCTACCACTAACCTATGTGTTTTTAGGAAATCGGCGCCTATAATTGGCTTACCGATGTCACAAATTACAAAAGGCCATTTATAACTACGTCTTAATCCTAAATTTAATTCTAATGTTACAACACCGTATGTGTTAATTAAAGTGCCATTCGCTGCATACAAGGTATATGCACTTTTATCATATTTCTTAAAATTACTGAACTTAGAAACAGGGACGATAGATATGTCGGCTCCTGTATCAATTAAAAAAATCATACCGCTCCTAGAGTCTGTTACACATAAACGATGGCTTTCCTCAAAACTGGCACAATCCTCCATCGCCGCAGACTGCACCGCATCTAGTTTCCCGACGCCGGTGACGTTCTCCAGTTGCACGGGGACTCACACTGCTTGGCTGCTGCCCGATAGCGAAAATGGTACTTGCATAACCAATCTGCACTCTGTGGTGTGCGCCTGGGACCTCTGGAACGTGAACGAGATCTGCTTCTACGACCGTAGAACCGGAAACTCCGCCGCTGTTCTCTTCCTCTTATTTCATTGACCTCGCCTCTCAGCCTCTTTATTTCTAGAGACATGTTCCGCATTTCTGTGAGCAGCTCGGTGTTCACCGTCGTATCGTTATGTGAAGTCGACGGCTTATTAACCTCCACTATCTCTCCGCTCCGCAGGTTGTCCATGATCTTGTCCGCCATGCCAGCAAGCTCGTCTAGCTTGGTATCTTCTTTCAATTCTCGCAAGCCTTACAGCTTGCGAGAATTGCACGCACCCATCCTGGTAACCGGGACATCCACAGGTTCTTCAAGGTATCTCCTGCCGTGGAAGTATTTCTCGCCAACTCCTTCATCTTAGCCAGAAGCTGTGAAGGGCGCTGCTGACCCAGATCCATCTCCTTTACCAGCTTATGAAATTGGGCCTCCGCACTCTCCTGGTATATTTTCAGCAATCTATTCTTCAGGGCTGTATAGCGCTGTTGCGCCGGAGGTTCATCTATTAAATCAGCGATTTGGCTTAACTCCTCTTTGCCGAGTTTCGCTAGCACCAAGTCATATTTCACATTTTCTGACTGGTGTTGTGGTCCTACGACCGCTTCAAATTGGGCGAACCACATGCGTGGCATATCAGTCCAAAACGATGGTATCCTCGTGGATAAACTTATGGCAGCCAGGTCGTGGTTGGGCTGGGTAGTAACTATCTGCTGCTGGGCCGGGTTTGCCATGTTACACGCGCGAAATTGTCTTTAACTCGAAACTGTCCTTACTCGATATTGTCCGGTACACCACTAACCGGTACACGTGTACTTGATAAGTTCGTATGACGCAATCAATTTTGTAACACGCGGCGCGACGCGGTGAGTTGCGTGGGCAGTAGGGAGCAAAATCACGAAAAGATCACGGAAATATCACGAAAAAAAAATCACGAAAATCACGTCGGGTGTAACCACTTTAAGGTGTGCGCCTGGGGTATGGTACTGTCCCTACACCTTATTTGGAGATAAATGAAAGAAAGAGTACTTGCACTTTATATATTCTGGTAATAACTAAGACCGTGTTCCCTACTGCCCAACTCGCACGCAACTGCGGGCCGTAGCTCCACGCCACATCGCCTTACATTCGCGTCAGCATTCTGCTTACTGCAACTATGTCATCGCCACAATTCCGAACAATTCCTCAGAGCACTCCCCGTAATACAACCGATAGAGGATGCAGAGTGAAGCTACATCTCGGCGTAATTCCAAGGGGTCCAAGCTGTTCGAAACACTATGGCAGTCAACAATTCGAGCGGCCCTTCGTTGGATACGATCCAGAGGGAGCAGTTGGTATTTTGGCGCCCCTGCCCAGAGATGAGAACAATATTCCATGTGAGGCCGAACCTGCGCCTTGTAGAGTTGTAGGCGTTGGTCCGGACTGAAGTACTGTCTGGCTCTGTTAAGAACACCAAGCTTCTTCGAGGCTAACTTGGCCTTACCCTCTAGATGATATCTGAACTGGACTTCGCTCGATATGTTGACGCCAATGACCAAACATTTGAAAACCGATTCTCAATAAAAGATATTGAAATTATTCCCTTTTGAAATTATCCCAAAGCACTCGAAACATCTCGACTTGGTGGTAATAGAATTTTTTTATCAATTTGCAATTTCTTTGTTAAGTTTACAAAGGCGGTCAAGTGTGAGCTGTCAGTCGCAGGCGTGGTTCCGTGGTGGACACGCTTCCTTTTGTGTATGAAGCCTTCGTGTAAACTTGGCTGTAATTGTTTGGCCAAGATTAGATTTCAACTAAAATGTGTCTTGTGTTGTACCTAATTTAGCAAAAATCTGGCTGTCACCAGGCCATTTAGCCGAAACTTTTTCGTTTTCGCTTCGTTATAGAATCGCCGATCAAAATGTATGGAATTGACATAAGGCGAGTCGAACGTCAACGTCATATTAACGAACGCTAATGTCAATTCCATACATTTTCATCGGCGATTCTTTAACGAAGCGAAAACGAAAACATTTTGGCTCACCCCCCTGAAGCGTGAGTCTTCACGCTTAAAAACACTGGATTGAATGATGCTAGTCAGATAAAAACGATGATGTGTCATAAGATATTTTTATAAAATGTGGGACACTTTCTATACCGAACACTACTCTCATACTTTGTCATAGATATTAATGTTATAAAATATTTTGTCTTTGTCTGCAATATTTTAGAAAAGTCACTAAGGGGAGTTGAAAACCTCAGGTGAGGCTTTTGCCTAGCTGTGGGACAGCACAGAGAAAAATATGATGGTGAATGATAGTCATGATGATTGTGATGATGGAAACTTGGTTGTGATAGTTTTCCGCTTGACGTTTTAAAAGTTATTGACTGTTTGGCACGCTTCGCACTTGACTTAACCTGCTCTAACAAGGGTTTGCACTATGAGCTTGTAAATCGTGTCGAATAAAGCTCTAGAGACGATGCTAGTAAGTAATAAAATGATTAATAGGGTCAGCTCACATGGCAACGAGACGATGCGATTTAAAATTGGAATACGTAACGTTGATGGCAAGTCTGTCGATGTTTGTGTATCTCCTTGTGTAGTTCATAAAGTTTAGTTTTGAATGGCTTTTTAAAATTGTATCTCTTCGCATAGCAGTGTCATATTACAATGAGAATTTGCTTCTAATTTTACTATTTCTGATGTTGTTTATTTAAGTTAAGCAGGTTTTTTTTCTTTCTTTTCCTTTTGGTTATTTTGTTTTAGTTTTGGCTTGTTTCTTTGCTTTAGTGTTTGCTGTGCATTGTATTAATGTGAGAATAAAGCATTTTATTATTATTATTATTTCTTTTAGGCTTTAGCACACGTTACTAACTATAATACTTGTTATGAAAAAACACAATTATATGTATTGAAAAAGGAGCAAATACATTAATTTGCTCCCTTTCAGCACTCAAAACTAGCTTGATTTTAATTTATCCCCGCATTTTCCGGAATTGGGGGTACAATCGACCCTTCGGATAAAGTATTCATTACCTTCCGATAACGTTGAGACGAACAATTTTTCAATTACCGCCCTTTGTAATATAATTTAGTTAAAAAAAACTAAAAACACGCTTTTTATATAAAGCGTCGGTTACAAACAAACATACAAACATACAAATTGAAAAATGGAATAATTATATCAAATTAGTGTATTGTCATCGGTCCCCGATAAATCTACAAAGTTTGAACGAAATCTGGCCGTTTAAAGTGGGTCAAAATCGCGCCCAAAGAAGTCGGTTACAAACAAACATACAGGTGAAGCTAATAAAAAGCGTATAAAAAGATGATCCTTATATCCTACATAGCTTCCATATTAATATTATTTATTGCGTGCTTTGAATATTATGTTTTTCTACTCCTTAATATAAAAGTAAATTCCAAATTCCCTTGGTCATTACTCGTTATGCTATCGGCTGGACCAATTTTGATTAAATTTGGAGCATTTAAAAAGGAGACTTAGAGAAAGGATAATATAGGCCTTCTAAAAATATAAAAATGAATACCTATTTCTTTGTCAGGGCATCGCGCGTCATCGGCTAGACATTTTTTTAAGGTATGCGTATTTGAATGGGAATTGACCAAATCTTTAGGGGAAAAAAAAGAAAGAAAAAGAAGAAGAATATTGTGAAAAAAGAACGTTTTCTGCGCACTCTATTTAATTGATAAAATCGCGGGAACAGTAAGTTCGTTATTAAAAACAGCAAAGGTGGGTTCGTAGGCTAAAAACGTGTGTTGTATCATGTATGGGAGTCCCACTTGAATATTTATCAACTGTAAGAGCGTCATTGTCTTTCAAGCCCTCAATGCGTCCTATAATTTACGACATTCTTACCTGGCAATGTTACGAAAATTTTACGTATTTAAAATCCTACCAATTCATACCAAAATATTTAAATACTATCTGAGCTATGGGTGCAACAACAGGAACTAAAGGAATTCGTAATGAATTCAATTGCTTAGTTAATATTATATATTCCATATTTCCAAGAATCAAGATCATTTATTCACAGATATGTAGTCAAAAGGGTAACAAAGGTTTTAATAGTTCCAAGCTTCATTTCACGTCAGGTTTTTAAGATTTATTAGGTACTGAATTTCATCTATTCACTCGCGCTTTTGACCTTAGTCAACGTTTTAATTAACCAATTAACAACGCTGCTGAAAAGATAACCTGTCAAAAATCCATAGACTAGGCATTAGCGATGCATATAACACCTATCGTGGGCTAGCCAGAAGAGCGTATAAAAAATAGTTTTTTTTGGAAGAAAATATAGATGTAAATGCAAAATTGGGAGTTTTGGAATACTTAAGGATCGTTTCACGTAATTAAGCAAGTAGTTTCATAGACAAGCAAATTATTGATGACAACTTGGCTAAAGCCTCCGAACGTGACGCCCAGTAAATTGACCATTGAGCCCACCACTAATTGATTTTGCGAGCAATTCGGAATGCGCGAGATAGATCTCAGTTTGTGATTTCTGGGAGCCTATCTACGGTTTTCTGCTTTTGCTTTGAAATTTCATATCCGGACTAAATAACTCAAATTACTTATAATTTATAAAATATGAAGATATTAGTGGAAGAAGTGGGTAACTAACAATTTAAATTTTGCTTTAGGGCCGGGAAAATGGCTTGTGAATTTCATGTATAATTAATATAATTATACTTGCCAGATGATGAAGTAGACAAGTTATAAGGTTTGTTAAAATTATAAGGGAAATAATAAATCTTTAATAATAATTCTTTATTTTCTCACAACAATCTAACTTGACGGCTAATTTACAAATTATTATGCTGTCTTACATTAGAAAGTAAGGAGCTAGTGTCTGAGGCAGTAGCCTGCGTTACAGATCACCAGGACCCCAATACCGTTACATTATTTATCTAAAAATAAAATTGTGATGAAAAAATAGTACTTATGGATTACATGCATACATAAAACTGTGTAGAGGCAAGTGGGTAATGTAAAGTGAAAATAAATAAATATGATATAAATAAAAAATTGTATATTATGTTGTGTATAATTTAAATAATGAGTAACTGCCCTTATATTATGAAATATTAGTTATCCACATCATCCACTTACGTCTTTAAATGTTAGCTAATAAGAAATATAATGTTTATTTACTCGTACAACCTAAAAGCTAGATTATTAATAATTATATTGTATGTGTATTTTCAATTTTGTATACCCTCTGAACTACTCGGGCGATTTTGACAAAATTAAGCACTATTTATATACAAGGAATATCCAAATTTTTACTGTCACAAAATGTACGGTTTCTGTGAATCTCCTTCTAGTGCGTATAATGTCATAGACAGTTACTATTTTGTGTAGCGAAACTATTTTGAACCTCAAAGTGACTGCGAAATGTAGTCCACAGCGAACCACCGCCTGAGGCTTCGGTAAAGAAAAGTCGACCTTTTTTAGTTTTCAATAGACTTTTGCCGTAGACACGTGTATACAGAATGAGATTTACACAAATATACGGCTACTTCTTACCCAGTATATCAGCTATAATTTTATATTAATTATAGCTTTGTAGCTCGATTTATGTGCGTCCGCGGGAACGAGCGTTTTCGCCGCTTCACCGCGAGATAACAAGAAACTGTATGCAACGATTTATTTAAGAGAATACACCAAGGGCTAGAGAAATTGAAAACAAGTATTTGTAAAATCTATTGCTGTCTCACTAATCTCAAGTCACCCCCGCAGAGCGCGATAGAGACAACACGACAAAAGTTCTAAAAGAACAGAAAATCATCGATTTGTTGTCGTCTGATTTCTTCTCCAAAACTTAACCGATTTAAGTACTTTTTTCATTAGGAATTAAAGCAAGGCTTGAGGTGTGTTCCTATGTTTTATTTTTTTTTGTATATTCTAGCCAGTTTTGTTTTCTGGTTGTTTGAACACAGAGGAAAATCTGGCCATTTTTTTGGGTTTTTGAACGGTCTTATCTTTATTAATAATATTTTAAATTATGAAAAAAAAGGACAAGCTAATAGTGGTCATAGATATTCAGGAAAAAATATTATAACTCTACCGGCATTATCAAGGAAGGAAACAGGGGACAACGTTTGTATGGAAAAACGGCTCTAGTGCAGGTAGCTCTTAAATAGCAGCGTGCTCGCGCCGTCCGTCCGTCCGTCATCCACATACATTTTCTTGTAATCTCGCGGTTTAGCCGCCAAAACGCGCATTCGGGCGGACGCATAATATTTTTCCGCAATAACATGACCCTAAAATGTTTCGATTCCCGGAAAGTCTTTCCACGGAGCATATTCCCATCAAAATCTGTCGAGTAGTGCGTGATGAGGTAACATAGAGATAGATTTTGGCGTTTATAAATATCAATGTTTAAGTTGTGAGTATGCACTAAAAAATCTTCAGCGTTCTGTCTTGTTTAACCGAGAAACCGAGTCAATAAAATTCTATTTCGTGGATTTTTTGCAATTTCAATTCGCTTTTATACTCCTTCATGTTTACGGCAATAATCGTGCCATATTCGTGTGGTCAAGTGTATGAAAGTTAACGTTTTTTATTGTACATGTCGTACTCTATATAGATACGACATGTCTGTCTGTCTATCCGTCCATACGACATAGTTTCTAATATCAAGATATACTTCCAAAGTGGAAAAATTTGTGCCCGACCACCGCTAATTCCTAAATTTACCATTCATTTCATCAAGTCAAGTATAAAAATTAAATCTTTTTAACCGGTTTCAAAAAAGGAGATTTTTTGCTTTACAATGGTATGGAACCCTTCGTGCGCGGGTCTGACTCGCACTTGGCCAATTTTTTACACGGAGACTACGTCGAAACCGTATCGAAATTCTAAATATACAGACCTTATTGGGATTCGTGCTCGTGACACCGTCGTATATTACAGCTTCGTCACTGAATATTTCATCCCAACGCCGTATCAATACGGAATTAGATCGTTCGTCAATTTGTAATGTGGCCACGTTGCTGCGGTGCGGTGCGGCGTCGGGGCGAAAAAAACGGATTTTATGCGGCGGACCGATTGATGGTACAATCCGGATTGCATTATTATCAAAGTTTTCAGCTGACAGCTGACTGAAAGAGGACAGTGGGCTTATAGCATATCCCACCAAAAACATAAAAGTAAAAAAGGAGAGCCAAGATTAATTCAAACATTATGTTTGTCTAAGGACTTCGCCGTAAAAAGAATGGAGATCTAAATGAGTGCCAAGTTCTATGGAAAATCGAAATACGTATGTAAAAAGGAACCAAATAACATTATGAACAAATAATAAAGTCTATTTCTTTGCTGCTGCTGCTTGCTGCAAAAGTGGCTGCAAATAGTTCGTGTAATATTACACACGGTGCTGCTTGTCAGTTCTGTTATACTTGAACTTGGTTTGACACGCTGCCGCGTGTCCTATATCCATAAGCAAGATATATTAGAGGCTTTGAATCGTCCAATGTAATACGTGTTTTGCGGAAGTGGAAACTCGCGATAACACAAAAGACAGAGCAGCGCGTTATTCTCTCATAATAATCACAACATTATGTTGGTCGTTTTTAGGGTTCCGTACCCAAAGGGTAAAAACGGGACCCTATTACTAAGACTTCGATGTCTGTCCGTCTGTCTGTCTCCAGGCTGTAACTCAAGAACGGTAATAGCTAGAGAGTTGAAATTTTCACAGATTGTGTATATTTGCTGCCGCTATAACAACAAATACTAAAAACAAAACGAAATAAATATTATTTAAGGGGGGCTCCCATACAACAATCCTGATTTTTTAGCCTTTTTTGCTCTATATCAATAATGGCAACAGGTAGGTACATGAATTTTCCACAAAATCCTTAATTATACTTGTATTTTAATATTTAATAATAATATTAAATTAAAATAAAAAATAATCCCATACAAAAAACACAATTTTTGGTCTAATTTTGCTCTATAATGGTACGGAACCCTTCGTGCGCGAGTCCAACTCGCACTTGGCCGATTATTTTCAAAGTCGCATCGCTCCGTATGCCTCAACTAAAGGTGTGCTTTGATCGCCCGTTCATTCAAATGGCCGATCAAGAATGCAAACTTTTATTGTACATCTAAATATTTTTCAATACGTGCGTTTAGATGGAGGCCGGCCATGTTTATATTGCGTTGAGAATTATTCTAAAGGGCGTTTCCATCAAAGCACACCATTAGTTTATTCTCATAAAAAAATATGTAAAACGTCGCTCTGTCGCCGACGACCGCAACGCAACAAAGTAACGTGGCCCAACTCTGTTCGCCAATTGATAGTGAAAGAGAGAGAACAAATGACGCCCTCAAATATTGAAGGTGTTCTCGTATGTAAAGCATACGTGAGGGTATTCTGTGTAGAGCAAGTCATTTCGTTCTGAACCTTTTTCGAACGTTGCTAGCATGTTTATTGTGTACACAAAGATGATCACTGTTTGCACACGAATAAATGATATTTACATATTTGAGCTAGAATAACAATCTTGTCTATACATAATATAATAAAATCGTAGGAAAGTCAATTCTGTACATTGAATATTTTTGAAAAATAATACTTGGGACGTGATCTACAATCGATATGGAAGCCAAAAATATAGTTTTTAGAATTTTTGTCTGTTTGTCTGTTTGTCTGTATGTATGTCCGGGATAAACTCAGAAAGTACTGAATGGATTTACTTCAAATTTTGCACGAATATTATATAGAGGTCGGGTCAACACATAGGCTATATTTTATGACAATATCACCTAGGGCGGGGGGAGGGGCTCAAGTTTCAATATTTTTAGTTTTTTGCTCATATCTCTAAAACGGTGCGTTGTAGAGAAAAAATATCCGGTACGTTATGAAAGCCCATAAAATTTCCTACAAATTTGTCCTTCACACTTTGTATTTATCTTCACTCCTTGCCATGCTATGAGCTTTTGTGTATCTTTTCTATGTATACTAATTTCGAGTGTCGTTTGATTAACATGCTGGGAGCTTTGGCATCGGTCTTTTCTTGTGGGGGGGGGGGCTTGGCACCCCTCAAACCCCCCCCCTCCCCAAATTTTGCTTTAAACAAAGCGGTGTTTCGGCGTTATACATCTTTTTTAAGAACAAACTTAAAAACTAAACTACACATACGGTTTTCCAGTGTCGTTTGTTTTGGGTATCTGTTTTCCGTTGTTTTAACGCTTATACCACTGAATTGATTTTGATTAAAGTTACAGCGATACTTTCAGTCCCAGTTCCTTTCAGTGAAATAATATAACACAATGATATGCTTGAACTATTTTCAGTAATTATTGTTACGTAAGTAAACCATGTTGACATGAGAGGGATACCGCACAAGTATGCATACAATATTAATTAATAATTAATCAGACGACATTTATATTATTATTGTATGCAAATATTTTAATTTATCTCTCGATCCTCTCTTAATATGCTTATTTATTATTTCATTTATTATATTTAACCCTTAGGGCGCGTTCAGACGTGCGCGTGTTCTGCTTTCGCCCTTATAAATACTCGATGACGCCCGCAACTTCGGTGACAAACTCGTTTATCACGCGGGAACCGTACATTTTTCCATGACAAAAATATAATTTTCCCACCTCTCAAAGTATCTCCATACCAAATTTCATCTAAATAGGTTCAGCAGTTTAAAAATGATTGCACATTAATTATCAGCATGCACACGCCGAACGCGCCACATTTTAGAATGAATAGTTACACAAATTAGTGTAACTGAAGCACTCAGTGAAAGAACACTTAACAATGAGGATTTCGACGAAAGTTTCCTTTCCCCTTTTTGTTCAAACAATTCTAAGCTTTATCCCCTCCTCTCCCCACAAATATCGAGTGAGTGAGGAAAAAGAATTATATTTCTAGTTCCTCCCTACTCAGACCAAATAAAAACTCAAGACAGAGCGCTGCGCACAACAAAGTGAAGCCGATCGAAAGTACGCCAGCTGTGTATGTACTATGTACACACAAATGAAATTATTTTCTAAACGCAGCACGCGTTTAGAAAATAATTTGTAAACACTTCAAAATGCCGAGCTGTGTCGTGAAAGGGTGTAAAATATATTATATTAATTATTTCATTGATTTGGGGTAATTTGAATAACATTGCAACACTTCCGCGCAATGCGCGCCGCGCACACATGCTTAAAACACCTGTTTCACTCGCGTTGTTCGCAGCGCTCTGCCTTGAGTTTTTATTTGGTCTGAACCATAGACTTATAATATACTGACGTAAAGACCACCTGACAACCCGAAAATGCGTGACGATTTTCGATCTGTCAATGTGTGCGTGTGCTAGTGATGTATCTTTTACTATCGATAATATAGTCCGTTCCACAGTGTATTTTTTGTCCAAAAAAATTGGCCATGCCTTTTTTTTTTGGAAATCTTGAACAGAAATGTTATGTAAGTAATTTATTAGTATTTACATGTGTTAATTTCTTATTATGAACAATAAAAAAACACTTTTAATTTTTTTTCAATAAAATTAAAAACTGCCATAACTTTTTAAATATTTACTTAATTGTCTTCTTGATTACTCTGATCGACAATAATAAAAAAAAAACACACAATTTAACCTGATTTACATATTTCATAAATAAGTGTTTAAAGATTTACTTACGATTTATGTTTTTTCTTTCTTTAATTTATTATGAACGTATTTCTAATTATTTGGATTTTACAGAATTGCTACTTAAATTTACAATAATTCGTGTAAAAAAATTTAGATCCAAATAATAAAGGGCACCGAAGTTAAAGGCTTCTAAAATTTTCTTGGTAACTATGGTTTTAGGGTTGTCAATATTTCTGTACCAACATTTTTTACTCATTTGAACTTTGTTTTTTTTGAGCATATAAAAACCTACTTCAAATATTATTAAACTATGTGAACTATGCGGTGACAACCCTATCCAAAATTATATAAAATTGAATAACTCCGATGCCTCGCCTCATTTGGATCCTATTTTTTTTTGGGTTATAAGTATCAATAAAAAGAATATTTCAGTCTTAGTTTTAAATCCAAATATGAAAAGACATGACGTTAAAAAAATTAAAACATAAATTTATAAAGTCAGTCATAAATACGTTATCTTGAACAAATAAAGCCTGGATGTTTTTCGCTATCGTAGGGCTTTTAAGACACTATTTAGACCAATTAATAAATTCTTAAAAGAATATCAAACTTTTGAGCTATAACTGTTTCTATGTTTTTTTCTGGAAATCATAGAATTTTTTTTCAAGTACTAATTTGCATTTTGGAATTGGGCAGTCAGGTACTCTCGTCCTGCATTTATAATCACAAATCCTATAAAATTAAGTAATAAAAATGGCATGGCCAATTTTTTGGACAAAAAATACACTGTGCGTTCGAGTTAGTTTACCTGAGTTTCTATGAGAAATAAATAATATATAACTTTGGCAGATTTTCTATTTGAAATTAGGTACCATATATTTTATTTGGCAGAAAAAAAGGTGACGATTGAAAAGTATCTAAGACACACATTGTCGTTTGGGGTGATTTTTCAATCGTCGGATATGTTATGACATGAGGTTCTTATAAGGGTAAATAATATACACATTATAAAGTTACTTATTTATTACTCAGGTAAAAGCTATCTGAAAAATCAGCCCTTACATTATTGGAAATGCAAATATAATGTTGAAAGTAAACAACACACTTGGTATTTTATTTATTCTTAAATTAAATACATATCATAATACTCTTTCTTACACACCTATTACATTTTTAGATTGGTTTTATGTTATTGTTAAATACCGATAAGTATATCGATAAATTTGATTCAAGCACTAGCGTATATGTAAAAATTTTTTATGAAAAATTTTTCTTCAAAAATTGTGTAATTTAAGAACAATAGTACCTTTAGTTACGCAAAATATGAAAGTAAAAGGGAGGATTGATATTATTTTATTTGAAATACAGAACTAAAGACAGAATATAGCAAAAATAAACACATCGTAGCAATTAGGACATGAAGATTAATTACCTGTGAAATGTATATTTTTCAGGATTATTCCTATGATTTACAAGGCAATCACTCACAGAACAAGTTATCATTGCTATATATAATAGTATTTGTTAAAAATAAAAAACGATTTAAACAATAAATTTCAAATACTGAAAGGGCACAAAAACGCGTGTCGACTTGTGACGACCTGTCAAATAAAAGTGGTTACAGTTCACATTAAACTGCCTCTCTCTTTTCATCTTGTTATAATTCCATAAAGGATTTTCTTCTCTCTCGCACTCTTTGTTCGTCTATGCATTATAGGTTTATGGTCTGAACCTCCCCATCGTTTAGACTTCAAAACATTACTCACGATGTAAACTAACCACTTCAATAAATAATAAAACCCTTATCGACATCTCATTCCTTAAATTCTTTGATTATACTCTCAGCGTTGATACAAACCAACAAACATTAAACAATAAAATGCTCAATCCCTTCCTCTTCACGAAGGACAGGTAAAGACTAATATCTGTCAAACTTTACAAACAATCTACTTAAATCCATGATTACTTAGGTCCATGGGCGGGCGGGCGGCGACGGTGCAGCGTCATCCTGCGGGCCGCTCATGCCGCAGGGCGGGGTGCAGGCGCTGGAGGCGATGCTGTTCGCCCTGGACGTCGCCGCCCGCGACCACCTCAACCCACCCGGCGTCAGCCTCGGCGCTCTTGTGCTGGACGACTGCGACAGCGACACGAGAGGGCTGGAGATGGCCTTAGATTTTATTAAAGGTGAGTTTATTTTGGTTACGCCCAAATTACAAGAGCGCCCAAAGCACCCTTACCCCATAATATCTGCCAGTCTCAGTTCAAGATTAGAGATATGATTATGATCTATAATCGTGTCTTACTTTTGTAGTGATTCCTTTTGCAGTCTCCACACAGGTCAAAAAACCTGCTTTAAAAAGTTTTTTATCTTCTAATTTCGAAACACGCTTAAGAAATATGTGGAAATGTCTAAAATCTCAGCTGGTATATTCTGGTATATTAAATCAGACCTGGCGTACATTGAATAAAGTGTTTTTACAACCTATTACAGCGAAACCTTGTCCGCAACTCTCAGGTATATTTAATCAGACAAACTCTCTCGCCGCCGTTTTCTGTATTGCTTAATTTTTGTAACTCACGAGACAAACAAGATTACTCGCCCGCGGGAAGCTTCAGCGTTCATCACCATCACCTCGTTATTGAGAAAACGTTTTAAAGGTATTAGATTCTATCCGGCCTAGCATACGCGAACGAGATATCTCTCTCTACATGTTTCTCGATGTTTGATAATTTGTATCTTTATCTCTATTGACCCTAGCATGACAAACATTTTTTCTCGCGTAGATCTATCATCGAAATAACACATTTTTATAGAGTTTTCTCAAGATAATGTCGAGATTTTGACATTATGAGACGAGTAGTTTTTAATTATCTCGAGAGTGAGATATCTCGTTGGTGTATGCTAGGCCGGATAGAATCTAATACCTTTTCTCAATAACGAGGTGATGGTAATGAACGCTGAAGCTTCCCGGCAAACTGATGTTGCTATTCTTTTATGGCGCTTCAAACGTTTTTACTCACCCGAAACTTACTTTGTTTATTTCCTCTTATTTTATCAAGCGATATAGGAACACAGACAAACACTTTTCCGCATTCATTTTCGACCATCAAAACGAGGATCCTGGATTTAAGGTGTCCTTGTTGTCATGGTATCACACAAAGCTCAAAAGATGGTCCTTTCCAGGTTCTATCAGCAACATCGACGACGCGGAGTACGCGTGCAACGCGACGGCCATGCGGAAGGTGATCTCGGGCGTGGTGGGCGCCGCCTCCAGCGTCACCTCCGTGCAGGTCGCCAACCTGCTGCGCCTGTTCAAGATACCGCAGGTCTGTACCGCCGGCGTTAATGTACAGTACAGTGGTAAGGTACATTAAACGGTACATTAAAATCCAAATTTCGTGACCTTGAAACACTCAACGTGCCTGAAGATAAACCCTACATGCGTTTACTTTCTCTGTTCTCACTTCCTGTCATGAAATATAATATTAGGATTTAGGACGCAAATCAAATAATTGTGTTCTTGGTAAATTATCGTATCCAGTTGCCACGGCCAACACGGCAATAACCTCACAGCTTCGTACCCCAAAGTAATTACGGTAAGGCTTGAGAGCAAATAAACAAATATTTACTCTCAAGTTATTAAATTAATATATTAAACACGTATTTTATGTCCCGTATAGACCGTTTCATCAAAGCTGTCTCTACGTATCCTATATTTTTTCCAGAAAGAATTTTTTTGTGAATTCAACAATCGGAAATAATTAATCTTGTGAAATTCAAGCTCGGAAATTAAATGATGGATTTCTGTTGATATAACTTTAATAGAATATTATCATCTGACGTTTTAGAACGATTTCGTAGCTTTGATTGAGCTCATACAACATTCAGTGCCAGGCCAAAATTAACGATGATTATTTTGCCAATGATGCAAAGCAATTATTATGTAGGTCATTCTTTCTCTACGTCTTCGAATACAGCTTTTTTTATTGCTTGAAGTGCTAAATACCGATTATGATCATGATAATAGCAATGATTTAACTTATAATTTAGATGGATTTAAATATAGTTTTTAGGGGTCTCATAGATAAAGATATTCATCTCGAAGACAATATTTCAAGTACCTATCCTAATTATTAACATCAACGGAGCTGTCGAACGGAACAACTAGTTACTATACGATAAAAATGTTTAATATTTATCATAAGGATGATGACAATAATATTGATGACTAGTTGACCCGGCGACCGTTGTTTTGCCATTTAAAGTATTTCTACTTCATCAGTTGATACAAAATCTTACCCCCTCTTTTGTCCCTTAAGAGGGGTGGGGGGGGGATTTATCAACATATGTTAAGTTGGAAAACACAGTTAATAATATGAAGTAAGTCCAAGAAAAAAGTTTGATACAAAATCTGACCCCCTCTTTGGTCCCCTTAGAGGGGTGGGAGGGGGGATTTTTATACACCAGATGTTGAGTTTAAAGAAGACAAATATATCTGCGAAAACCGTATGCAAATCGGAAAAGTAGTTTTCGTGTTATATACAAAAGTTTGATACAAATTTTGACCCCTCTTTTGTCCCCTTAGAGGGGTGGGGAGAAATTTTTTTATACACCAGATGTTAAATTGGATGAAGACAAATATATCTGCGAAAATCGCATTCAAATCGGGTCAGTAGTTTTCGTGTGATGCTGGAACAAACATACAGACAGACAGACAGACAGACAGACAGACAAAAATATAACCACAGTTTTGGCTTCTATAGCGATGTAGTAACACCCCCTGCTTATTATTTTTTGAATATCTTTAATGTACAGAATTCACATTTCTACAGTTTTATTATATGTATAGATATTCCAGGTATTCTACTTCTCAACGTCGCTGAAGATACGCATAAAGTGCCAAAGATAATGTCTTTATGAATATCATAAAGAAGATGACCATAATAATGATGATGTGTCAAAAAAAGTCCTAGACGATTTCGATAGTATTGACAAGATGTTGACAAGGATGATGACAATAATAATGATGACATTCCTGGGGGGTTATTATGAGCTCTTATATCCAGCCAGTTTACAGGCCAATTTACAGGCCATTGCATAGACACGGCTTGTAAACTGGCTGGAAACTGGCTGGATATAAGAGCTCATAATAACCCCCCTGGTATCCCACTTTTCGACGTCCTCAGAGCTGTCGAAAAGCGCCTTAGACGATTTTAGTAGTGCTGATAATGATGATGCTTTTAAGGATGACCACAATGTTGACGATATCCCGGTGTCTTACTTTTCGACGTAGCTAAAGATGTCGAACAAAACACCCTAGACAATAACGATTATGTCAATAATAATGATGACATTCCAGGTATCCTACTTCTCGACGTCGCCGGAGCTGTCGAACAAGGCGCGGTTCGAGTACTTCACGCGCACCATCCCCTCCGACCTGCACCAGGTGCGCGCAATGGTCGAGATCGTCAAGGTGCTTGGCTGGAGATACGTCTCCATCATCTACGAAGAGAGCAACTATGGGATCAAGGTATGGAATCAAATAATGAAACCCCAGTCGCAAAATGCATAGTACTATCGAGTTGATTCATAGGCAGATTGCGGACCTACGTAAGATCCCGTGAGACTGACTGACTGAGACTGACTGACTGATTCATCATCGCAGAGCAAAAACTGTTAAAGTTACAGCCACGAAATTTGGTGAACAGGATTGTTTTAATTTGTAGACACCCATAAAGGAAGGAATTTTGGAAATTTTAACCCAAAGGGGGTGAAATAGGGGTTGAAAGTTTGTATGAAAGTCCATCATTTCTGAAGTTAGAAATATGAAACTTTATTTTTGGGTTACTGAATAAAAATAAATGAATACGTATTTAGGCGTTTTTGGAAATTCTACCCCCAAGGGGGTGAAATTGGGGTTGACAGTTTGTATGAAACTTTCTCAATTTTAAACCGATCAGGCTGAGACTGTGTATGCATAAAGATACTATGACGTAGGCATCTCCTCAGAAAGGAATTTAATAAATTCCACTCCTGGATGAAATAGGGGATGAAAGTTTTTAGAAAATATATCCTTAGAATTTCGACTGATTGAACTCAAATTATTAAAGATTTGAGCTTCTATGATGAAGGCATTCGCTTCAATAGGATTTGGGTTACTGAATAAAATCGTATAGGACAGTCAATTCTATACATTTAATATTTTTGTAAAAATAATATTTAGGACGTGATCTAACTATGCTAACGCGGACGAAGTCGCGGGCAACAGCTAGTTACGAATAGATTGTTGCTGTCGCATTTTCACCGTCAGTAATAGCAAGATAGCAATTTTTTCAAGAGTAGTAATTATATAAATGTTTTCTCTCTAACCCCAAACAAACACAATAGATTTTTTCGGAATTTCGCATTAAACGTATTCGAATTTTTGATGCGAATGTAATTTAACAAAGAAAATTTGTGTATTACGCAAAATATTATGAAAATTCAGCATAAAAGTAAATAAATAATAATATTACAAGTAATAAGATCACAAAATATGTCTAGGCATTAGCCTAAATTCAATATTATAATATTAATTTAAGGTGACGCCATGTTAAAGTAAAAAACCGTGTTGGATGTGTTTGAGATTGCTTGTTTTCTATGCGAGGCTGGCCCGGCCTCTCATAGAAAACAAGGGATAAGGTAAAAAAAGGGATTCCCCTTTTTTACAGAGGTCTTTTTGATTGATTATTCTGTGTTATAAAAGTTGACCAATCGTGTTACGCTATGGGTAATTCAAAGACAAAGACATGATGAATACTGACAGTGAACTTTAATTTCTTAGCTTTAGTCATTGCTGAGAAAAATGGACATCGCTACAGCCAAATTATCAAGGCGTCACCTTAAGCGACAAGCGTATTGTGTAGCTTAATGTTATAGTAATGTAATTTTCGCAAACAATACCCTCCAAGTATGTCAGTAATGAAGTAATGTTAACGCAAAAATGTAAATACATTTTGTTTCTTAGAAGTAAAATAACTAGCTGTTAGCTATGACTCCGCTCTCGTTTAGATAATACATAACATTACATAACGGCTTTTAATAACGGTTGTGTTTGTATGACGACAATACAGACTACCGTGCACCCCCGTTAATCCGACAAACGTTTTAAATTGTCTCGTCGGATTAGCGTATTTGTCGGATTATAGAGTACTGTTTAGATTTTCACACATTAAAATATATTACAATGATAAGTTTTTATCTGAATTACAAATTACTTTCCTAAAGCTAAATACTCACAGTACCCAGCTTAAATTACAAAGTACAGCCTCAATTACAAAGCTTTTATTTCTGGACCTTTAGTTTTCAATTTCGTATAACGTATCTGAATCAAGATTGGCCAAAATAATGTTTACGTACCTAAATAAACCAGTGATTGGCATGTCGGATTACAAGAGGCGCCGGACTAGCCAGGGGCCGGATTAGCAAGGGTCTACTGTATACATAATTATATTGTATTGAGCAATTATCACAAAAGATATAATTACCAACACAGTCCTTGTCATTGTCTTTACTAAATATAGGTCGGAACGGAGGGCGCTATTAGCAGATACAGTAAATTTTCGGACCGAAAGCAGACATACTGCACACGTCCGCGTCATAATATCAGAATATTAACAGAAATGTTGTCAAACGTCGAACAAACATTTTTGTTTACTATATAGTGTATGAGCATGAACGTAGAAAAAAAAGCGGACGAAGTCTTACTATATACAGAATGTCCTCAGAGTCGGCCAGGCTGACTGCATGTACACGGTCCGCACGCACACATTCTTACGCTAGTCCATACCATTTGACAGGCGTAAGAATGTGTACGTGGCCGACTCTGAAGACACAGTTCTGTGTATAATAAGACTCAGTCCGCCTTTTTTTCTACGTTCATGTGTATAAGCTTTTGCTGCTTCTAGCGTAAAAACATTGCAGTAATAATTCAAAATAGTTTACTTGTAATACTAAACACCGCATCAAAATTCGCCCCGCATTTTATAAAATTTGTACACCTCAGTAATTCCTTTCAATAGCATGAAAACTCGATAATATTTTTGATCAGCCTGCATTTACCATTTTATGAAATTGATGGGGGTACGACGGGGACACAAAGAAACCCCGATTGTAACCTGAGTAACGTGGCCTCACAAACTACATTGAAAGGTTATAAATCATAAATCATTAGACGTAACTGGAGAAAGTATCAGTTTACAAAGAGACAGGGTATTACAAAACAAAGTGTAAATTAATGTTATTTTATTTAGGTTTACTATTTTTTCGAAAGGGTCTAAGCTACTGGTCTGGTTAAGACCATGGTAGTTTAATCGTGACTATAACTAGTCTGTTGTTAGTTGGTTTGGAGATAAACAATGAGGTGGCCTGCCCCCCCCCCCCTCCCCTAAAATCACACGAGGTGTATACTGTGTAGAGTTCACTATTTAAAGGAGCATTAAAGAGGACTCATTCAGCGTTGTTATTTGTAGGTACAGTGAAATTGCAATTTCAACTACTCTGTAAGAGACACATTATAAACCTTAAAGTATAGTCACAGATTGTCCCTTAGTTCAGTTTACAGCCTGTATAAGGTTTATACAAGTTGGCAAAATTAATTTTCAGAATATACAACATGACTGGTGAGACATTACCGATACTTATGTAGAGTACTCTGTACTCGATTCTCATTATAATTATGTAATAAAATTAGGTTCTTAATTTTTTTCCGAATTTCCTAAAAATAAATGAATCATGGATACTAAGTAAATTACGCGGCTAGGCAAGAAGGCATACTATGCGGCCGGTGCAGAGGCGTGCGCTACCAAAGAAACACCACACAACTACCCCTTCCGCTCGCGGTGTCCATGCGTTGGGTAAATAATTATTTAACTTTAAGCTACATTTACTCAGTGATCAATTGATATTATTTATTTATATTATTTTTTTTCAAATAGCCAAATATCACGTCCTCGAGTATTGAACATGTCTCACCAGTCACGCAGTATAGAACATTTGGACGTTTTAGTAAATAGCAGTTCAATCATCATACCAAAATCATAAGAGGTGACTGTAGGTAGATAGTTTTGAAAAAGCGACTCCTTTTATTTACATCCTCTAATTATAACTTAAAGAGATATTTAAAAAAGTCTATTTAAATGTTTTAAAATACCCAATTTAGTTTCCATATTTTTTAGACTCAGTACTCTTAAAAATATTGGAGCTAACTAAAAGCTCTTGCAAGTTACTACAAAGGCTCGAGTAGCTGGTGTATTTTGTTTTCTCGTGACAGCCATTGTTGGCTAATCTAACGTTTTCACGTCGGGTGGGAGATAATGGGACGAGGTCACACCTCAAGCGCCACATGTTCCTACATTGTCACGGAAGTTCTTAAGCGTTTTATTAAAGCTCCAAGTTCGGAGGAAACTTTTTCTCGGATGTAGCGCGACGAAAAAGTTTCTCTACGCTTCGTGGTAGCGTAAACGTGTAAGGGTTGATTCAGACCGCAACGCGACGCGTAGATGCATTTTAAATTTATATGGATTTTTCAGATTTTTCAGACGCAAGACGTCTTACGCAACTGAAATCTGTCAAATCTATACAAATTTATGCCACGCCGCGCCTCGCCTCGCCTCGTCGCGTTGCGGTGTGAATTTACCCTAAGGCGGTAGTTTACTAGGAGTTTTCGGACAAATTATTGTGCCTCAAATTACGCTTCATATTGTATATTTGGGTTGCCAAGGGGTAATTGTACTTTCCACATTCGGCCGTGATGAATAACCATGATTGTGCAGCTGTCTATCAATGTTGATCATCTCTCAAGATCATCTCGCAAGAACGCCTCTCTATACGTTCGTAATCATAGACCAACGTAGAGAGGGCACATTAGAGAGGATAAGGTCGGTAAGGACGTGCACGGATTTATTTCTTTGACATGAGTCAATTCGTGCGTAGCGTGTCCGTGGGTTGCAGTGGACACAGTCACATATCTGTGGCCCTAGTGAAAAGGGGTACAAGTCCGATTTTGTCGAAAATGAGTTTATTATACCAAAATGATGAGAAATAAATGCTCTATCGATTGGTGTAAACGGATCTAAGCTATCTTTAAAAACAACAAAGTTTCTTGGTGTATATGGGTCTAACTAACACAAAAAAAAACTACATAAGTTGGATCCAAGTACATCTGTATTGTTTTAAACTGAAAAAATTAAAAATAAAATGTGTTTTTTGTTCTAAATTAACATAAACTACCTTCCTTTTTTTAAAATTGGTGTTTACCAATACAACAAGAGTTGGTCCTTAAAAAATTACTTAGTGAGTAATGATGTTACTGGACATCAATCTGTTTTCACCGAAATAAATGACAAAAGTCCAGTATAACTCAGTTTAGATCAGTATTCACAATACGCTATCCTACGAATGGTATTCATTTTACGTGTAAAACGATATAAATCGTCGATGCGGGGGACTGGTCCGCACCGTGTGTGGAGGGCGCATTGCGCGGTGCGCCCGCGCCAGCGTGACAACTTTTAGTAGATTTCTACTTTTTTGGTAGATTTGAGGCAAATTGAACTGATTTAGTAGTGTGAAATCATTTAGTAGATTTCGGTAGAAAATCGGTATTATGGAACAGTCTTACATGATAATCCAAAATGCAAGTATCAAGGCCATAAAAAAAAAACCTCTTGGTCCCTACAGAACTCAAAACTGGCAACACAAAAAGGTGCGTAGTCTTTCAGGGGATTTCCTGTAACAAATACAGTGCTATACCTACCGGTCTCTTTTCCACATACAATGATAGAACAGGAGGAAATTGATATGTCATTCAATTCTGTATTGGTCATTTCTTAGTCAGTATTTTATTGAAAATGTGAAAAGTCACCGCTTATGATGGGCCGTTTGCAATTTCTAATGAGAAAAAGCGAGACTTAGTCTTCTCCCATTAATAAACCCATGAGTGTCAGATCTTTTTATACTTACTAATCTAATAAGTGATGATAACGATGATCAGCATCCTGTTCTTAATGATGACTGTTCAGATGAGATTTCCTAATATTTTTATTTTGTTAACTTGCTTTAAATAATTTTCCATATTGATATAGGTTTATTAATAAAGTTAATAAACTTAATCAATATGAAAACTCTTTTGACTGTTGTAATTTACTTTAAAGTTACAACAGTCAAGTATGACTGTTGTAACTTAAGGCCGTCCCCCGAGCAAACGACCTTGGCCATACATTTGCCTGCCATACAAGGGCCTGTTTCACCACTTCCTGACAAGGCTATCCACCACTTAACTTGACACATAGAGTATGGAGAATCTGTCAAATAAGCCTATCCGGCACCTTATCAGGAAGTGGTGAAACAGGCCATTAATCTACATAACATTGATTTTATTTTTAGTTGAGATAAATGTGATGAGAGAGATGAGAAATGTGAGAGAAATGTGTCTCAAATTATTTTTGTATTGTACTACAAAGAGACTTACTTAACTACGTTATCTTAAGTTAATTATTTTGTAAAATATAAAAATATAAGTATGTTAATTTTGTATTCTTTTCTTTTCGTTTTATTTATGTTAAAATCATGGATTAAAGTTGCACAAAGTAGTTATATAATAGTATAAGTCTAGATATACCACACGCCACGAATAAAATCATTGTGAAAAAGACGCTAAGATTTTTTTTTCATAATTTTGACATTTTTTGAGTCGAATTATAGTACACAATCAAACACTGTATACTTTTTACTAAGTGAGCCATTAAATATTTCTTTTAATTACTTAATTATCATAAAAGTTATTCCAAATGCGTATTCCTTTTCACATAACAGAATTCACAATTTACTTATGTGATAAAGGGTATAAGCTATTTTATACCCTTGAGGATTTTATTTTCTCGTGGGTATAAGTCATTATCTCGAAAAATATTAAATTTACATAAAAAACAACTTAATAATAATAAAGAGCATATTCTGTTTACCAATAAAAATATCACATGTATTATTTAGCTAGCAGTTTAAAGAAGCTACACGAGGACAAACACGAAATTTCTGCGCGCTGAATGTTTTTTGCCTCTCCTGTAAAGTTGTAATTTTAGACTTAAACCCCTTTTCACTAGGGCCACAGATATATTTTCTTACAAAGCGAAGCTTGACGCACGTGCGTAGTCTCTCCGTGCGCCGCGGTGGAATGGAGCCCTTAACTTAATGAGGTAGGGCCATCATCTGCCGATGAATCAACCTCTTTGATAGAACAATACTAACTTTTATTAAAAATATTTTGAATTTGACAGTTATGTTGTGCAGGCGTTCGAGGAGTTGGAGACGCTGCTGCTGCGCGACGACATCTGCATCGCCGTGAAGGAGCGCCTGGCGAAGGACTCCGGAGCTGCAGACCAGCACGCCTACGACGCCATCGTCGAGCGCCTGTTGTCCAAGCCACGGGCTAGAGGTGGGTGATGATGCACCGGTGATGATGCTAGCTATCCTTTGATGATCTCTGGTGAATAACGTATCAATCCACTTTTGCTTACAAGCAGCAATGTTATAACACTTAAAAGGACTAAATTATATTTTGACGATACCTTTTTTCGTATGTTCGTTTTTTCCGTAACCTAATTTTGGTATTGTAGCTTAGTTTCTTGTTCGATCCAGTCTGCTTTGAACAAGGAACTAAGCTGCATCATCCAGTCCATTTCATATCAAACTACAGTGTTAATCTTTTTTTTAATGAAAAATGGGGGGCAAACGAGCAAACGGGTCACCTGATGGAAAGCAACTTCCGTCGCCCATGGACACTCGCAGCATCAGAATAGCTGCAGGTGCGTTGCCGTTTTTAGGAGGGAATAGGGTAATAGAGTAGGGGAGGGTAGGGAAGGGAATAGGAGAGGGTAGGGAAGGAAATATGGGAGGGTAGGGAAAGGAAAAGGATAGGGGATTGGGCCACGGGGAATCTCATGAAATCTCACACTAGAGACCTTGAGAATTCATGCTACATTACGTCCTTAAGCAAAGTATCCTCTCATGCTGCAGGAGTGATAGTTTTCGGATCTGACCAAGAAGTGGCTGGTGTGATGGCTGCAGTTGGTCGTCGTGGAGCAGCAGGATCCTTCAGTTGGGTCGGCTCCGACGGCTGGAGCGCTCGCGCTCTGGTGGCAGCTGGCAACGAGCCCGTGGTGGAGGGAACCATCAGCGTGCAGCCTCAAGCGAACCCCGTGCGAGGGTTTAGAGACTACTTCCTGCAGCTGACGCCGGAGAACAACCCCAGGAATCCCTGGTTTGTCGGTAAACCTCGAACGGTTCATACTGGTTACTACTGTCTATTTTCTAAGGTTTATTGACAGGAATCAATAGCTCTAGAGAATAATATATAAACTCATGTTAAAAAAAACTAGGAAACCAGGCACCCATCTGATTATTGTGCTAAAGCAGCGTTATCTTAGCATAATAATATATACAGTCCACATAGATCTAATATCTATCAGAAAAAGACTCGAGCTTATGAAGTATTTTGGTCGTTAATTGAACTATGACCCAAAAAAAAATGCTGAATAAGGTCCCAGGATCCATCTTCAATTTATCTTCCTAATGGTTTTTCAAATTTCATTAAAATATGTCGCTGAAAAAATGGATTCCTGCCATGCAATAAATCAAATTGTTTGTTCAAAATAAAAACAGCTCGACTTTCTTATCGTTGGCGATAATTTATGAGGAATCTTCTTCAATTAATTACGGAACAAAATGCTGAAGTTTTAAAACAGTTTGCGAGTCAGTTATAAGTTATAACTGGGGAAGTTTGTTTAAATTATGCGCACAGCGATTCCGACCATAAAAGGAAAAGTTAGCGGTTGATTTTAATGCGAAATTGATTTGCCATCGATTATTCAGACCGCGAGGACTACTTGGCATCTTTATACTCTTTGATACATTTAAGTTTTAACGTCGCTCTTTATAGCCACTGAAATTAAAGAACTTTCTCGTTATTTCTCATTCTCTGACGCTTTTATTTCTTACTCCTAATTTAGTAATAACTTCTTGAATTGATTTTCTAACGATAACCCCATAAGTGATCCTTACATACTTTTTTATTCGTCACCTTAACATGTGTTGTGTTTCAAAAGAATGCATTCTTCCACTTTCGTGTGTGTTTCCACACAAATTCTCTTTCACCCGAACCCTTAGCCTTTACTATCTGCATACCTATATCACAGTACTAACGTTCAATCCTGCAGAGTTCTGGGAGGAGCAGTTCAACTGTCGCTACGGTCGGGCGCTGTACGCACACACGCGCGCGCCGCCCTCACACACCACCGCACGTCCGCCCTGCACCGGCCGAGAGCGGCTTACGGCGGATAACACGGAGTTTGAGGCACAGCTGCAGTTCGTCGCTGATGCTGTATGGGCTTTTGTATATGCTATACGGTGAGTAACACGCAAGATATTGTCATGAAAACGACAAACTGCATTAGCATACTAAAATTTTGAAGCCTATATCAAAATATTAAGCAGTAATATAACCACTCCTGTTAACGTCCCCGAGCGTTATAAGTTATAACTGAAATTATTAGCCAATAAAAAACCCTGGATTTGACAGATTTCAATTGCGCGAGACGATCCATATAAATTTAGAAATGCATCAAGTCTGTCAAAAAAGTGAAGAAATTAAAAATATGTGGCAACATCGTAGTGTCTCCTTTTTTCTTAGATTACCTTTGAAAGGGATGACACTACGATATTGCCACTTTTTAATTTCTTCACTTTTTTGACAGACTATTATATTCTACGCGTCGCGTTGCGGTCTGAATCAACCCTAAGTTATTTAATAACTGTATTTTAAAAAGTTAAAACCGACTTCAAAATTGTACCTAATTAAGAATTAAAACTCCGTATCTCCAAAACTACTGAACCGATTTTGATGAAACTTGCACTATACCCTAAGTTGAACAATACCTAGTACAATAAAAAAAGAATCACTTAAGTCGGACTTGTAGTTCCGAAGATATGCGTGCACAAACATAAAAACATACATACATACATACATACATACACTTCTGAAAGGCACATTTGTTCAGAAGCTGTTATAGATCAACATATACAAAAACTGGGCAGTTCTGGAAATATTACATAGTACATACGCGTCGAATTGATAACCTCCTTTTTTTTGAAGTCGGTTAAAAAAGAGCTTTGATGGATAAAGCGTTTAAAAGCAACATTTTAAAACTAATCCTGAAATTTCAGAAATACGACACTTCATTTTCATGACACTTCCACAGTCATTATTATGTTTTCCTGGTTGTATGAAGCCTGATAGTTTCGCCTAAAAACCATCATAACGACCTCCCATCATAATTAGGGGGAAATGTCCCCTAAATAGTTAAGGTAATGTGACAATTAGTCCCTACTTTTACGAACTAATAAGAGACCCGTCCTTTGTTTTATAGTTTGGTTGGGTCCGGAAAACTTATCGAGGAAGGAAGACCTTCATAAGTGCTTATGATTGTTTTGTAAATAGTAAAACTACCAACACAGTATTTTGCGTTTCAGGGATATGCATAGAGATTTGTGTGGAGATGAATATGGTCTCTGTGATAAGATGAAGCCTGTTAGTGGACCGACACTACTGCGATACCTCCGACAAGTGAGGTTCGAAGGTAAGTACTATTGTGTATAACACTACTGCGCTGAAGTTATGTAAGTGTATGTGTGATGCCGGTGGTTTGGCATGAATCGGAAAAAAGCTTTCCTTTTAGCCTAGAATGTCTAATGTCTTAATATCTAGCGCAACCGACTCAGTGAGGATTTATTTGTAGTTTCCAGTATCCACCGAATTTCACTATCGGCATGTTTGACGTTTCCATAACCTATCGAAATGTCTTTCTTCTCATACTGTACTTATGATGAGAACTTGCTTCATTTCTTCCAGGTCTAAGCGGTGATGAATTCCACTTCGACGCGAACGGCGACGGGCCGGCGCGCTACAACATCCTACACTTCAAGCAGGTGGCGCGCGGCGTGTACCGCTGGGTGCAGGTCGGCCAGTACCGCGACGGCGAGCTGCAGCTGGACATGGACGAGATCCAGTTCAAGTGGGGCTCACAGCGGCCGCCGGAGTCGGTGTGCAGCGCGGAGTGCGAGCTCGGCCAGGCCAAACAGTACGTGGAGGGCGAGAGCTGCTGCTGGCACTGCTTCAACTGCACGCAGTACGAGGTACGTCTCCACGACGACATAGATCCAGGTCGAGTGGGGGTCGCGGCGGCCGCCGGAGTCGGTGTGCAGCGTGGAGTGCGAGCTCGGCCAGGCCAAGCAGTACGTGGAGGGCGAGAGCTGCTGCTGGCACTGCTTCAACTGCACGCAGTACGAGGTACGTCTCCACGACGACATAGATCCAGTTAAGGTAGGGGCAATAAGTTAAAAGCAACTGCCTTCTCTAATCTAGCCTCGTCCTAATTACTGCGTTTGGAGTTCTGCTACGTAAGAGTTATATTAATATTCAAGGTGGATGCTGCTGGAAAAGATAATATGCACCCTATATATTAAGAGCACTCTTTACTCTCATATTCCAATAGGATAGAATATGTTAATCGTCACAACTGGCGAAAGATCCGGACCAACTGATATGCCCATCCATATTTCAGATCCGTTCCCCGTTCTCGGAGACGGCGTGCATGGAGTGCGCGCGCGGCACGCTGCCGGACGCTACGCGCGTGCGGTGCGCGCCCATCCCCGAGCTGTACCTGCGCCCCACCTCGCCCGCGGCTATTGGCGCCATGGCCTTCTCCGCGCTGGGCATACTGCTCACCTTGTACGTACTTGTCTTTATTATGAAATATATCTCAACTTAACTTTGTAGCATAAATTATTAGCACACATCAGTTACTCGCAGACCGCAGTGCCATCTATGAGGCGTGCGATCGTGTTATTACGAGCGCTTAATCGATGCGTTAAAAGCGCCATCAGGACATTAAAGAAGAAAAGGAAAAGGCATGTAATTTCCGTCTATTGCATATCGTTTTCAAACAACGGAAGGCGCTCCTCACACAAAAAACCTGAGACTGAGGAGTGAGGACTACCAATGTCAGCATGTTGTTAAGGAATCATAATAATAAATTATTATGTCCCATGACCGATTAATAATAATAATAATAATAATAATAATCTTTATTTCTCCTCACAATACAATTTGTTCATACATGGTAATATTAACAGATTTTTTTTTTGACAGTCAGATGAAATTGTGAGGAGCTGGTGTCCATTATAGGTCATGCCTGTATTACAGATCACCAGGTCCTCACCCCAAGGAACATTGATTGTATTGCTGCTTTTATTAGTCCCATTATTTATGAATCTTATCATGTCTTCCATCAGGTTGGTATGCGGTGTATGGGTGGCGCGGCGCGGCACGCCGGTGGTGCGGGCATCGGGCCGAGAGCTGTCCTTCGTGCTGCTGACCGGGATCCTCATGTGCTACCTCGTCACCTTTGCGCTCGTGCTCCGACCTACTGACTTCCTTTGTTCCTTGCAACGGTATGTTCCTTTACCTGATAACTTACATTTCTTTGTTTAGTAGTAGTATGTTTCAACTCTTGCTTCTGCGATTGTAATATTATTATATCCTATTCAATAATTTACATTGCTCCAGCTATCAAAAGCTTTAGACTTCCACCAGTCTTTTACAACCCAGCTTTGATGCCATACGCGATCATAAAATAATTACCTTATTTTGAAATTCTAATAATCTTGTTACTGTTCCAGGTTTGGCATCGGATTTTGCTTCACGGTGGTGTACGCAGCGTTGCTCACAAAGACCAACAGAATAGCGCGCATCTTTAACGCCAGCAAGCAGTCCGCGCGAAGACCCTCGCTCATCTCACCCAAGTCACAACTGATGATTTGCTCAATACTCGTATCCATTCAGGTAAGCTTTGTAACTTGTTGACGTAATATCTTATCTATTCTTTCTCATGTAAGATTCTTTTCAATTACTTACAACACATATTACGGCTGGTAATACCAAACTTTTCTGACCTTGTGAATTGTATCTAAGAAAACAACAGACCTACAAGTCATAAGGGATTATACATAATATTATTTAACTGTTGGTGGTAAAATCTAATCAATCAATTTTTGTGTAATGCAAAGTGCCTTATAAAGCAATTATTGCTCTTTTTCAGGTGGTGATAGTTGTGATATGGCAGCTGGCATCACCAGCACGCGCGATCTATCACCATCCCACCCGCGAGGACAACATGCTGGTCTGCGACTCCTACGTGGACGCCTCCTACACTATTACATTCTTCTACCCCGTCGTGCTCATCATCGTCTGCACCGTCTACGCCGTGCTCACCAGGAAAATACCGGAGGCGTTTAACGAGAGCAAGCACATAGGTCAGTTAATGGATTGTAGGCTGTGGCATTCTCTTCCGGTCATCCGTAAAGTTACTTAAACGCAAAACAACATTTTCTGACTGGCTTTTCGCTCGTGGTGATGACAGTTGATGGCTGTTTCCAGGGTTCACGATGTACACGACGTGCGTGATTTGGCTGGCGTTCGTGCCGCTGTACTTCGGCACCGCCAGCCACGTGCCGCTGCGCGTCACCAGCATGGCCGTCACAATCTCGCTCAGCGCCAGCGTCACGCTCGCCTGCCTGTTCGCGCCCAAGGTACACACACACACACACACACACCGCCAGCCACGTGCCGCTGCGCGTCGCTCTCTCGGCACCAGCGTCACATCCAAACCTGGCTAGCATGTACGAAGTCTTAGGCTGTTGAGAGATTGGGAGAAATAAGGCATAAAATATGCTTTTTCCAGTGATTCTAGTCAGGATGATTATTTACTGATCTGGATTCCTGTTGTTCCGGACTAAAATCAGGAAAGACAGGAACGGGGAACCTAGATCAGTAACTAATGACTTACATATTTATTGATCTACCAATTCCGATGAGTTTATTCCATCCCTCAGGTGTACATAATCCTGATCCGGCCGGAGCGCAATGTGCGGGTTAGCCTGATGCCGCATCGCTGGCGCGGAGGCGCAGCGCCGGGGGCGGTGTGCGCGGCGCTGGTGGGTGCCGCCCCCCTGCCGCGGCCCCCCGCTACTCCCTCCACGGATCTATCCACTTTGGATGCCAATGGTATATTGCTTGATTCCTATAACGGTGCTACGGCGATCTTTGTATTCTTTCGAGGCGAATTCATTGAGCATGAGGAATGCAAAAGCCACTAATGACTAATGACGCATAGGGGTCTTTAAATATTATATTATTGAAGAAAACTATTCTGATATTTGCACTTAATAGGGTTTTTTTTTAATTATTATACATATAATAACTAACCTTTTTTTTGATGCGCAGGGGAAACCCATCATGGGTCCCCTGGGTTGGGTATGCCCCGGGGGTATGTGAGACTCTTACTCACTAAAACCACTTGCGGTTCGCCTTCAGCCGTACAAAGGAGGGATATCCCGGATCTAACAAACACGGGACTCCCTCCACGACCGGCCGGTCTACCTCAAAGGGGACCAGACTTCCACCAATACATAACTAACCTAACCTAACAAATAACACAATTTCAGAGAAGTGGACATTAACAGACCGCCAGGTGCAGACGGACGACCTGAGTCCACCGCGGAAGGAGCCGGAGCGGAACGGAATCAAGTTGGAGCCGCCCAAGCTGGAACTGCCTAAGCCGGACCCACACAAGGACCTTCCCAAGCGGGACCCTCTGGACCTGGATGCCCTGAAGCATCTGCAGATGGACCCTCACAAGCCCCAGCAGTTGGACCCGTTGCAGCTGGACGAGCTGCGAGCCGGTCTGCCGGTACCTCAGGGCGCGCAGCGGCGGCGCTCCGTCGCGGAACCAACCATGAAGTTAGCGGTGGCGGTGGTGGGGGGACCCGCGTTATAGCGCGACCCCCGTCGCGCCCCGCGCCGACCCGTACTCGTCTGAAATTCACACCGGGTGATAACGACCCGATACCGATACGATCATAATATTACGAACGATTGCTGTCGCCATCGCGGATTCGCGTTTTTCGACCTTGTCACACATTGTTAAAAAGTCGTTTTGTTAAAGGTCGGTTGACAATATTTTATTTATCTATATTCTACGAAGTACCGACGAACCAGCTAGTTCCGTGGGTCGATTAGGAGCGAATACGCGACAAAACTCAAAAGTCAAAAGGGCCCCGGCCCAAAAGGCGTGAGGTCAGCAATTTGTAAAAAATAAAAACAAAATATTCTCAGGAGTACCCTATGATATTTTTAATGTTTGTTGTGTATAGTTTAAAGGAATTTTTTGCCTACATTATATTATTATAATAATAATACATTCCTAATATGTGTTAATACTATAACTGATTGTTAATCTTTGTTAGCGTGAAGTGGCGTTGAATAGGCAAAAACGGTTTAGCTGTCAATAACAAACATTTTTCAGACGTCTTTATTTACACTTAATTTGGGTTATCGCGACTGCCTTTAAATGCTTATTATATTACCTAACGCGGGTGCTGGTCACCTATTAAAAATAGAAATTATTCTGGGGTCACAAACTCACAACCTCCCAAGTTACAAACTCCCAACTCACGGCAACTAAGTAAATATAATGAGATATTCTAGAATCTAGAGCTAACTATTATAGGTCTACCAGAATCTGATGGCAAAAAGTGAGAAATTAAATTGACTCTAGCATTACCTACAGGGGTAGGTAATTGGAACAAAACATTTTGATCCTTTTTTTCTAAATAACGGCTGATTCTGTGTATTAAACTTGCAAATATAAAAATTAATCCAATGATCAAGGATATTTTTTGAAAATCTGCTGTCAAAAATTGCCATCAGATTCTGGTAGACCTTTATCTCCGCTGGCTCAGCGACCCGAAGTGGCTCTTGGCCTCCGAAATGAGCTTCCGCCATTGATCCCTATCCTGTGCTACCTCCTGCCAGTTACAGACTTGAAGGGTACACGCAGGTCAGCCTCGGCTGCATCTCTCCAACGATACCTGGGGCGCCCAACAGGACGACGTCCTGTTGGACAGCCCATAGACGCTCTTTTTACCCCGCGACCCTCTTCCATTCCACATAGCCAGACCTATCGGTGCATATTTTGGTTGTCCATTTGTACGCTTCAGGTTGATGGCATTTATTTTTAGTAATATATTTTAATTTTAATTGTCTAAAAATTGTTTACGAGATTACCAATAATTGTGTGATATTATTATAAGCTGTAATTAATTACTAGATAATATTATTCTTTTGTGATTAAAGTAAGGAAATAATATAAAATGATAAATAAAATGACAATTATTAAGTATGGGATTCATGTTTGCTTTATTAATACTGAAGCTCTCTCCAGATTTTCCTTCACTGAATCGAAACCTGAAAAGCGAGACCGTACTAAAACGGCACTAAACGACACGACGCAACACATCATATTCCATCCATAGAAGTTAGAACCTCACATTTACCCTATATAAGAATATTGTTTTCCCGCCACCGTTTACTTGACGCTGGCCATGGTTTTATAGCCGAGGTGCCATAATAAAAAAAAAACTACAGGCTGTCAATGTCAGTTCAACTGACAACTGTTAACTGACAACTGACAGTAATGACATCATTGTTTTGTTTTGATTTCGCGAATTTTTATTTCAAATGTCCATAAATAACGAAAATAATATGGCAGAAGAACATGTAAATATTATTAGAAAGAGTACCAGAGACCTACTCAATCATAATCGTAAGATTCAAAAGGATGCGGTAAGTGATAGTCACCGTCCAGTTAGTGATATAAGGTATGGTCATAGAAACAATGTTTTTCTTTTTATTTAAAAAAACTTGTTTATACGTAATTATTTGTAAAACTTACCCATTCCAAAAGATATTCTTTTGTAATAGAACTACCCTCTAGTTCTCGTTTTCATTACTTATCTGTTTACTACCTGTGTAAACTACCTATCTTGAGCGAATGTGTTCTATGATCTTGAGTTAGCAATTTAACCATTGATTTATATGTACGCTAGTAATATATAAGTCAATGATTTTAACAATTTTACAGCATCAAAGAAGAAGACATCATAACAATAGCAAACAAATTGAAAACAAAGTCCAAGGTGTCCTCCCATGAGCTGCTGATGGTAAAAAATGAAATAATGGATAACCTCAGGTATATAGAAGTCATCTTGAATGTACATGGTGCATTGAGAGGGATAACAAGAGAACTTACTGGTATGTTATGTTCATAATTGTATAAATGTTTATGTCTACAGAATATGTTTCATTATGACAGAAGCTCTTATTAATCCATGTTAAATTCAATTTTTATTAATTTGGAAATGAAAAGAAACAAATTTAATTAAAACTTATTAATCGGGACTTAACGCGACTTATTCTAGTAGTAATACTACTACGAGTACGTACTTTTTCTCGACGTTTCGAAAAAAAAAAAAGAAACAACTTTTATTGAGGAATGTGTTATTCACAACCTTAATGCTTCAAGCCCCGGTCACCAGTGACCGCAATAAGAATAGAAATCTATTGTGTCTTGTTTTTCCACAATCAAGGGATTAAATGCTATGAAATAATTACTCCTGCTGGCTTTAATTTAAGAGAAAATGTGTAAAATGATTGAAAAAGAACATCTCGACAGGATGTGTAGAATTGAATTGTTACCTTATTTACATTTGTATGAATTTCAGGTAGAAATGCGGAGAACAAGCAGGCAGCGGCTGGCTGCTGCTGTAATCTAGCTTTGGGTGATGAGAGGGCTTGTGCTGTGGTAGCTAAAGTGATGGGCTCATATTTGACTACAGAATTGGATAGCCTGAACAATGAATTAGCGGTATAATATAAACTTTTTTCGTACAAGTTTCTTAGGCCAGCTCTTTTTGCCGGGCTAGTTCCAAAAAGTAATAGGCATCATTGTAGACTTGATGTTCAGAAAATGCTTTGTGTATTTAAAATTCATTTAATTTGATTCTTAAATTTGCATTAATTCAATTTCTAAATTCAAATCAATATATTAAGAAATACAAAAAAACTCAGTTTAAAAGTTTTTCCAAGTGACTTTTTAATCAAAATAATGTAACCTTACAATCTAATTTTAAATCAATTCTCATACATTCCAGGTAACTTGTGCCTGGGCTCTAGGTAACCTGGCGGGATCTGGGCGGAAAGCCTGCACCGTACTGAAGGACCAGGGTGCTTTTGCCAAACTTATTGATCTTCTTGCAAATGAAGAGCTAAGGAATGCAGCGCTATATGCTTTAGAACATTATGCTTCTCAGATGAAGGATGATTTGAGGTAATTCCAGACAATGATAATATTATCAACACTAGAAATATAAACACATCTACACTACTATTATAAAGAGGAAAGATTTGATTTTTTTATTTGTTTGTTTGTACCGAATAGGCTCTGAAACTACTGGACCGATTGACACCCCCCCCCCCTCAACACTCTGGGGACCAAAGAGAGGGTCAGATTTTGTATCCAACTTTATTCTTTAGTGGACTTACTTCATATTATTAACTGTGTTTTCCAACTTAACATCTGGTGTATAACATTTTTCCCCCTCCTCTCTTAGGGGACAAAAGATGGGGTAAGATATGTATCAACTGATGAAGTAGAAATACTTTAAATGGCAGAACAACGTTTGCCGGGACAGCTGGTACTTTTAACAAAAGAGTTGCGCTTGAAACAATATAGGATACTAGGTGACGCCCGCAACTCCGTTGCGTCAAAACTTTTTTTCGCGCGGTACATGTTTCCCGGATAAAAAGTATCCTATGTCCCTTCTCGGGACTCAAAGTATCTATAAGTGAAGAGGTAACAGACAGAGAGACATACTTTCGCATTTATAATATTAGTATGGATTTATTTTTAAGCCTATTATACGCGCAAGCTTCAAGTATTTGTCAAAAATATCCATGGAGCTGTGGTTGGAGATTTATGATATTGTTTTTTTGTTGTCATTTATTATGAGGTCATCAGTCATCACACATCACACATAATTTAACGACCTCTGTGGCTCAGTGGATAGCACGTTGGTAGCTTAAGCTGGAGGTCGCGGGTTCGAATCCCGCCGACGGAACAAAAAGTTTTCAATGTTCCTGGGTCTTGGATGTGTATTAAATATATTTATCATATAATAAAAATCTTAAATATATGTATAGTATAAAAGTATTAAATATATTTCCGTTGTCTGGTACCTGTAACACAAGTCCTTCAGGTACTTAGCATGGGGCCAGACTGACGTGGTGTGAAGCGTCCATAGATATTATTATTATTAATTTTTTTTATTACAGGTCCGAACACCTCTCCAAAATGCTTTCTTCAATATCACAGATAGGTGTTAACACAGAGACAGCGAGGTTACTCTTCATACTGTCATGCCATAATGATTTTGTGACATACCTAACAGAAGATCTATTGCTAAAAACACTACAATATTTACCAGTGAGTATAGTCAACAGTGATTCGCAACTTGTGTACATCATAAGGACTCTAGGTAATAGTGAAAATTATAATGTTATTTTGAATTATTTCCTCTCGAACAATATGAATTTAGCTTTTAAACAACTGTTAGGAGAAGATAATTCAGTTTTAAATTACTCCTTGCTGTGGTTATTAGGAAATCTGTATAAATATGATGCTAGTAATATATTTTTCAAATCCTTGTTAAGTTCATAGTTAATAAAATAATCTAAAAGCTTAGAGATGCATTTTAAATCTTATATTAAGAACCTTTTAAGTCACACGGAAACTAAATGATTGCTATATCTAAAATGAAAGACCAATAATTCGCAATAAATATATTAATATATCAATTATAATACATTATACATAATATTATATTTTAATGATTAGAATAATATGGATAAGGCTACAAATTTTATTATTTAATTTAATAATCTTTCTCTCAACTGGAGTCCACACTGGAGCCAAAACTCGCGAGACTCAACTCTTGTGTTGATCTCTGTCACATTTTTTTTTAATTTAAACTATATTTTTATTTTCAAAAAAAAATTAAAATGTCTTGTGCTAGTCTGTGGTAAAGTTAATCCTGAGTTAAATATTTTCGTGTTTTCAAAAGATAATACTTACATGATATCATATCGGATTAACTTTAGCTCAGATAGGCAGAAGCAAGCTTGTTTTTTCTTGGCAGTACGCGACTGGTCTTGGAATGGCTATATCACGGAACTTAACTTTTCGTTAAGCTATCATTGAGCATATAACAACAAATTATATAAATCATAACAGTATCCTGGCTTTCCCTATTCTGCGCATATTCTATCGCTGTCAGTTTTTTTAAAAAAGGTTTGTCAATTATAAAATAACATTATAAGAGCAACCTTTTAATTTTTCGTTAAATCTATAGCTTCGGTGGTGCCCCTAGCATAATTTATTTGAGAAAATTAACTTTTCGTACGTAAATTAGGCGCAAGCGATACTTTCATGTGGCGAACATAAGAGACAGACGACAGGTAATAAATAATAATGCCCTAAAGTTATATTCGATATGCTATACAAATTAGAGAAAGCCACCATAAACAAGATAACAAGCAAAGTAAACTCTGTGATCACGCAATTTTGATCCATTTTCAAATAATACGGTGTACACCAGGTACTTAGTCAAGTTGCATTCGAAATTTTATGTTACCGATTCTACGAGTCAAATCTCATACTTTTCGTTTCTAACTTCTCTGTCAAAATATCGATTGCAAATAGACTAAGTACCTAAGATCGTTAACAGTTCTTGGAACTTTAGAGATAATATTTGTAACATTAGGTACATACGGTTTCCTTCATGTAACTTTCCAATGTTGAATTACAATACAATTGACGAATGGAAATCTAGGCACTTAATCACTATGTTAAATATATTCAAAACTTTGAGCTTTTACACATTACACGATACGATTAATCGGACATCTTTATGCCTTGGAAGTAAGAGAGCTTTTCAATATCTTGTCAGATATCGCGCTGAGACATTACAGAAGGTAAAATATTAATATTAGGGATTAGGTATACCTATGTCACATAGGTATACCTTTTGTCAAAAATGTCTTGGTCGTTTTTCTCGCAATAATAGCAGACAACAATAATGAAAAGGTCTCTTAAATTACGTACAATATAAAATAGTAAATACCTAGGTGTGACAAAGACAGATGTATATCTCATACTAATGATATGCGCTGTCCTTTTCACACCTTTGTATTTTTGATACACGATATCGTGTCCTGTAATGTGATCGCTCTCATGCCATGGATTCATAGGCGACTGTTGACGCGCGTTTTGGTGCAGGTAGATATTGTCTTTGCACCAACTGCTTTTATATTTTAAGCCAAAACCTAGTGAATTCATAGCATTTCTAACAACTAGTTCTAACAAACAGTTGTCTAAAATTTTCAAATTGGATTATCTATGCCGATTTATAATTTCGTTTTAAAATTTGTGCACATAATGATTTTTGGTGTAGTTTTGGCGAAGCCATCGAGTATGTAACCGTAGAAGTGACGAGCTAGATATTCGATTAATAACCAATCACGTTCGTATATTATTGCACCTATGGCAGCACAGCCGCAATTGTATTGGCCAATCAGAGCGCAGTTAGCAGATTGGCGAAGTTTTATACAATTATAACATTACTCCTCTATTTGGTTATATACTCGATGGACAAAGTACTATCTTAGAATTTGATTCCTAAGCCCATGACATACATTATTTGGTCGGGCTATAACTAGTCATTTTGACAATAACCCGACAAAATTATGTACGTCGGCGCCCCTATTAACCAATTTCTGTGATAGTAGATACATGGAGCGATACACTACGGGTTTTGTAAAATGTATATAAAATGATCATCAAACGTACATTCAAATCGCAAAATACAAAACAAAACGTAATCTAATGCCGATTACATTTCATAATTATTCATACGCTAGGAAGTAAAATTTTGTTAAATCTGGAAGTTTCAATATACAACCCCTTTACAATTCATTTTGATATAAAACCAAACAATTTACATATCACTAAACTAATATGCCTACATTTTTTATTGCTCGGTAAGTACCTATGCCTATGACATTTAAATTGGTAGCATTATAGTCAGGCTTTGTGTGCAATTAGATCAAAATGATTTGAAATAGAGTATACATACGAAATTTGATTGTAAAACATGTCTTGTAGCTCCAGATTTACTTTATATACAGGGTGGCTTAAAAGCTTCTTTAGTGATTGTCAGTATTTTGCTTAAATTTTTAAAAATTTTTTTTCCTTGAAGTTGCCTAGATTTTTTTATTCATAAAAAAAATTGGGATTTGTTTGTCAAGAACTGAACTTAAAATTAACATAATATCCTCTCTGCCACCCCTTATATTAAAGTCTAGAATGAGCGACATAAATCGGAATAAAATTATTATACTGACTAGTCATTGATGCTACGATTGATAGTTGATACCCATTGGGTAGGTAATGTGTAGGTAATATTATCCTCTTGAGAAGGCCTACTTCTGTATTGTCCATAAACTATAATCCAGATTACTGATTAGGGTACAATGTTAGAATTTTTATGGAAATTTTATCCAGGCTTATATCGCTTACACTATAGTGTGTAGTCCGAAATATACACTATACTGGACAGTCACTTGTCTTGACGCCAAACTTGCATTATTAGAATACACAAACTTTTTTTAGTGATAGACATTATTAGACTTATTAAAGTTAATCTTGGCTTGTTTTCTGTGTCGTCGTTCATCGCATTTATGAAGGCATGATAATATTATAATAATAGTATTGGCGCAAGTGACCCTAAGTTCCGATTTCACCAACGACTGTTATAGTTAATGCTCGAATTATATCATGTTACCTCTTTCTTTTTTCATACGAATTAAAGAGATGACATGACATTTTAACAAGCTGTTAACACTAATAGACGTGGGTGAAATTGACCCTAAACCATAAAGTTAATATACCTAGCGGAATAGAGAAACAAAGGCCTGAGCAAGCGAGATGTCACTATCACAGCGTGGTAAAAAGAGACGTGTGATACATGACAGCAGCACTCTTTTTTTGACGTCCATCAGCCCGGATCAGCCCGGTTGACAATTTAATCTCATAGAATTCATGTTCAATCATGCTTGTGTAAGTGTATAAGTACACATATTTTTCACACAGATGAAAACCAATTTCGGTTTCGTTTGACAGCTCGAGTTTGTTGCTCTATTCCGCTGGGTATATTAACTTTATTCCTTAAAACCAGGCATTACATGTATGACTGCCCAGTACATAATATATTTCGGTATGTTATGTTACCTAACTATGTGTGGAGTTATGTGTGGTCGGGGTTGTGTTTCCGGTGGTGCGGGCGACGCGCGCGTGGCCTTTCGCCTGTGCTCACTGAAATACAGGATTTTTTAAAATTATTTATAAAAAGAATCAATCACTCTACTCTCAATAGTCCAATGTCGCTTAAAAGGGCCCCTAGATGCTCAATAGGTTTAGAGGCTGCCTTAAAAGCAGACTGTCACAAGAGCAGACAGTGTGTCACGTTTAAATGGGACGGCCTGTAATTGAAGCGACATTTGCGTCATGAAAATAGAGCCCCCGGCCTCGCATACAATGCATAATTCCATACGAAAGTGTCTCTCTGTCCATTTCATGGATCTGAGTTATATATAAACATTTCTAACTTCTCCGGGAAAGTTGGTATAACAATTTTTTAACCCGTAACAATCAGATGGACAGACACGCTTTCGCATTTATAATATTAGCACAGAATAGATAATAGATAATAGTACCTATTGATTGCCCCGTTCGATGACCGCGGACCATAGCAATATATCGCGACTTTCGCGACCTTCTTGCGTTTATTACAAGGATACCCACGAAAGTTAGTGAAAGCCAAATGCAATTAGTAACAGACTTACACATGGTCCATATTTCACGCTAAATGTAAATTGTTACCAAATCTTACGTGTTTGATCTTATCTGTTAGTGAAAGCAGACTAAAATACATTACGTATTCAATTATTTTGAAACATGTCAGTGAATGCAAAATAACATTGACCCCAAAAATATTGCATGATAATATGAGCATGTTCACAAGAAAGCTCGTACAAGTCCATAGATCTTTTTATTGGTAAGGAAGGGTAATTAGTGACACAGTTTTAGTTTGGCCCCAAGTATAAAACGAATCATGCTATATCTCACCGTTTCCATGTGGTATCACTCTACTGACAACGACTTTCAGTTCGGGATACGTCTTTAACTGTTCACTATGTATTCTATTGTATCTATTGTGTTCTGTAATCAGATTTCAATGATATTATTTTGGCAGCCTTGAAATTATTGTTATGGGTTAATGTCCTCAGGCTTTTAAAGAGCGCTCACTGACGCTGACTCAATTTAGCTATTTTCTTGCCATTTAACCAGTAGAAATGCAAGAGAGTAGACCAAATTAGAATTAGCTTAAAATAGACTAGTCCCAGAGCAAGTGATTGGCATAATTGCAGACTTGATGTTTACAAAAAGTTATTGTCCTATCAGATACATTGATTCGCAGGCTGATGATGGATCTGCAGTTCGCTTGACGTAATGGTGGCCATACACCATTCTTCCTATCGTCCAATCGGTATGACGCTACCGATTGGATCAGTTAGAACTGACCGTGTGTGGGAGTGGATTGGCATGACTCATGCCAATCCACTAACGATAGGAAGGATGGTGTATGGCGACCATAACAGCTCGGCCAAATAACGCAGGTTCACCATCTGCCTTTCTCTCGGATAGTGCAGTACCAATTTTGAAATAAATGTCTACGTTTATTTGGCTCTAGTCTGAGATGTTTTGGTTTAGGCAAATATAAACAGAGGAGCTAAATCCTAATGGCTCAAATATTCCTGTTAAGTTGCTAGGGATGTTAGTTACCTGCTTCTTCAGGACTCTTCCCGTTCACAGGATCTCCGTTCGGTGGCGGTTTCTTCTTCTCACTGTACCCTCTCCCTCGTGCGTAATCTGTAATGGATGAAATCATTTTGACAGTTTTCAGACATAATTTACTGACCCCGAAAGACCTAAACTATATTAATTGTGAAAACAATGCCCATTTTCAACAGAGTACAGACGCATCCTAACTACTAACTACTACGCTAAGGACATACTAAACGTTGGTAACACCTTAAAGGATAACTAGTTACACTTATGGCCGTTCCCTATATTCAATCTATCTCTAGTTTGACATACAACCGATGGCAGCTGACATAGAATTGACATAAAATATATGGAGCTAATGTCTAATGTGAGCTATTCCTATCTCAAGTAAGAGATAGATCAAATATTGGGAACGGCCGTTAATGTTTGTTGGTGAAAACGGATACGACAAACCTCTAGGGAACTTTTAGGATGCGATTTGTGGCTAGTTGAAGAGCCAGACTCTTGAGTCTCACAAATCGCATCCTAAGGAACAGGGTGTGGTTGTTGAAACAAGCATGTGCTTCTTGCTATGTATACTCACTATTGGCATAGACAGTGGCTCTCAGTGGTTGTCCCACGGCGTTCAGTTCGGGCAGGATCAGCGGGCGACGGTTGTTGCGCCCTCGGGATCCCATGCTGTATTCCCTGAAAGAAGTTACATGTTTGGTTGACTCACCAAATATATATGTACAGACAAAATCAGACTGGCAAACAGAAAATGTTACACCAGATTTATCGACAGTGGACGTCATAGCACACACATCTACAAACAAACACAAACAGCGTTTAACGAAAGGTGCATCAACTACAAAGTTGGGTCAATAGCTAAAGCGTATCTTAACCGTCCGTCTCACAAAACCTGTCGAGTGTCGAATGTCGTTTTGTACTTGTCTTGACTCCTAGAGGTTGCCGAATCTTTTGACCAAGAAAAGACAACCCTAACCAGGTTAAAGATTCATAAAGCAAAATTTGACTCGGATTCGGAATCTTCACCGTGCAACATCCAATAGACACTCGCCGCGCTAGGCACTAACCAATGACCGCACAGTGAAGTTTACGAATCCGAGTCGAAGGTAAATCTTGAATCGCACTGCAGGTGCGACCTGACCATAGACCAGGGTTTCTCAAAGTGAGGTACGCGAACCCCTAGGGGCTCGCCATTCGACAGCAGGTGGTTCGCGACAAGATTAACGTAATGGTAGCTCAACACCTGCTGAGGGGTTAGTGCGAGTTTTATTCGATCATCCGCATCGAGCACGTTAACGCGAATTTGTATGGGATCAAAGCAGCGCCATCTACTGGCTAACGTGGATACCGCTTTGATCCCATACAAATTCGCGTTAACGTGCTCGATAAGTATGATCGAATAAAACTCGCACTACACCCCCAGGTCATGATCAAAACTAAATACAGAAATCGACTTGATACCGAGTCAGAATTATTAATGTTAAAATTGTCCAAAATTACTCCTATTTGCATCCATTTGCGACGTAAGAAACAAGCACACCCATCACATTAATTTAGAAAGACATTTCTTTTGGCACTTTATAATATGTTACTGTTTATTCAAATAAAAACCTTATTTTCTTCAACAGCCAATTTTTTTAGGATTTAGTTAGTAAGGGGTTCGCTGTCACCAGGATAACAGGGGTCCGTGGAGCTGAAAGTTTGAGAAACCCTGCCATAGACTATCAATCAAGAACTTACTCTCTAAGCGGGTCCCGCCATAGGTCTTGCGGGTGGAGCGGCAGGTAGCCGTAGCCGTAGTCCAGGCCGCCGGCGCGCAGGCTTGCGTGTAGGGAGTTCTTCATGCACTGCAACTGTTGTGGAATGTAAGCCTTTTGTTGTTGGCGTAGGCCGTAGGATTGACTTTCCAAACGACAGTGAAGGAAATGAGGATGTTTGCAGATATTCTATTTGCCACCAAGTGCCGCGATGTAGCCGGTTCTATCGTGACAAATAGGCATGTTATCGTGACACATGACAGCTATATCGTGACATATGACAGCAGTTTGACACGATAGACCCTAAGCCTACATAGCGGCACCTGGTGGCAAATAGAATATCAAACATCCGATGCAATAAAAGAAATACAAAATTGTAAATAGCGTGTCCTCGTCTGTCGTTAGGTTTTGTTTGGATGTGATCATAGACGCTGGCTTTAAAACTATTTGACCAAAAGAATAGCCTTGGTGCTTTGCCTATTTAAAGGGGTTTTTATCTACAAAATGTGTCAATAGAAGGGACTCTAAATTACAGATCCATGCACTTTTGGATGTAGTTAATCTAAATCTACCTACATGATAATTAAAGTTCTTTAAGAAAATTTGGAATACCTAGGTAACAACCTAATTATGATCACTAAAAACTACTGTATGGAAGTTTCTAAATATCAAAATTTTAAATAAAATAAAGAAAAGAAAGACAGGGGAAGAAAGAAAAAGAAAGAACGACGGCGCGGAAACGGAACAGCGTCACCCGCACACAATAGTAAAGCCACTCTACAGACGGACTTCCGTCCGCGCCGTGGCTTGTACGGGTGGGAGTGGTGGGGTATGGACGGTAGGATATAATATGCGGTATGACACGGGAAGGTAGTACGCAGTAGGAAGGAAGACGGTACCTACTGTGTAAGACACGGGAAGTCATTACTGCGTAGGGAGGAAGGCGGGACTGCGTAGGACACGGGAAGATAGTATACAGTGTGGGGAGGAAGGCGGAACTGCGTAGGACACGGGAAGATAGTACAGCGTAGGGAGGAAGGCGGAACTGTGTAGTCTGTAGGACATAGGACGGTAGTGTGTGGGATGGGCGGTATTTGTAGGACGGACAGGGTGTGCGTGTGTGTGACGTACGTGCGCCGCGCCGTCGAACAGCAGGTTGGTGACGCCCGCGCCCCCGAGTACCTCTCTGCGCTGGCGCTCGGCGTCCGCGCGGAGCCGCCGCACCAGCCGCTCCGCCTCCGCCAGGCGCGCGCGCAGCTCCGCTCGCCCCTCGCCCTCGCCCGACTCCGAGCTGGCCCCGGCACCGCTGTCCCGCGCGCGGAGTTCCAGCTCGCGGATCTGTCTAGATAGTTTAAAGACGGTAAGCGACCTTGAGGTAAAAATTTTGTGGGAGTCGCATGATACTGCCACCTGGGTACTGGGACTTACTGGGACTCCCCGGGGAGGAGGAAGCCGCGGGCATTGCCACTAAAACCCCAACGGATGTTTCTACTTTTCGCTTTAAACAGAGCCACGGGATACGCGCGGGATACACAACAACGAATGGTACTCACTCAGCCTGCGCGTCGACCAGGTCCTGCAGCTCTCTGGCCCGCGCCTCAGTCGCCTGCACCTCGCCCCGGGCTGCTGCCGCCTCCAGCTCTAAGCGGGCAATCTCCGCACGAAGACACTCCTGGAAAATCATTTTGTCATCAATGGAGATTATGGAATATGGAGACCCAAGTTATGGTTTAGAGATTTCTCTATAATATTAAAATCGCCTAAAAGTTTTAATGGTACAAATGAGACCTAGGTGCCCGAAAATATTAAACTTGGTTTAATTCTCAAGCTGTCCTGGAGACAGACATTGGACAGATTAAATCGAACCCGATATAAGAAAATATCGGGACGCTTATATAATTATATACTTAGTTGCTTGGCCATTACCCTTGGACAATTAGTCCAATTTTTTAGAGGTCCGTACCGAAAGGGTAAAAACGGGACCCTATTACTAAGACTTCGATGTCTGTCGACTGTCCGTCTATCTGTCACTAGGGTCCAGGCTGTATCTCAAGAACCACCTAGACTGGCTTAGACTTCTGATTTTTTAGAGCTAGGCACTTGAAATTTTCCCAAAATCCTTAATTATATTTGTACTTTAATAAAATACAATTAAAATAAAATAAATATTTATGGGGGGCTCCCATACAAAAAACACAATTTTTTGTCTACTTTCGCTCTATACCGGTACGGAACCCTTCGTGCGGGCGTCCTACTCGCACTTGGCCGATTATTTTGATACAATTGGACAAGGACTATGGAGAGGATTTTAGATGAGTTTTGAATATTTTTTGCTTATTGAAGAGAAGGATTTTTGGAGGAGTTTGAAGGATTTTGGAGCATTTTGAACTCCCTGCTTCAATGCAAACATAAGAATTAAGAAGGCTTCCAATATAGGCTCACCGCAAAAACTCTGTTCGTTTCTTAAATTTACTTCTGTTGTTGTTTCTGAATAACAAATGGGACAATAAATATAATTGTGGTGAAACTTAAACACTGATTTGTGTAGCAGTTTAAATGGATAGTCGTAACCTTGCAGTTGTTATGATTCATCTGGATTACCTCACGACACAGCTGCCGTTTGTGATCTGAGTATCTGACGGAAGTGTTGATGTTCGTTACTCTTAATTAATATGAATGACCTGCAGACTTAGCATGGTCACCAAAGAAACTTTTCTTTTTACGGAAGGTTTAAGAAGATTTCTTTTTACGGTAGAGTAGCCAAAGTGACTAATACCTAAGCAAAGGAAATGCGCCACTTTGTTTAAAAAATCTGTCAATTAATTTTGTCCATTCATACATCATCCGTTTCTACTGTTTTAGGCTAAGCCTATACTGGAGGGAATACAAGCATTCGGGACTAGCTCAATCCAATACCTTATCTATGTGAACTAGCTCACATGAAAAATGTGAAAGTTCCTGAATTTGCTAATGTCTTGATTGGTCTTGGAATTGTTATTCTTTTTTTCGCGAAGGTAAAAAGCTTGGAGAAATATAATTATTTGGTATGGTATTTTAATATTAATTCAGTTGTTTTGATACTGACAAGTCGTGCTGATGACAAGGGTTACTTTAATCACTTCCTTAGAAACTCCAAGATCAATAGGTAAGTCTGGCTGGGGTAACTTGTAACCGGCAAAGGACGTTAATTAGTTAAAACTTACCTCGTTACTATCAGCATTTTCTTCAGCGACCGGACTGTTCTTGGCAGATGATTCCTTGTTGAAAATCAGTTGAAACTGCAAGTCTGAAAATAATTAATTACATTAAGGATCCAGTTGTAGTTAGCAACCACCACTGACCACGCAGATTAAGCAGGTAAACTTGGGTTCTATGCAGAAGTGTAGGAGTGTAGCATTGGGTGGGGCCTATTGGGGGCCTCATATAATGAGTGTAGGTATAGCTACTTATGTAGGACTTATATTGGTCAATTTTCGCTCCTTATCTTGTGTCCCTGTCATTAACATAACGATCCGTTGTCCAGTGGTTTAGAGCGTGGCTCTTGACTTGGAGGTCGTGAGTTCGATTCCCGCGTTGGAAACATGTTATTTCCAAGTTTGGTTAGGACAATGTAGGCTGATCCCCTGATTGTCTGACAAGTAAGATGATCCATGCGTCGGATGGGCATGTAAAAAGTCGGTCCTGCGCCTGATCTCTCGCCAGTCGTGTCGGTCTTCCGTCCCACTGGGTTATAGCATATGAGAGGTATAAAGGAATAGAGAGTGCTCTTGTGTACTACGCACACACTTGGGCACTATAAAATCACTCCTGCGTAACTGGCTTGGTTTCAATGAAACCGGCCACCGTCCGCGTCACCGATACCGATATCACGAGGTGTAGGAGTTATTATTATAACGCTCCTCCCAGAGAGACCGTACCCCTGTTCCGCTCCCTCAGTGCCTCGATCTCAGCATGCAGGCCGCTCAGCATGAGCCGATGCTGCTCCTGCAGAAACCGCACGCTGTGCTCCAGGTGCGCCACGCGAGCGGACGCGTCGCCGCCGATGATGAAGCCACTACCACCATCTGGCGGGGGTTTCTTCACCTGGAACCGACCATGGCCACATTATAATATCTGAGAAGGCATAGGCAGATGACGGATTTAGGTACTTACGTAATTTCGTCGTGTTGTCAAACCCAGTCGACAGATCACGACTATTAAGGACGCTATTACAAATATCAGTGATTTTCCGGTACCCTATTAAAGAATTAGGAGTCAAACTGCGAGGATATTTTGGTTTCAAATAATAATAATAATAATAATATGTTTAATAATAATATGTTTATTTCTCCCAAAAATTACATAAGCAATTTGAATGAAAGATAATATATTCATCTCCACGACTGTACCATAAAAATTCTATAGCCGCATACAAAATACGTTTTAACCATCACAATAATCGCAAAATATGAAAAAAATGGGGTCTGTTTAGGTACCTTAATATCTAAATACACTGAACTGAGGAAAATAAATATACAAAAAATTGTTGCTTATTTAGTCCTCTATAAAATCCGCTAAAAATTTTATATAAAAATAACTAAACAACTTTTCCAGTTATAAGAAAAATAAGAAAATTTCCCAAAATTTTTCATACATTTTCGCCATATCAAGAACGCGGCGAGCGTCGTAACCGCCACCGTACAAGGCGCGCTAATATGAATCTTATTTTAATGTTATTAACGTTGATATTCGTACTGACAGACATCCGACCTGCTAATTTTCCGGTTGGAGCATTCTTAATATTGAATTTATACTACCCGACCAAATAAAGGAGGTAGTGTGTCTGTCTGTCTGTTACCTCTTCACGCCCAAACCGCTTAACCGATTTTGCTGAAAGGTATGGTGATACTTTGAGTCCTGGGAAAGGACATAGGATACTTTTATCCCGGAAAAATGTACTATTCCCGCGCGATAAACGAGTTTTGGCGCAACGGAGAGTGGGCGCCATCTAGTCTAGCATAAATGCAGATGGTACCTAATCCTAATGTTATATTTTTATTTTCTTGGTCGTAGTAAGTCAATCTTTGTCGCAAACCGAGGAATGACTTCCACATTTCGTGAACTGGACAATAACAACTTAAATGAGTGACCAAAGTCAACGCACTTTGCTCACAAGTTCAAGGCCCTTAATTGCGTGTTTTCATTGTGGCCACGCCGTGGATCACACAAACCAGTAGGCCTACTATGAAACTGTCGTCGTCTGCAAAGCGCCTAAACCTCTCCATAGTATAATAATAATTATTATACTATGACCTCTCTGAGCGCGAACGTTAGGATTGAAAACAATTTTAAATAACAATGACTCATCCATTGCTCTACGTTATCACCTTGGCCCTTGCTTCCTTATTAACCGACTTCAAAAAAGGAGGTTATCAATTCGACGCGTAATGTATGTAATATTTCCAGAACTGCCCAGTTTTTGTATAATTATGTTAATCTATAACAGCTTCTGAACAAATGTGCCAAATTTCAAAAGTGTATGTATGTATGTTTTTATGTTTGTTCGCGCATATCTCTGAAACTACAAGTCCGATTTAAGTGATTCTTTTTTTATTGTACTAGGTATTATTCAACTTAGGGAATAGTGCAAGTTTCATCAAAATCGGTTCAGTAGTTTTGGAGATAGGGAGTTTTAATTCTCAGTTACGTACAATTTTGAAGTCGGTTTTATCTTTTTAAAATCCAGTTATTTAATTCAATTTTAATTAGATCGTTACTTTATACAATAGGTGCTACCGCTAACCGCATCTACATTACAAAACAAATAATCCTTACCAACAGGCAACAGTATTGCGAAAGTACGTCTATCGGTCTGTCAGTACTCCAGTCTATTCAGAAGAATGCTCCAACCGGAGAATTAGCAGGTCGGATGTCTGTCAGTACGAATATCAACGTTAGTGACATTAGAATAAGATTCATATTAGCGCGCCTTGTACGGTGGCGGTTACGACGCTCGCCGCGTTCTTGATATGGCGAAAATGTATGAAAAAAATTGAGAAATTTTCTTATTTTTCTTATAACTGGAAAAGTTGTTTATTTTTATATAAAATTTTTAACGGACTTTATAGAGGACTAAATAAGCAACAATTTTTTTGTATATTTATTTTCCTCAGTTCAGTGTATTTAGATATTAAGGTACCTAATCAGACCCCATTTTTTTCATATTTTGCGATTATTGTGATGGTTAAAACGTATTTTATGTGAAAATTTTGTATGCGGCTATAGAATTTTTATGGTACAGTGGTGGAGATGAATATATTATTTTTCATTTGAAACCAAAATATCCTCGCAGTTTGACTCCTAATTCTTTATTAGGGTACCGGAAAATCGCTGATATTTGTAATAGCGTCCTTAACGTAAAAGCAGCTATGGTAAAAGGCTTTTGATTTTTTCCCGGAAAATGTACGGTTCCAGCGATAAACGAAAGCCATAAATGTGGTTGCGGACAAAAGTGCTTACTTCTTACGCGGCCCATCATGGATTGGCCATGACCATGGCCCATGCATCACACAGCACACTACATGACACTACGCTATACCAGTACTATTATAATATTATATTCTGTGGCTATACTTCGTTTGAAGGTGCGCGATATAGGTAATAAATAATTATATGGGCTAGTTCTTCACGCTTATATGGATTTTAAGATAAGGGGGCAAACGAGCAAACGGGTTACCTGATGAAAAGCAACTCCCGTCGCCCACGGGAACACTCGCAACATCAGAAGAGCTGCATGTACGTTGCCGTCCTTATTTGCCAGACGTAAGTTTGACTTTCTGATACGGTCTACTTCGTTCAAGGGACAGAACAAATAATTATTGTTTTAACAGGAAATTTTTTAAACGAATTTCAAAGCGAAGTTGCAAACAATGCCAACATATTTTATAATTTTCCGACCGATTCGATATAAAAACTTAGACATGCTATATGCTTAATGCTTGTTATAAAACCAATTAAACTAAATTAATTAGATAAAACTCATTCAAATATTTTCGTGTAGGTCTACGAACCCGTAAAAGTCATTGACCTGGAAAAGTGATCTACTCGAGTTTACAGAATAAATTTCAGAATAAAATGCTTAAAAATGTTAAGTGTTTTATTGTTCAATGTGTTTGGTGCTGGTTTAGGTATTGTATTAACAAGAGCTGTGATTTGTGAACGACAACACCAAGTGTTGGCTGTTGGGAAATTCCTATTTGCTCCTATTGGTTTTCCCAACCTTTTCCCATTGTCCTCCCTTTGTTTTGTTTCACCACACCTGAGTACAGTAACTTTGGTTTAATTTTTATTTAATCACAAAGTACTTACTTAACTACCAAATTATTATGCAAACTTGCGAAGAAATAGGTACTTGAAAACATTATCGTCATCGCGTTACGAGTCACGAGAATTTTTATTTAGAACATGAATAGGTATTTTGACTATTTTCTAGACGTTGTTATTTTTTATTTCCATTCTTAAAATATCTAAGCAATACCTAATGTTTTTAAGTAATCCATCCTATTGAAATAACTAACCATCAAGAAATAAAATTACTGAAATGGACGTACAAAATGTTCTTTGTTTATTTACGCTTCTTAAAAAATCCGTGCTGTTTTCTACGGATATTTCCTCTATTATGAATAAAATGTACCTACATAGCAAATACTCCTGTACACTACCTACCTGTAACTTCGTGAAAGGTGCCGTCGGCACCAGAACTTTAGAGGCCATCCTTACACTGAAAACTCACACACACGAGCGTCCACGAAGGAGATTCGACATTTATGCGCGTCGCCGGCCTTGCAACGCGCAATCATTAAAAATAACACAAAATGTGTGTATTGCTTCGATACTTTGAGGTAGATAGTGGTTGACAACCGAAACCTTGAACTAATGACCAATTTCAGTGGTTGCGTTTGTGCAGGCGGGTTGCGGGGGAGGGGTTATTGATCGCGCCGCCGCACTCCAGCCGTGAGTCACGGGGTTCGATGCCGTGGCTCTCCTTATGGTGGCGATCTGCCAAACGTTGCAAGACTCAACAGGGATAATAACTTTATACAAATAGTTCGCTCTCACTTCTCGTAATAGATCACTCGGTAACGAAGATTAATTGATGCGAACGTTTTCCTTACAAAATATGCCATGAAATATTAATTTTTCCAAGAGTTCATTACTTACCTATAAGTTATAATATAAGTTATACAATATACCATCTTAACAATTAACTTAACTTCTATTTAATTATAATATTCCCACACCGGTTTCGGTGACGGTGGCCGGTTTCATTGAAACCAGGCCAGTTACGCAGGAATAATTAATTTATAGTATGTGCGCAAGTGTGCGTTATAACCCAGTGGGACGGAAGACCGACACGACTGGCGAGAGATTAGGCGATTAGGATCATATTCTTGTGACTCTAATCTGTGCTTGTGACTTGTCAGACAATCAGGTGATCTGCCTGTATTGTCCTAACCAAACCCTGGAAATAATATTTCAAGGCGCTTGCTGAAAGTCAGCGTTGCGACTTGCGACTATACGGTCGCAAGTCGCAACACATGCTGACTGCTGAGTAAGCACCTATTTGGTAAATACAGTTTTGATATAATATTTTTATTTCTTTGTAATGTGATGTGACGTGGGAGAGCCATGCTTCGGCACGAATGGGCCGGCTCGACCGGAGAAATACCACGTCCTCACAGAAAACCGGCGTGAAAAAGCGCTTGCGCTGTGTTTCGCCGAGTGAGTGAGTTTACCGGAGACCCAATCCCCTACTCTATTCCCTTCCCTGCCCTCCCCTATTCCCTTCCCATCCCTACCCTCCCCTATTACCCTATTCCCTCTTAAAAGGCCGGCAACGCACCTGCAGCTCTTCTGATGCTGCAAGTGTCCATGGGCGACGGAAGTTGCTTTCCATCAGGTGACCCGTTTGCTCGTTTGCCCCCATATTTCATAAAAAAAATGTATATTTTGATGTAAGTACCTATTGTTTTACCAAATAAAGTTTCTTTCTTTCTTTCTAGAATAATAATATTGTTTCCAACGCTGGAATCGAACCCACGACTCCCGAGTCAAAAGCCATGCTCTAAACCCATAAAGTTAATATAGTATAATATTATTAACTTTATGTCTAAACCACAGTGGACCACGAGTTCGCGTACCTAGTGTATTTATTCTTTGCCACGGGGCGTTTTTTTTCTATTTTATTATTAAGCATACGAAAAGTATGTTAGTAGGTAAGTAATTATAGATAATTAACAGACTTATCATCAATCATCACCACAAACGAGCTGCAACAATGGCTAATGGAACGTCTTCTTCAGACACTCGCAGTCCGCAGAAACAGGAAGGCTGCAACTTACAATAATTATATTAATTATAGTGCTTTACTCATCTATTTAACTATGATTTAGCTCATTAGCAACAACATTAGCATTATACGCAGTTAATTCAGTAAACACAGCCTTAAGAGCCAAGAGGCTTCAGGCTATATAAGTTTACTGAGTTAACTGCGTAAACTCAGTAAAAACTCCTTCCTAAGTTTTCCAATGACTCTCTCATTGGAAAACTAGGAAGGAGTTTTTACTGACACATTTAAATAATGCGACTCAACGTGAATTAGGCTATAATGATTTGATTGGAAAACACCCCTTGCTAGTGTAGTAGTAGTAGTTTCTTAGAGCATTATACTAGCTGTTTTACTACAGCATACGAAGCTGGTTTAATGCTCATGAGTATTTTGGACTGTCGCATCGTAGGTAATTGTAGCCCTTGGGCCGTGGGCCGTGACCCGTGGACCGTGGACCGTGGGCCGTGAGTCGTGACCCGTGGCCTGTGGAGCACGTGTTGTATTTTTTTTTATTTATTTACCAAGTGCTCTTTGCCATAATCATAATATATTTTAAAGAAAAAATCCCACCCACCAATCGCTGCAACTGTCAACGTCAAATGCAAGTCAACTCTCAAACGTCAAATTCAAAATTAAAATTTCAATTTTCAAATGGAGTTTTGACGGGAATGTGAAAGAGTGATGTTGTGATTTTGTATTATTTTCCTAAAATTGTGTTAAGTTGGGTTTTCAATGTGTAATATTGGTAGAATATTAACCATTAGATATTCGTTATCGTGCACAAGTGTAGGAAAGTGATGCATTATCCAGAAACGTACGATTTTGTGTTCCCTGCAAAACTCCATTGAAAGTTTTAGTAAAGCGTCTACCACTTTACTGAAACGACCGACTTGACTCCTTGACTGTATTGACTTTTACTTAGACTTTGACTAGACTAAATGACCTGACGATATTACATGAAAACGATGCTGAAAATTATTATAGGAGGAATACGGTTTTCCCGCCATATTCCTTACCTTTTTACCTTGTCTGTGGCACAACATACACATACTTTGTGTCAAGTTGCCAAAAACGAAGAAAAAGAAAGAAAGAATTTTCAAATCAAAACAAACAATAATTTGTCGATTTCTTATTTATTTTTATATTTATATCAATGGATGTTGATGAAAAAGTATTATCTTGTGAAACTAATATGGAAGAAACTTCAGATTTGAATTTGAAAGTAAGTTTCACTATGTAACATTCTTCAAAAAATTACTTGACCGAAAGCGAGAGACTACTCTTCTTGTATTCTTCTTCTTGCAGTACGTTCAGCCTGACGAACTGGAAGTGACATGGAAGGCAGAGAAACGAGAGAGGATGAAACAGAGGGAGCAGAGAATATGGGAGCAGTTTGTCCAGGAGAAGGATATTGTGAATGTAATTTGTAAAGGTAGGTCATCAGCTGTTCATGTTTCACTTTAACTAAATTAATATGTGGCTCTTTATTATACTAGCTGATTGGTCAAACGTGAAACGTGATCTGCCATAATATTATTATACAGTGTGAAAATACTCTAGGGAGTGGACCAAGCAAGTTGTCAACAGTGGCAGGGTAGGGGCGATTCAGAATTGTACGCTGTTTGGTCTGCTTTCATGATACTTTGAGTATGAAAAATAGGTGTTGGCTGATTCCCAGACAAGACAGGATAAGCACACAAAGTTTCAACAATATTGCTACTCCTGTTTCGGAGAAGTGTGGCAAACACCGCAACACAAGTCTTTTTAGGGTTCCATACCCAAAGGGTAAAAACGGGACCCTATTACTAAGACTTTGATGTCTGTCCGTCTGTCCGTCTGTTTGTATGTCTCCAGGCTGTATCTCAAGAACCGCTATAGCTAGACTTCTGAAATTTTCACAGATTGTGTACATCTGTTGCTGCTATAACAACTTACTTTCGCTTTATACTGGTACGGAACCCTTTGTGCGCGAGTCCGACTCGCACTTGGCCGATTATTTGTAAGATTTAATAAGTGGATTTTTTTACAGATGATCCATATCAATTCAAAGAGGATCTTCCAGAGTCATACATAATGGAGCTACTGGAACGGGAATTTCAGAACTTGCACAATGAAGAAATTGAAGCTGATATGCAGGTTAAAACTTGAAGATACAACACAGATATTTGTGTTAAAAATTTTGGGTTCAATATCATGATAATATAATTAGAATAAGAATTACAAAACTAGACTTCTTGTCTGTCTTGACAACCTCTGTGGCTCAGTTGGTGGGCTGTTGGTAGCTCGAGCTGGGGGTCGCGGGTTCGAATCCCGCCGATGGAACAAAAAGTTTTCTAAGTTCCTGGGTCATGGACATGACTGTATCATATTATAATGAAAATCTTAAATATACATATTAGTATAAATAATCGGCCAAGTGCGAGTCGGAATTGCGCACGAAGGTTTCCGTACCATTATAGAGCAAAATTAGGCCATAAATTGTATTTTTTGTATGGGAGCCCCCCTTATTTTTTTATTTTATTTTAATATTATTATTTAATATTAAAGTACACATATAACTAAGGATTTTGTGAAAAATTCAAGTACCTACCTGTTGCCATTTTTGATATAGAGCAAAGGCCAAAAAAATCACTTAAATATTCATTTTATTTTATTTTTAGTATTTGTTGTTATAGCGGCAACAGATATACATAATCTGTGAAAATATCAAATCTCTAGCTATTACCGTTCTTGAGTTACAGCCTGGAGACAGACAGACAACAAAGTCTTAGTAATAGGGTCCCGTTTTTACCCTTTGAGTACGGAACCCTAAAAAGTATTAAATATATTTCTGTTGTCTGGTACCTGTAACACAAGTCCTTTAGGTACTTAGCACGGGGCCAGACTGACGTGGTGTGAAGCGTCCATAGATATTACTAGACGGGTACTGAACCTTGACTTGAATATTATGTTATTTATGAAACACATGACATTATATTTCAACGCAGAGCTAAGTAACAAAAATAATTACAAAGTGGATAAGTTATCAAGGTACTGTTTTTGTCTGCCGTTTGACCTTCTCATTGTATCAGACAAGGTATTCTTTGCACTGTAAGTACTTTAATTATTATTAAGTTTAACTTAAAATTATTGCAGAATAATGATTACTCGGAACATTCAGAGGACGAAAATGATTTAGCTGCAGAATTTTCTGATGTGAATGATACATATTATATGTATCATGAAGACGATGAATCAGGTATAAGAAATTGTATGTATACCTCGATCGTGGGAAATCCAGACACAATAGCTATTCAATTGTTATTACGTCCCACCCGGGCCGCTTGGGAGTTGAAGTGTTAAGAAATAAGAGTAGTAACAGTATACCGTTTGTTATTGGGTATATTCAACAATGACTATGTTATTGCAATTTCTATTCAATTTCACATGGTTTACATAGTATGGTTTTTTGCTTGCAATATAAGCAGTCTTTCACTCCCCAAATCTATTTCTACTTTTGTATGGGGAAACTCGTGACACGAGGCCTTTGCCCATACAAAAGTGAAAAAAATTGGTCTTTCAGCACTGCTACCTTCACAGTGAACTCTCTACAAGGAACACATACACACCCTAATGTATTATCACTTAGTTTTGTGTATTACAAAAGTATGATTTGATTGTAGGTCCAGAAGAAGATTGTAAAGAGTCAATAGATAGCGCACCATGCACCGTACGAGAAGCACACAAGGAGCCTGATGTGATGTCATCAGTAGTAACACCTAGATCTGACCATCAGAATAAGATAAAAAGTTAGTAAAGTAAGCTTATATTTAACTAGATGACGCAAGCAACTCCGTTGCACCAAAATTCGTTTATCGCGCGGTAACCGTACATTTTCCGGGATAAAAAGTGTCCTTAAGCCGGGTCCAGACGAGTGTAACGTGTAATGTAATCCACCACACTCGTCTGGACCCGGCTTAAGATGTCTTTTCCGGGACTCAAAGTATCTTCATAGCAAACAGCAAAATCGGTTTAGCGGTTTGGGCGTCAAGTGGTAACAGACAATATAGACAAACAAACTTTCGCATTTATAATATTAGTATGGATGTGTGTAAGTATTAAAGACAGCTGTTTAGAACGAAATCAATAAATAATATAAAAGCCACTCCCTTTTTTAGGTAAATCATCAGAGAACGTGATGGAGAGCAGTGTTTACTGTGCCAAAATAAAAGAATTACAGGAGAATATAAATAAGGAATCTGTTAAAATGATGTAAGTATCTCAGGTATTACATTGAATAGAAGTATACTGAAACCTATTTTCTAAATGTATAGCTGACATATTTTCTTAGTTCTGAGTGCGTAGTGCGAGTTTTATTCGATCATACTCATCGAGAACGTTAACGCGAATTTGTATGGGATCAAAGCGGTATCCACGTAAGCCAGTAGGTGGCGCTGCTTTGATCCCATACAAATTCGCGTTATCATGTTCGATGCGTATGATCGAATAAAACTCGCACTACACCCCCTGTTCTTTTATCAAAAAAGTCATTCCTTTGCAACTCCAACTTATCAAAGTATTTTTTTCCTCCAGCTCATTTTTAGAGACAACGGTCATCAATATAGAACCGGAAGATGTGACGAAGTTGACAAAGCGATCCAGCGAGTTCTGTGTGAGATTCAACAGGGTGCATGTGTACCAGCTACAGAGACAGGTACTTTAAATATTATAGTAATTATTAAAAATGAATTGCATGAAAATGATATTATAATGCCAATTAACAATATTGTGAACATTAGATAAACATTACTGTTACAATATTATGTACTCTATGGGTACAAAACACAAATGTGCTTTACTTTTGTCGAAAATTACTGCTGGCGGGCGCGTTCAAAATCAACCCTATACGGTCATTAATATTGCACAGTAGATGATGTTGTGCAATAAAATTGATCGTCTAGAGGGCCCGCTTACTCGCGATTTTATTATTTTTGCTTCATTTTCATTGGCGATAGCAATATCTTTGTACGTGAGTGAAAGAGACAGGTAGTGATAGCTATACTGCGTGACTGGTGAGACATGTTCAATACTCGAGGACGTGATATTTGGCTATTATATTAGTTGGAAAAAAATTATATAAAAAAATAATATCAATTGATAACTGAGTAAATGTAGCTTAAAGTTAAACAATTATTTACCCAACGCATGGACACCCCGAGCGGAAGGGGTAGTTGTGTGGTGTTTCTTTGGTAGCGCACGCCTCTGCACCGGCCGCATAGTATGCCTACTTGCTTAGCCGCGTAATTTACTTAGTATCCATGATTTATTTATTTTTGGGAAATTCGGAAAAAAATTAAGAACCTAATTTTATTACATAATTATAATGAGAATCGAGTATAGAGTACTCTCCATAAGTATCGGTATTGTCTCACCAGTCATGTGTATAGTCCATATCTACTGTGTTCATGAAATAGTTATGCAGTGACTTTCTTCATATAGTATGGGAAAAAAGGGAGGTGCTGTAACTCATACCTATACATAAACTTACTTATTTACTTATAGGTTGAGGTTTATTTCGCGGAATGTTGCTAAAAATAATAATATACCAAAAAGGATATGAATTTCCGCAAAGTGACGTCTGATTCTATTAATTTTTTTCATTCATTCAGCTTCGCGATATAGTCCGTCACGCGGACGCGGCGCGCGCGGGGGGCGGGGCGCGGCACACGCTCGCGCGCGCGCTGTGCGTACGCCTTGTGTCGCTGCTGCAGAGTGTGCTGCAGGCTTTACAGGCATGTATAGTTTATTTATTCATAAAAAAATAATCGGCCAAGTGCGAGTCGGAATCGCGCACGAAGGGTTCCGTACCATTAAAGAGCAAAATTAGGCCATAAATTGTGTTTTTTGTATGGGAGCCCCCCTTATTTTTTATTTTATTTTAATATTATTATTAAATATTAAAGTACACATATAACTAAGGATTTTGTGAAAAATTCAAGTACCTACCTGTTGCAAATTTTTATATAGAGCAAAAAAGGCCAAAAAAATCACGTTTGTTTTAAGGGAGCCCCCCTTAAATATTCATTTTATTTTATTTTTAGTATTTGTTGTTATAGCGGCAACAGATACACATAATCTGTGAAAATATCAAATCTCTAGCTATTACCGTTCTTGAGTTACAGCCTGGAGACAGACAGACAGACAGACGGACAGACAACGAAGTCTTAGTAATAGGGTCCCGTTTTTACCCTTTGGGTACGGAACCCTAAAAAAAGTAAAGTAGAGCTCAGCTCAGTCCTTGCTCTACAAGGGCGATACATAAATTCTGTTTCTCAAAACATTCAAAGTACTATTGACATCTATTGACGTAAAATTATTTAAGTAAGTACTTCAATTGTACTTAAGTACTTTGAATGTTTTGTGTGCATAATATTTTTTTCTGCAGAATAGGTGCTATTGGTCGTTTATCATGCTATTCATAACATTTTAATATTGCAGGCGGTGAGCAAGCTGCTATCAGCGGGCGGGTGGGGCGTGGTGGGGGGCGCGGCTGGCGCGGGGGGCGTGGCGGGCGCGCTGGTGGCGGTACTGCGGGACAGCGCCGCGCCGCACCTGTACGCCGCCGCCGGCATTGATGTCGACAATGTGAGTGATACAAACAATACAATACAGAATTCTTTATTACAAATACGAAATACTTCGATGGGACCACACACCGCTATTACGCGGTGGTATATAAAATGTTTTACTAATAAATTAGTTAGGAACTAAAGTCTAAACTTTAAAGATTTTCCCCTTTTCTAACTAAAAATGAATAAATATTCAAGAGTTTTGTCTGTCAGTGACCTTTCTAGTACCTGTGTGAGACAAAAACAAGCAGACATTCACTGTGTAAAATATATTTTTATTAGTAAGTAGCTATTCTATGTAATGCCTATCACGTGGCCAAACTTATTCCTTACAGCCAGTCGTCCGATACATGACATCAATAACGACTAACGAGTCTATACTTACTTAGACCAAATTAAAATTATGTGACTAAAGGCCTGTTTCACCACTTCCTGATAAGTGCCGAATAGGCTATCCACCAATTAACTTGACAGATCGAGTATGGAGAATCTGTCAAAAAAGTTGCGAATAGCCTATTCGGGCACTTTATCGGGAAGTGGTGAAACAGACCCTAAACCTTTTTGTTGTCATACACCTCAAATGAGGTTCGATTTTTTTATTTGGATTTTGATGTATGATTGACGATAGCTTTACTTTTCAGAACATGGCGGCCATCTGCGAGCAACTTGACGCGGCGTTCAACGCACACGCTGCTAGAGTCACCGAATATCTGAACAATCTTACCACGGTCACTGAGGTACCGTTTGGACTTTACTTACCATTATTAGTTACCATTACGCATTGAATAGAGTTACACATTTCAAGCTGCATAATACAGGGTGTAACAAAAATAAGTGATAATACTTTAGTTAGGGTGTGTACGTGTTCCTTGTATAGAGTTCACTGTGAAAGTAGCAGCGCTGAAAGACCATATTTTTTTATGAAAAAAGGGGGCAAACAAGCAAACGGGTCACCTGATGGAAAGCAACTTCCGTCGCCCATGGACACTCGCAGCATCAGAAGAGCTGCAGGTGCGTTGCCGGCCTTTTAAGAGGGAATAGGGTAATAGGGGAGCGTAGGGATGGGAAGGGAAGGGAATAGGGCAGGGGATTGGGCCTCCGGTAAACTCACTCACTTGGCGAAACACAGCGCAAGCGCTGTTTCACGCCGGTTTTCTGTGAGGACGTGGTATTTCTCCGATTGAGCCGGTCCATTCGTGCCGAAGCATGGCTCTCCCACGTCAAACTTTTTTTCACTTTTGTATGAGGAAACTCGTGACGCTCGGGCCCTTGCCCATACATAAGTGAACAAAAATTTTGGTCTTTCAGCGCTGCTACTTTCACAGTGAACTCTCTACAAGGAAAACGTACACACTCTAAAGTATTATCAGTTATTTTTGTTACACAGATAATATATTCAAATTGTTTTAAAAGGAAGAAATACGTGTGTCACTCGGGGAGTGCCGCGGTAAAGCTATTGCATAGCATTTTTTATCAACTTATCCGATTATAATTAGCATACGTCTAGTCGCAAGCACACAAACACCGTGCCGAATTCTGGCAACGCTGCACCGGCCTGGGGTGTGTTAGGTTATTTTCGTTACGGAATTTCTTGATTCGGTCACCGCGCTCCAAGCCCGCGATAAAAGCCATGCAGTGGATTAAAAAAATAGTAAAGTTTTTAATTAATTAATTATGTGCCTACTATTTCAGCTCCGCAGTTCTTCGTATGCTGATAAGACGAGTAGATCTAATAAGAAAAGATTCATTGGAGCTCGTGCAAAGAATAACACACGTGAGTATCAGATCAAAGCAGTATCCAACGTTAGGCAGTAGATGGCGCTGCTTTGATCCCATATAAAATCGCGTTTACGCGTTCGATGCGTATGATCGACTAAAACTCGCACTAACCCCACAGGAGAATAAAAGAACTTACCAAAACCAGATCAGGCACTTAATACCCCGACCGTTATTCTTTTTACTACAAATAAATTGTAATATATTCTGTTGACGTTTTGTTTTATTTTATTTGACCAAAAGGATAAAACGCCACAACATAATACCAATGATTTCAGGTGCGGTAGACCAACGTTTGTCTATGTACTCGATGGAGGCGCCGCGCCCTCGACGTCTCGCCACTGCGCGTAGTTCGCTCAGGTAAATACTATCAGAGAAGTTGATTCCTAGGAAGATGACGGACCTAAGTGTCTAAACACACGATGCCGAAGATACGCGGCCGAAGTTCAGCTTCAGCATGATTACGGCTCTTGCGGAAGACCGGCGCTGAATGTACCGCTGGGTGTACCAGCACATGCCGAGCATGAGCCATTTTGCGGCTACATTTTAAAAATAACTTAAGTATTACATTATAATTAATTAATTATTATGTAAATCAGTACCACGGATGTAGTTGCAAATAAAATTTTATTATTATTATTATTACGTCAGCTATGCGCTATGCATACAATATAACGCGACGTAATTTCTGCATGGTGTGTCATCGGTAATTTAAAATACATTGCAGGCGTCATCATGCCGAGCTTCGGCCGCGTATTTTCGGCCTAGTATGATTAGACCTGTTGAACAGTTGATTAGAAAAAAATTCAGTACATAATAGTGTCAAAACAACTGTTCAATAGATGTTTAGAACTTTTGTAGTAAGACCGTTAGTAGTTTGGTCGCGTTAAGTCAAACCCTCCGACCGATCACAGCTAAAATTGAATTGACATAAGCCGACCACATGACGTAGGTCCGTCAACTGCCTAGGAATCAATTTCCTCGATGGTACATAATATTTGACTCAGGTTGCTTAATAATTTTAAATATCACTGCATTATGCTACGGGAAAAAGCACTAGACGTGTTTTGACGCACTATCAAATAAATTAATTACTCGAATATAATATGCGATCTACGTAATTTTGATCTGGTTAACTTAAACCTTTAATTTAAAGGAAATTAAAATATAACTAAAACGAGAAATATAGTGTCCGAACGAAACCGAATTTTCAGTGAAACCGAACTTTCGACCTGACGAAAGCTGGTGTGCTCAATACATCCCGTTTATGTAGCTAGTAGTGACTAGTGAATCACATAATATGCAGATGTCGAAATTGAAAACTCACTTTTTATGCAACAGTTGGTAAAAAACACTTTTACAGACTTTAACTTTATTGTTTCAGCGGCATGTCCAAATCTCGTGTCAATGCAGGAACTCAAGACGTCAACTCCAAAGATACGCCAAAGAAGACTGACGCTAAGCCTAGGTAATTCTATTTAATGTTGTTACAATTGATACTAAATTTGTATTAATTTGTTGTCTTATAAAGTTACCATGCCGAAGATACGCGGCCGAAGTTCCGTGGTCAATGTTGGCCGAAAGGTCACCGAAAAGAAAATTAATGCTACTTACAATTTTAATGACCGTCTAGGGTTAATATTAAACGCACCCACCTTTCTATCTTATTGTCAACCGAAATTGTTCAATATAATATTGTTTAAGAATGCTCCAACCGGAGAATTAGCAGGTCGGATGTCTGTCAGTACGAATATCGACGTTAATGACATTAAAATAAGATTCATATTAGCGCGCCTTGTACAGTGGCGGTTACGACGCTCGCCGCGTTCTTGATATGGCGAAAATGTATGAAAAAATTTGAGAAATTTTCTTATTTTTCTTATAACTGGAAAAGTTGTTTATTTTTATATAAAATTTTTAGCGGACTTTATCCGGTTTTGCATGTATCCGGTGCGCCAGAGGGTGGCAAATATTTAAATTTTTTAGTTTAAGAATTTTTCTATGGGTTATTGCCTGAAATAAACGTATTTTATTTTTTATTTATTTTATTTATAGAGGACTAAATAAGCAACATTTTTTTTGTATATTTATTTTCCTCAGTTCAGTGTATTTAGATATTAAGGTACCTAATCAGACCCCATTTTTTTCATATTTTGCGATTATGGTGATGGTTAAAACGTATTTTATGTGAAAATTTTGTATGCGATGCGGCTATAGAATTTTTATGGTATAGACGTGGAGATGAATATATTATCTTTCATTTGAAACCAAAATATCCTCGCAGTTTGACTCCTAATTCTTTAATAGGGTACCGGAAAATCGCTGATATTTGTAGTAGCGTCCTTAATATTGTTAAATATTGCGTATAAATATCATGCGACTACGTCATAGTCTTTATGCAAAATAGCATCTTTTAGCATCGTCGCCTTTCGCCTAGATACCTATAATTACTTACATAGGTTATTCTGATTGCATTTCTTATCATTACAGACTGCGTCGCCGCCCGCTCGCTGAGCCGCACACTTTAGTGGAAGCTGTGGACTTAGTAAGTTTATATTTACTGCCTAACTTTGCAATGAAATAAACCGAGAATCTAGAAGACTCCCGGCTATCTGGATCGTCTCTTGAAAGATCTTGGATACCACAAGAGTCTGGAGTTATATAATTAATACCCCCGTTCTTTTGTATATGTATGTTTATTGTATGTTAACGTCTATACTTTTGATCCGAATTATAAATGAAGTGCCATTACATTATTAATACTAAATTGTAATACCTAATAGATTTTAAAAAATAAATTATTGTGATATTTTTTTTTATGAAATAATGCTCTTGTCCCTGATTTTTATTCGAGAGATTTATGTTCTTAATACAATTTATACTGTCCTATGTCTACACACTTATCTTCTATTTATATTTTCTGTTCTGTTAATAATATTTGCTCCTTTTATTATTTTAACACAATATAATAAAAATTCTTCCCTTACATTTTACTTTAAATTACATTTACATTTAATTATTGTTATTACTTAATTACAGAATTCAATTAGTCAAGTTGCGACACCACGATTGTCGGCGAGAAGCGAAATAGTTCCACCGCTAAACATAACTACACCTAAAATTTACATCAAGAAGAAAAGTAGCAGAACTTCTGTGAAGGACGAAGGTGGTAAAGAAGAGAAGAAAGTAGTAGCGGGCTCAAACCACGATGGAGATAAGGTAAGTGGACATTTCAAGTATTTTTCAAAGTTACATGTCACTTATAAAGTACATCTATGGTACAGATTCATAAGTGTGTAAGTGTTACGTTAACTTACCACAGTCTTCGAAAGTATTTTTAACTAATAATAATAATAATATAATTATATGGACCTAAATGACATGGCGTGTTAAGGGTTACTATACAACGGAAACATATTTAATACTTTTATACTATTACACATAATTATTTACACATCCATGACCAGGGAGCATTAAAACCCGCGATCCCCGGCTTCAGCTGCCACACGCTCAACCATTGAGCCACAGAGGTCATTAAAGCTGTCTAAGATATATTTTCACTCGTACATGGACATTGCAATTTTCATCTAGTTTGCATAATGCCTAGTCCTGGGAACGCAATAGAAATTTTCCAACCTCCCTGATTATTACAATATCAGATATTGTCGCAGCTAGCAAGCTAGCAGAATGACTAACATCTGTTTAAGTGTCTCCTAAGTCCTAACTCCTAAGTCCTATATTAATGTTTGGCAATTAAAAAACACAACATATCAACAAACTGGTTTATTTAGAAAAAATATCGCAGAAGCATTTAAATATAGCTTAAATAACAAGTATCGAAGCCAAGCGTGAAGCGTTCGCCTAACTTAACATATATATGACTTTGTATTAAATAACGATTAATATTAAAATCTCTTTGTCGACATCAAGTATATGACCACTAGGTGGCGTTGCTATAGAGTCAGGAATGAAATATCTTTTTTAAAACTTTACCGTGAATTCTGTTTTAAAAATAGGTTTTCGACTCTGTCGACTTTAAAAAGTACCCTCATGTAAAAATATCTCATACCTACTTGACTACAATAATTGACAAAAAGAGAGTTTAACTCCTGTAGCCAAGTTCTTATTATTACTTAAATAATAGTAGTAGCCGAAGACTGTAACACTACTTTGAATTGCACCTATAAATCACTATTGCTTGGTTTCTAACTTTTTTTTCCTTAATTTATCTATTCAAGAGCGTTGTGGTTGGTTATTTTGACGTTAGCCAATCAAAGCTAGTGAACAAATGAACCTCAGTCGAAAAACCTCAAGACTTTCTTTGCCTGACAGACGTTATCTGAGTGCCACTTAGTTTTAGTGGCGTTTGTATTAATTAATTAATGGTGTTGACAACACTTAAGCATTTAACAATTAAGTAGCGTCTCGCACTCAATTTGAGCAGCGTTTCAGTTTTCGGCCGATATAAATAAATAGTTTTGTGCGAAGTTCGTGTGGTTGTGCGGTGAGCGGTGTGAAGTTAGGCGCATTTGCCGCAGATGGGCTGGTTGTCCATTACGGAGAACGTCGGGTCTGTTACTGGGTTTCTGCAGAGCTGTGGACAGAAATTTATTATTAGATAGTGAATATCACATTCAGAATAAAAGTACGGTCGCAGAGCACGTAAAATTGTACACTGACTTAATGTTACTTGTTCTTCTTCTTCTTTTAATTTTTAAATTATGATACTTGTTTCACTCGTGAGTCGTGAGTTCGTGACATAGGGTCTATACAGACGGACTGCAATCCAACCGCCAATTGCAGTTCAAATGCAGTTGACACGTTTTGCAAACGTGTCAACTGCATTCAAACTGCACTTGAACTGCAATTTGCGGTTGGATTGCAGTCCGTCTGTCTAGACCCATAATATTGTTGACGTATAGAAATGCAAAATAACGCTATAGCAATATGTGCACGAAAGAAAGAGATAGCCATAGTCCAATGTACGAACTTCAACGTGCTTCGAGACCGGACTATATTAATTAGGGGTTTATTTTTTTATTAATATTGCTTTTATCATTATTTATTTTAAATAATTTAAAGCGAATAAATGCCTAAGCCAAACGTAAGGTGTTTAGGCAAATATTTTAGTTAGAAATGGCTAAGCTAGTTTTAGCTAAGCCGATTTTGCTTTTATTTTTACGCGTTTATTATTATTAGGTATTGTTATTTTTAAAGCCATCCTAGTCATGTCAAATGATCTATAATTCATTCTATCAAAACATAATATATCTTGTATAGCAAATAGTTAATTTCCTTTTATTGCAAAATTGTGCAATCAAAAACTCAAAAATGTGCAATTTTGTGACACTCTAATTTAATTTTTTTTCATGATTGTAATTTTGGCTTTAATGTCCAAATGGGCTTAAAATGATGATATGATTTCTATGTTCTATGAACTAAACCTAGCATTTAGGCTATTAGGCAGGCTTTGCCATAGCTGATAGCGAGTTAGAGACTTCCTGCCACCTGTCATACCCTGTCTCACCTCAAATTAATGCTTTAATGAAGTTGCCAGTTGCTGCAAATAAAATTGTATGTTCATAAAGAGGTATGGCACTCGAAATTAAAATAAAGGCGCCAGTTGATGTCACAATAAAGTTCTGTGTACACATAATATTTCGTAGTATGACATTTCAGCGTTAAGGTGCCTGTTGGCAGCGGACGACATGAAGCAACCGCAGACGACGTGTCGTCGCGACACTACTGGTTTCTATGTATTTCTATGAAATACCCTCCGCAGCTAGTGACACGAAGCTAGCGACACTTATTCATAGAAATACATAGAAACCAGTAGTGTCGCGACGACACATCGTCTGCGGTTGCTTCGTGCTACGCGCTGCAAGCGTTGCATGCTTCATGCCCGCTGCCAATCGGCACCTTAATGCCACATTGCCATTTGCAGTATAGTGAAATGCCCATAAAGTTAATATACCTAGCGGAATAGAGAAACAAAGGCCTGAGCAAGCGAGATGTCACTATGTGTGATACAGCATCACTCTTTTTTTTGACGACCGTCAGCCCGGGGCTGACCGTTGACAATTTAATCTCATAGAATTCATGTTCAATCATGCTCGTGTATGTGTATACGTACACATATTTTTCACACAGATGAAAACCAATTTCGGTTACGTTTGACAGCTCGAGTTTGTTGCTCTATTCCGCTAGGTATATTAACTTTATGGAAATGCCACATTTTATTTCAATGTAAACTTGTAATGTCACATTACGATAAAGTGCCCATCGAAATACCATAGTATGGAGAGTAAGGCCCGTATAAATAGTCAGTACTTAAGATGCGACCCGCTCTCAAGACGCGGTTCGGCTCTGTGATTGGTCCAAATTTTGACAGCTAACCAATCACAGAGCCTGAACCGTATCTTGAGACTGAGATGCGTCTTGAGTACTGACTATTTATACCGGCCTAAGTGTCGCCACTCGCCGCACACGGGCCACACGCGACAGCCACAAACGCCGTTTTAAGCTAGTCTATTGGTCGTAAAGTGAATCGTTGTAGCGTGTAGCGGCCACCGGCGTCAAAAATGTATGAAAACTACAGGAAATATGCCGGTAGCGGCGTGTTGTGGTTGTGGCCGGTGGCCCGTGTGCGGGAGCCCTGAGTCAAAAAAATAGTTCCACGCCAAGGCATACTTTGCTGGGGCAACAAAAATTTTTGACGGACCCGAGTATGGGCTGTCAGTGATTGTTGCCCTAGCCATGTTTCTGGCTTGCCCCTGTCACGTGTAACGTTTGAATTCATTCAGCCAGTGCGGCGGTCGGCGAGCCGTAGATCTGAGTGTGAAGCCTTTTTCACTGCGCATATTTCACTGCCATTTTGCCCTATCTGCACACACTGCAATATTTCACCCACCTTGCACGTGAAGCACTCGCGATGCCACTTGGCATCTAGCGCTATGATCGCCTTGTCGACGATGGGCTGGCCGCAGCCCGCGCACCGCGCCGCGAACTTCTCCGCGTAGCACACAGAGCAGTACGGACGTCCGGCCTGGAATTACAGTGGATTAGTTGGGTGTTGTCTCGCTCTTTGAATGTGTGAAAGAGAAGGAATGATATTACTCAGGGATAGCAATAAAGTTAGCTTTCCAATCCGCGAGTATGACCGACAAAAATGCATCTATACATAGCCTTTGTTATAAAGTGGTATTTTATCTGAATTTTGTCGATGCTTGCTGAGTTGATCGGAACGGTACCTTTAGCTCAGACAATTTAATGTCAATAATATTTTACCGTGTCGTGTCTCACGTCGCTGTATATTTTACCTTTACTTCGGCAAAGCGAAGTGCGTGTCAATTTTATTCAGCTAACTTCAGCACACTTTGCGAGTATAGACCTGACTGAAACTCTTCAACTGACCTGCTCCATGAAGCCACCACCACCCAGCTCCTTCCTGCAGCCGCCGCACACGAAGTGGTGCGCGTGCCACGACACTCCCAGAGCTTGGATCACACGCTGAAATGTTTTAAAATTATTATCATTACTCATTAGATTCGTAATCTTCCACCGTTTTACATCTTTAAAATCTCCAAGTCTAAATTCCAGAAGACTGTCTCATAATTTTTATCTAGAATCTAGATTTTCTTATAGAATACCACCATAAAAATAAATACCTTGTATGCTATTTTTTTTATTATGGATATTGAAAGCTAGATACTTGCTGTTACATAGGCTTGAAACTCAGGCTATTATTATTATTAAAGATATTGTTAATTTTGCGGTCCTATTCTAAAATATATATATTTAAATTTTTGCGAACTATTCTCGTATAGAGGTCGTCGGCCTTATATTTTGTGGGTTTATATTAGAAGTTGGAACAGGTGAGGGCCAGAATATTATACGAGGTGAGGTGATAATATTTCAGTATATTTTACGATGTCGTTAACTAGGTCGCACAATTTGAGGTATTTTTGTCCGTTTGTCACTGGAGTTGAGCGGACCATCTTGAAAGGGTAATATTACGTGTTGCTTATGTTGAGTTCACAGTGAAAGTGTAGTGCTCAAAGAGCATTTTTTGTGAATTGTATGGGAAAACTAATAATGCTGGGGCCCATACAAATCTAAAAAAATGTCATCTCAGCGTTACTACTTTCACAGTGGACTCTTAACAAGGAACACATACATATTACTTACCCAAGGGTTAATATATTTTATTTAAATTTAATTTTAAAAGTCTTACCGTTTTGCTCTTGTTCTTATTGCATTAAAAATCAGGAGCTCAAGTTTGCTCAACACAAATATTATGTATGTAAAACAAAGACTGCCAAAAAGATCAAATGTAGGAGTTATTTATATGAATGATTCATATACAAAATAGCGTTGTGTTTTGTAGTATTATCTTATATTGTTAGCTAAAATTTTATAAGTGTTACTGTATTACAGTGGCATCGTGTTCTTATAACTCCATTAATGTTAGGTAACCTTACCTCTTGCAATTTAAGGACGATTTTAAGCTATCTCTAGATATTTTGCCACTGTATTAAGCTATCTCTACATCAGTCTTTCCCAAAGTGGGCGATAACGCCCCCTTGTGGGCGCTGAAGGTCTCTGAGACATAATTTGCTCTCAAAGTGGGCAGTAGACAAAATAGGTTTGGGAACCTCTGCTCTACATTTATTTCTTTAAAAGCCTTTGCCACTGTATTAGTACACAAAATGTAATAATTTTATGAAAAAAGAGGGCAAACGAGCAAACGGGTCACCTGATGGAAAGCAACTTCCGTCGCCCATGGACACTCGCAGCATCAGAAGAGCTGCAGGTGCGTTAAGTAAGGGAATAGGGGAGGGTAGGGAAGGAAATAGGGGAGGGTAGGGAAGGGAATAGGGGAGGGTAGGGAAGGGAATAGGGGAGGGTAGGGAAGGGAATAGTCACTCACTCGGCGAAACACAGCGCAAGCGCTGTTTCACGCTGGTTTTCTGTGAGCCCGTGGTATTTCTCTGGTCGAGCCGGCCCATTCGCGCCGAAGCATGGAGCATGGCTATCCCACGGTATGGGTTCACTAAAACATAAAACTTAATTTAACATCTTGTACTTTCCAGGTGATTCCTCCAAACAAATTATTGCACTTTTGTTTGCGGTCATATTGTGGATCATAACTATTTGATCCATTACCATATATTCGATAAGTCACACCTTTGCTGTCAGATGTTTACTTCACACACCGGTAGGTGACTCAGAGGACCTTATGGCATAGAGCAGCATCAGTTCTCAGAGTGTGCTCCGCGGACCCCTGGAGCTTCGCAAAGGCATTATAGGGGCTCCGCGAGCGATACATTATTGTTTTTAGAAATGTCATCAGACACGAGCATGGAAACAATTCATTTAAAGACAAAATATTATTTGATTTTGGGTGTCAATTATTGTAGTATAGTATAAATTATTGTAATAAGGTCCACAAGATTTTTGCTATGAGTCAGCGACGTAGGATGTGTGACGTGGTCTGACCGTATATGGTCACAACGAAAGCGCAGGTTGTGCATTGTCTCAATTTGTCCACTGAAATTGGTCATGTTATAACTTATAGGTCTGTGGTTACAGGCGCAACGTGATAGGTTTGTAGTACTAGTAGGAAATGCACAAATGTAGAGTAGGGACTCTATTTTGTGCATTTCATCAAAATCTGTCATTCGATTTCCGAATAAACAAAAATTTTTTTCCTCTTTGTCATTTTCTTTTGACTGGAGGCGTACCAATTTTTACGTAAGGCTCATGACATTAAAGTATTTATAGATTTGCTCAGACATTACTATATTTGCCAAAAACGTATCGCCGCCGCTTTTGGCTTTATACTTATAAGGAGAGGACGAGGTTATCATAAAGAGTCTTAACGTGTTTATTACATTGTAACAAGGAATAACACCGAAATCAGGAACGCCCCCACGACAAACACAGACCAAAGACAGCTCTTTCACACCGTCGTTGACCTCAGTAGGGGAAACTTTCAGCTTTTATAAAGTGCCGAAAGTCTGGCTGAGGCTTTTGGTTTATTTCAATGTCATTCAAGTATAATTTCGCATGTTACCGATTAAGGCGTCTCCCAGACAGATGCCGGCAGCGGTGGCGGTCGCGGCGGCGGTCAGTTTTTAGGGTTCCGTAGCCAAAATGGCAAAAAAGGAACCCTTATAGATTCGTCATGTCTGTCTGTCTGTCTGTCTGTCTGTCTGTCTGTCTGTCTGTCTGTCCGTCCGTCCGTATGTCACAGCCACTTTTCTCCGAAACTATTAGAGCTATACTATTGAAACTTGGTAAGTAGATGTAGTCTGTGAACCGCATTAAGATTTTGATGCAAAAATGGAAAAAATATTAAAAATTTTAGGGGTCCCCATAGGTACAACTGAAACAAAAAAAAATTTTTTTCATCTAACCTATGCGTGTGTGGTATCTATGGATAGGTCTCCAAAAATCATATTGAGGTTTCTCATATCATTTTTTTCTAACCTGAATAGTTTGCGAGAGAGACTCTTCCAAAGTGGAAAAATGTGTGTCCCCCCCCCTCTAATTTCTAAAGTAGAGGCATGATAATTCTAAAAAACATATATGATGTATATTATTATAAAAACTACCAACGAAAATTGGTTTGAACGAGATCTAGCCAGTAGTTTTTTTTTATACGTCATAAATAGTAAACCTTAATGAAACAAAAAAATTTTTTTTTCATCTAACCTATGCGTGTGTGGTATCTATGGATAGGTCTCCAAAAATCATATTGAGGTTTCTCATATCATTTTTTTCTAACCTGAATAGTTTGCGAGAGAGACTCTTCCAAAGTGGAAAAATTTGTGTCCCCCCCCCTCTAATTTCTAAAGTAGAGGCATGATAATTCTAAAAAAAATATATGATGTATATTACTATAAAAACTACCAACGAAAATTGGTTTGAACGAGATCTAGCCAGTAGTTTTTTTTATACGTCATAAATAGTAAACCTTAATGAAACAAAAAAAAATTTTTTTCATCTAACCTATGCGTGTGTGGTATCTATGGATAGGTCTCCAAAAATCATATTGAGGTTTCTCATATCATTTTTTTCTAACCTGAATAGTTTGCGAGAGAGACTCTTCCAAAGTGGAAAAATTTGTGTCCCCCCCCCTCTAATTTCTAAAGTAGAGGCATGATAATTCTAAAAAATATATATGATGTATATTACTATAAAAACTACCAACGAAAATTGGTTTGAACGAGATCTAGCTAGTAGTTTTTTTTATACGTCATAAATAGTAAACCTTAATCTAAATTTCATTAAATCGACTGAAATATAAAAATAAATCAAAAATAATATAATTTCATAAAAATTAACCTTATTGCTGCTGCGGAACCCTCCATGGGCGAGTCCAACTCGCACTTGGCCGCTTTTTTGTACTGCGACCGCCGCCGCGTGTGTCTGTGTCGTTCCTAGAACTTTCAAGTCATCCAACTGACCGCCACCGCTACCGCCACCGCAGGCCGCGTCTGTCTGGGAGACGCCTCAAGGTGGTGTGATTAAAAAGACAATATTCTTTACTTATATTATGTGATTGGTTTTTTGACAAAGTCAAGTAATAGTATATTTTAAAGCAATGTTCGTGGGGGTTTTTCAGGGAAAACCGTCATACTTACCAAGTTTTGACTGAATGGCAAAGACATTTAGACTCGAGGCTCTCATTTCATGCTATGGTATATGTATTGTTTTACAGACGCCTCCGTGGTCTAGTGGTATAGAGCGCGGCTCTTGACTCGGAGGTCGTGGGTTCGATTCCCGCGTTGAAAACATGTTATTTCCAAGTTTGGTTAGGACAATGCAGGCTGATCTGATTTGACCGAAGGCAACATGTTCGAACAAACCGCTCATCATGTTCTCTGGGAGTGTGGTCTCTGGCAGGAGGAAAGAACTGCAATGCTAAACAACCTACTCTGTACATCGGGAGTCGCATACTACGGTGATCTTGTGGACAGCGCCAGGAACTTCCGTGCCTTCAAGCGTTTTTGTCACAGTTATTATTGGCAACAATCCAACACATAAAATTGCAATATTAATTTAGCTATAGCGTAGTCAATTATTAACTTTTATTCCCGTGGTGCTTCCCCTTCAGTTCTTTGACTTTTGGTCATTGTAACTTTGTGCTGTCTCCCGCTTTGTATGGGGAGGGAATCTGGAATCTTCCTACTCCTCCTATTTTTCTTCTGATTAAATTCGTTGCGGGTCCCAAGACAGTTTAGCATGTCCCTCGGGCTCCCTGAGATCGTATCAAAGGGTTTTCGTGGTTGGATACCGCTGTCGATCCTGGCGACACAGGAGATACAGTGGTGGGAATGTGTGGTGGGCCAAAGCCCGTCAAAAAAAAAAAAAAAAAGGCTGATCTGATTGTCTGACAAGTAAGATGATCCATGCGTCGGATGGGCATGTAAAAAGTCGGTCCTGCGCCTGATCTCTCGCCGGTCGTGTCGGTCTGCCGTCCCACTGGGTTATGAGAGTAAAGGAATAGAGAGTGCTCTTGTGTACTGCGCACACACTTGGGCACTATAAAAATACTCCTGCGTAGATGGCCTGCTTTCAATGAAACCTTTCACCGTCACCGAAACCGGTGTGGGAATTATTATTATTATATTATTGTTTAACAGAAAACTAATTTATAATATCATACATAGAGTTAAGAGTAGGTGACACCGGTGTGTCTTAATGTAAACACGAGTTAAGATAATAAGATGAGTCAGCCAGTCGACCGGTGAATCAAATTGTTTAGACTACCGACTACGATATTTGTATGACATATAACTAGTATGATAATTGCTATGGCAAAAACTCGGCGTCAGTGTTACACACGTATGTTTGAAGATATTTTGAGTGCAGATGCATCTGGACAAAAACAGGGCAGAATAATGTATTTTGGCATAATTATTTGGTTATATCCTTTCTTCGTGAATCCGTCCATTGTGAGAAGTTCAAGGACAGTTATAATGATGATTTGAGTCAGTTTTTCTGACAGTAATTATTGAACATGATAAAGACCTTTTTACTACCAGGCTCCTTAAAATGACCCTTTTTGAACGTTTCCAGTCTTCGTAGAAAAGAAATAACTATAGTAAAAGTTCCTGCTTCAAAGTTCAAAATAAATAAGTTTTAATCGCTATGCTAGCCCAGCAGATGTAGTGGCAAGGCAAAAATCGACGACCACGTGTCGCGAAACGTGTTCTTAAAACCCAAAAATTAATGCCACGTCCTTAAAAGGAAGGTATATTTTGAGATTTGTCATCAACAGTCATCATACTGTTAACACCAAATAAAGCCCTAATAAAATTCTTGTTAAGCCCGGCCGCACATTGTACGACAGTTCTGATCAGAAACAGTTGAACGTCCGCGCTGTCTCTTGCATTTTGTACTGAGCCGAGTGAGCTAGAACTCGCGCGCCGGAAGGATATTTCGGATAATCTGCGGGGTGGCGGTCCGGCGGAATTCAACTGTTTCTGATCAGAATTCGGACAATGTGCGGCCGGGCTTAATCGACACGGTAGGACTGGCAATTTCAAGATATGACGTTGACTCGTGTGGAGGACTCTCAATTTTATTGACGCACGAAATACAAAGCAATAATTTTGCCAGACAAACGAGGAATATTTTGCAACAGAACCTGAACAATATTTTTTTGTTCTTATCTATTTTTATTGAATATAATTATTATCGTCAAAAATTCAAACCAATCAAGTACTACTATAGTATGTACGACAAAAATATAGCAAGGTTATTTTACTATAATAATAATATGTACTTAGTAGGTACTAGATTCTCGGTCTACTATAATAATTATGCTTATAACTTTTAAGTTCTACATAAAGGCGATTGAGGTTTTAAAATCTCGTCGTATCGTATTTTTATACGCTTTTTATTAGCTTCACCTGTATATTTGTTTGTAACATGTTTGTAACCGACTTCTTTGGGCGCGATTTTGACCCACTTTAAACGGCCAGATTTCGTTCAAACTGTAGATTTATCGAGGACCGATGACAATACACTAATTTGATATAATTATTCCATTTTTCAATTTGTATGTTTGTATGTTTGTTTGTAACCCTTTATATAAAAAGCGTGTTTTTAGTTTTTTTTAACTATTACTTTAATTTTTGGCATATTGGTTATTCGTCAAAAATATCACCTGGACAAAGTCGTTTCTTTCAAATCAACATTCAACAACCATCTTATCTGGTGAAAACGCAATGTCGACAGCCCATGTAATTCATTACAAAGTGTTCATTCCGCCTCACCATATCGGGCGGCTAATGTATTCGATATGGCTTTATTGTCGATTAGTTCATTTGTTAATTGCTTCGTCTGTTTACAACTGTACTAGATCCTTGGCATTATTGCTTGGATTGGGTGTTGGTGTGATAAGAATTGGCATGTTGTCTGCAACTGATCGTTCATCAGTCATTTCGAAAAATCTGTCTTTGTGTCCATCCAGTGTTGGAGGACATCCTCCATGAAATCCTTTTCCAGAATTTAAAGTTTTTCCGTTGCTTTCACCAATATTGCTTCAGCGGATTGAGATCATGTAGATAAAAAACAGATAAACGTAATCTAGAAAGATTACGTTAGTGTGAAATGCAGTTTCAGACAGTACTGCTATTCCCTGCAACTTATGGCTAGATGGCTGTTTAGTGTTTAGGTTCGCTTTTCAGAACTCCATATTGCCCATTTTCCCTGACGAGCGCCCATGCACGTACTCGCCTACCTCCGAGTCATCACAATTAGCTCATAATTTCACGGCGGTAGGCGGTATTATCACAAACCGTTCTATATTAGGTGGCATTGCGTCATATATTTTCGTATCATTTTCCCCGACTGCCGACACGGTCCACGGTATTAGTCATTTCCACGTCGTTTTTAATGTGAAGTGCAAAGGATCAGATTTTTATTGACCCCACTTCCGGTAGAACCGGAATGACTCGTCTGTGAATACTATTGTTTATGCGTTTGCTACTATTTATTTAGCATTTGACAACGATATCAGAGGGTGTAGTGCGAGTTTTATTCGATCATACTCATCGAGAACGTTAACGCGAATTTGTATGGGATCAAAGCGGTATCCACGTTAGCCAGTAGGTGGCGCTGCTTTGAACCCATACAAATTCGCGTTAACGTGTTCGATGCGTATGATCGAATAAAACTCGCACTACACCCCCAGTTGGCCTTGTATCTTTCAAAGTAACGTAAAAGTATCTTTCAAAAGAACGCTCAAAAGGTTAAATCGTCTGATGAACTCTGATAGGAACGTTGAAAAAGATCTGATTATGTGCGTAAACGAAAATGGAACCTTGACTCTATATAACGTGTATGTAAGCCTTCAAACCAATATACTCCTAGGGGAATCTTGGAAGGTTTTAGCTCACTGCCCACAAATTCCCTATTGAAATGACATTGTCATGGGGTCTTTTTGAAATATGAATTGGCAGCTCCTAATTGTTTTATGTAGACGTGCTTTGTACGGTAGAGTCGGTAGACTTGATTAGGCAACAAAAATTGGCATTCGAAATTTTCGAATCATCGAAGTTAATAGCCAATCACATTTTCGTTGACACTGGGAACCTATTCCAGCCTTTCATTAATCATACCCTATAGCAGCAAAGACACCACAGTATCCTGAATTTCCTCCTTTGCGGCAGTGACGCATTCCATAACACTTTGATGGTTCTTTACTTTTAAGAGTCATTCTCAATGCTGACTAAGACTATGGTTACATGGTCAGTCTGGCAGTCCATCAGTCTCAGACTGACGCCAAAATAATGGCCCGAAAGTACATTATAAAGAAATGATCAGTCCGTCTATCACACGGTTACACAATCATTCTCCCATAAGTCTGGACCATTAATGGACTAAAGTCTAAACTGATGGCACACTGACCGTGTTAGTTTAGACTATATACTCACATCAGTGATGGGGTCCCCGCAGCCATGGCACCGTGGGCTGTAGTACTGCGCGTAGCACGGCACGCAGTGGACGAAGCCGTCGTGCTGGTGGAACTTGGCGCCGTCGATGGGCTTCCGGCAGCTCTTGCACGTGAAGTGCTCGGGGTGCCATTTCTTGTTCAGCGCTGTCACTATCTGGAAGGGGATTAGTTGGTTTTATAGCATAGGTCAAAGGCAGTGCAGTTTGACATTAATACGGTTGCCAGAATCACTAAATCCAGAAGATGGATCAGCACTGTACTGTGTCTCTGTATGTAAAAATATTATGTTTTAATCCAGCCCTGCTAAAACTACCTGACGATTTCAATTTATTTTTTAAATAAGTGCTATAAAACAATTGGACTGTCAAAGTTCTTGAAAGTAGGAAAAAGTAATTTTAGCTTTAGCATTTATTAAGTACAGAACCTAAATTAATGGCAGAGTTATACAACGACTGTAATAATTAATAAGGCTCTATCAGAGCTCACAGAAAATCAGTCGCAAACATTTTGTATCATGAATGGAATTATCTGGGAATATCCCGAAAGTGACTTACTCTGCCTTGAATTTGGGCATTGCAGCCGTTGCAGATTGCTGGTCCCGCGTCTCTGGTCGCCTGTAACAAGTAAGGGTTTTGTTAATCTTATTTGTAAATTATTTAAAGTATTCTTTATGTTGGTTAGAGCGTGGACATGGCTGGAAGGAGCTGACAGAGTTAACTATAAGCAGAAGGAATTTGCTATAATCGGCTGGCAGCTAGAACTTGTAGGAACTCCGCAACAGTAGTTCTTATCTCCCTTTAACTAGCGTCACTTATTAAAGGAGCTACCGGCAAGACAATATTGCAGACTCATTCCTTACTCGTCTTAAGTAATCAGGCTAATTTAACGCTCGTTTATTCGTCCTAAAATAGCTGCACCGTCCTTGTAGTTGAGTGCCGATAGCAAGGCGATCAGATACCGGTGTCGATTTTAAAATGACATCATCCGATAATACTCCGAGCATATGTGACTGAAGTGCTACTTTGGTTTTATGATCCCTGCTGACTATCAAGTAGGTATAAATTAGTATCACTGCATAGTAAACGAAGTCCCCGTTGTCTGGTCCTAAAATATTAAGATTTGAAACAACGCTATGGATTTTGGTACGGTTTTTAGTAGATAGTGGTTTAAAAGGAAGGTTTGTACTCTCAAAAATAAGGTTAAGCGATGCTAAAAGGCTAACATCAAACTTAAACAGAAATACATAGGTAAGTACTAATAATATGTTATAAAGAAGTCAACATACATAATATAAGTGGGTACCTATTCCGTAAAATATTTCATAATTGAACACCAGTTTATTATGTTGCAGTTAGGTATGTCAAAGAATACATACACTACGCAAAGTTATGTTACCGCTATAATGCACGACCGCGACATAATATTAATTGTATGAGCAATTACAATCAATATTAGACGATTACAGAATGCACTTATTTAAATTATTACATTAATTAATTGATACATTGTTGCTAAGTGATCATATAATTAAAGATTATATTAATCGTATGATACGAAACGGTCATGATAATAATATAATACAAAAGTGTTTTTGTAAACAAGTTTTGTTATTATGTTTAGTAATTTTAAACTGAATCGCCACAGACCTATAATTTTATAAAATTGGCTGGGATGGCTAGCTCAAATTGCTATATCATACCGGTGGTTATGAAAATTGGATAGTGTAAGTATACTACAGAAAATGTATCATACATTAACATTGGACCAATGGTTGACTATAGATCAGGTTAGAAAATCAATGGGAAAATAAATGCAACGTTTAAAATTGTAGAATACATATTTGTAACTCTTAAGGGTGGCCAGGTGGGTTGCACCAGAGGTGTAGTTAAAGTTAAGGTTATCGACAAATATGGCGTCCATAATGGACTTTTACTAGGGATTTGACAGTTCATTTGACTTTTTGTTATGGTTAAAGTTATAGTACAGTAGGTTGGTGCAACTCACTCGAAGGGTGGAGTGCACCAGAAGCGTAGTTAAAGTTAAGGTTAAGGTTATCGTCCAATATGGGGACTTTTACTAGGGATTTGACAGTTCATTTGACTTTTTGTTATGGTTAATGTTAAAGTTATAGTTAAAGTAAGTTGGTGCAATTCACTCTAAGTATTTAAGACAGTAAACGAATTAGTGTGTGTTTGTGTGTGTCATCTAGTAGTCTATACTTGTATACTAGGTATAGCCATTACTTATTTCCTATCAAGTAATGGATGACAAAGAAAGCCCAGGAGTCACGCCGACCGCGCCTTATTAGTACACTACCGACAACTCAACGCTGTGTGGGACAGGTTATAAGCTGATAGCGTGATCGCTGGTGGTTACACTTGCTGCTTTTGAATCGATACTTCAGTCTTCCTACCCACTTAACTATTTCAAAGTTAAAAATGGAAATCATCTTAGATAAGTTTTAAAAGTTCTTCCATCCTAAATTGACTATTCCTGTTTTTTGTTCTCTCTGTCTCTATTTCATGTTGCAGAGGTTTAAGTTTCATTCTTTATAATAAACATTTAAAATTAGTTAATCAATTAGGCAATACCTACTAGGCATTATAATGTTTAATACTTGTTTATACTGTTTGGTGTCCTTGTAAATTAATAAGAAAACCTGCGATATATACCCATTGCCACGAGTTACGACTCACGACTCACGACCAACACTATTAAATAGTGAAAAAAATTTCTTGTTTGATTCTAATGATCCCTCTAACTCAAATCCGAAAGGCGTTTAGACTCTATTCTCTACACCGTTGGGTAAGCTATACAGCATGACTGGTGAGACAATACCGATACTTAAGGAGAGTATTCAGTACTCGATTCTCATTATAAATATGTAATAAAATTAGGACTTTTTAACAAAATTTCCCTTTAAACAAATGAATCACGGACACTTAGTAAATTACTATGCGGCCGGCCGCGGCCCACCCCGCCCCGCGCCGGCGCGTTACCCTTCCCGCGTGCGGTGACCATGCGTTGTGTAAATAAATAATTAACTTTAAGCTACATTTACTCAGTGATCAATGGATATAATTTTTTTATATTATTTTTTTTCAACTAATATAATAGCCAAATATCACGTCCTCGAGTATTGAACATGTCTCACCAGTCATGCTGTAGAGAATAAATACGCAAATCGCAATACTAAAAAACAGTACCTACCCCCCTACCATGAGCTCTTATAGCAGTATTACTTTAATATTACTTTTGAATTTCGCATAAACAAACATGATCTCTATTTATAATATTAACATAGCTATGTTTTTTGTTTGTGCGAAATCTGAAAGTAATATTAAAGTAATACTGCTATAAGAGCTCATGGTAGGGGGGCTACTCCTTTTCGCGCTGTCAAAAAAAAAACAAAGTTGAAAGCCAGGCCATGTTCGCTGTCAGCTTATGACGTGCGCGGCGGATATGGGGCGCTCCGACACAAGGTCAAGGCGAGGGCCGGCTGTTGTTTGTACCACGTGCTGCTGGTTCATCATCATCACCTACTGTTGACAATCTACGAATTCAATTGAATCTTAAGCTGTGACCATTACGTTCGATTAATGTCTATGTAGTTAATTGCTTAGCAGAACAACGTAGTAGTTAATTTCTTAACAATAGCGCAATACACTGCATTGCGCTATTGTTTCTTTGTTTGAATTATTTTTTCCAAATCCTTACTAATATTATAAATGCGAATGTGTGTCTGTCTGTCTGTCACCTCTTCACTCTCAAACAACTGAACCGATTTAGCTGAAACTGGATATGGCGAATGGCGATACTTTGAGAATTGGGATAGGATAGGATACCTGCGCGATAAATTGATTTCGGCGCAACAGAGTCAAGGGCGCAAGGGCGTCATCTTGTAGAGTACTACAATGATTGATTCTATCATAGCCATATCAATAACTTGCATCATTATCTATTATCTATATATATAAAACTCAAAGGTGACTGACTGACATGGTGATCTATCAACGCACAGCCCAAACCACTGGACGGATCGGGCTGAAATTTGGCATGCAGGTAGATGTTATGACGTAGGCATCCGCTAAGAAAGGATTTTGATCAATTCTCATCCCAAGGGGTTCAAATAGGGGATGAAAGTTTGTATATTATAATACTTCTTAACGCGAGCGAAGCTGCGGGCAAAAGCTCGTCTTCACTACTGTTACATAGATGCGTGTACTTTTATTCTTCCCTGCCTTGCTTGCTAAACTGGTAGTATGCGCGTGCGCTGTTAAACTATTAGAATATGCTAGCTGCGCATGCTTCATTTTAATTCTTTTAACCAATGACTGGATTATAATTTTAGAAAAGATGCTACTCCACGGCTCAAGGTGGTGAGTGGTGACAATTGATGGTGGTCCCAATAAAACGTAAGTCACCAGTCACCACTGGCGCGGCGCCAGACGCTGTCGACCTTGGTGACACCGATGTTCTTACTCCAGTTAGTAAGGATTTGAGACTATTTCTAGTAGAAGAGTTAATAGCTAAACTACTTTTTTACATTATAAATATTATAAGATTTGTGTTTCGTTAATAAATCCCCCATAGCACAGACTTACAACTAGGGGCTGTTATTGTTGAAAAACTTTGTACATTATTTATGAATAGGCCTTTAGTTGAGCTCAATAATAGTTGTTTTCGTGGCTCAATAATTAGTTGAGCACAATAATAGAGTTTTCAACATAAGATTAAAGCACGCCATTAAAAGCTGCACCGTTACTAGTAGTGGATTTAAAAACGCCTCCCACGCGGCGTATAAATCGCAACGTAGGCGCATAAAAATCTATTTGTAAGAGTTGGGACCGAAATACACCGCGACTGTACACACGGTCCGTACGGTTCACGTGGGCAGGTACCTCGCTGGAATATTCGAATGCCTCGTGGAGATAGTATGTGCAGAGATGACCTATATGGATATTGGTAATTAAATATTTACTGGAGATTCCTACTCCTATTTTCTTGTGATTAATTTCGTTTGAGGACAAACTTCTAGATTCTACACTCAACAGTGTGTTACGCACGTACAAAATAACATTACATTTCTTGCGACAACTGACAAATACTTAAACAAGATGAGTTTGACAGGCGACAGCACATAATATTGCTTAATACAGCTTAATAATATCTGCTATGTATGAGTAATTTTGGATATGAATTTTTTGTCACAAGATACGTAAGTTCCAACTGCTATAAATTGGCTTTTAAGAAAAGTCAAAATTAAAAAAAAAAATTTTTTTCTTAAAAAAAATACCACTAAAATCGACCAACTGCACGATAACATATATTATGTAAACAAAAATATAAATTTAATTTTATTAATAGAGCATGCAACAAAATTAAATTTACTATTTTGTCTATATTATTCGTAGATTTCTACAATCTTTATGACTTTTTGCAATCTTAATGGATTTTTTTATTGAAATAGCCATATAGTGGACACCTGACTACCTCTTGATAATTTATTACATCCTTAACGTCTTTAACATGAATAATTAATAATTATTATCAATTAAAATAATCCAAACTTCTAGACTCTACAGTAGGTGATGATCTTTTGTTATGTAAAGCTGAGCATAACACGTATGCCACAAGGCTTAACAATTTATAATACAAAGTGATTATTATACTTTAGAGCAGGGGTTCCCCGATCTTTTTAACCGACTTCAAACAAAGGAGGTTATCAATTCGACGCATATCTACACTACTATTATAAAGAGGAAAGATTTGTTTGTTTGTTTGTTTGTTTGTTTGTTTGTTTGAGTCGAATAGGCTCCGAAACTACTGGACCGATTTGAAAAATTCTTTTGCTATTGGAATCTCACATTATTTCTGCTGAACATAGGCTACATTTTATTTTGGAAAAAAGTAGGGTTCCGTAAGATATTTGAGATTTTCGGACGCAAGGTGTAAAAAATCAGCTAGAAAAGTTACTTATTTTGCGTACGCTGCCTAAACTATAAAAGATAGAACCATAAAATGTTCTAAGTAATTGTAGATCTTATAAATATCTACAAAAAAGTCCGCGACACACTATACCTATCTATGTCGAGTGAGGCACAATAACCATTTATTTATTTGAAAATCCTGAATTTTTTTTGGACTAAATTTAAACGGATATATTTTACTCACGCTATTAATCCTTATCAAAATAAATTATTTTATCACTAAGTACAGTTTATGTAGATAATATTTGGTCTTTGAATGATTAAAATTGGACGTTTGGTTTTGAAATTATGGCGAAATTAAAATATTACGATAGTGGGCGTCACCAAAGCGCGTGCGGGAGGAAGACAATATTCTGTTGTAGAAATGAAAATTCTGTACATAAAAGATATGAAATGACACCCGAAATTACACCTTTGTCACTACATCGCTATAGAAGCCAAAAATGTGGTTAGTTTTTTGTCTGTCTGTCTGTCTGTCACTCTTTCTGTCTGTCTGTATGTTTGTTCCAGCATCACACGAAAAATACTGATCCTATTTGAATGTGGTTTTCGCAGATATATTTATCTTCCTCCAACTTAACATCTGGTGTATAAATTTTTTTCCCTCCACCCCTCTAAGGGGACAAAAGAGGGGGTCAGATTTTGTATCAATCTTTTTTCTTTAACACGAAAACTACTGATCCGATTTGCATACGGTTTTCACAGATTTGCATACGGTTTTCACAGATATATTATATTTGTCTTCTTCCAACTCAACATCTGGTGTATAAAAATCCTCCCCCCCCCCTCCCCTCTCAACCCTCTCTGGGGACCAAAGAGGGGTCAGATTTTGTATACAACTTTTTTCTTTAGTGGACTTACTTCATATTATTAGGTATTAACTGTGTTTTTCAACTTAACATCTGGTGTATGACCTTCCCCCCCCCACACCCTCTTAGGGGACAAAAGAGGGGGTAAAACATGTATCAACTGATGACAAAATATACTTTAAATGGCAAAACAACGTTTGCCGGGACAGCTAGTGTATGTAATATTTCCAGAACTGCCCAGTTTTTGTATAATATGCTAATCTATATAATTATATAAAATTGCAAGTCCTGACTGACTGACTGATTCATCATCGCCGAGCAAAAACTGTTAAAGTTACAGCCACGAAATTTGATGAGTAGGGTTGTTTTGTAAAGTAGACACCCACTAAGGAAGGAATTTTGAAAATTTTATCCCGAAGGGGGTGAAAAAGGGGTTGAAAGTTTGTATGAAAGTCCGTCATTTCTTAAGTTAGAAACATGAAGCTTTATTTTTGAGCTACTGAATAAAAATGACTGGATACGTATTTAAGCGTTTTTGGAAATTCTACCCCCAGGGGGGTGAAATTGGGGTTGAAAGTTTGAATGAAAGTCCGTCATTTCTTGAGTTAGAAACATGAAACTTTATTTTCAGGCTACTGATAAAAAATAAATGGATACATATTTAAGCGTTTTTGGAAATTCTACCCAAAGAAGGGGGTGAAAAAATTATTTATCTCTATTATTAATTACTGTACTATGCTAACGCGGACGAAGTCGCGGGCAGCAGCTAGTATAAGTATAACAGCTTCTGAACAAATGTGGCAAATTTCAAAAGTGTATGTATGTATGTTTTTATGTTTGTGCACGCATATATCCGGAACTACAAGTCCGATTTAAGTGATTCTTTTTTTATTGTACTAGGTATTGTTCAACTTAGGGAATAGTGCAAGTTTCATCAAAATCGGTTCGGTAGTTTTGGAGATACGGAGTTTTTATACTCAATTACGTACAATTTTGAAGTCGATTTTATCTTTTTAAAATACAGTTATCAGGATTCTTAGAATCCCTTTTAAGAATTATTTAGAATGATAGAATCCCTCTACCCTACAATAAATTTGGTGTGGCTGGACGTCGCGTAAATTGTGGACGACCCCTTTACAAAACTATATTACGTACTTATTGTTTTATTATTGTAATGACTAATGAGTGTTGTAAATAGTTTTGGCCCCAGATACGTTATCATATAATTGACCTTGGTACAATCGACAGTTCATAGGTACATGTTCGTAAACAAAAACATCAATTTGGGTTTAGTGAAAGAAAGAGTAAAACTTTTGACATAATTGCTTAGTAATAAGGTTATTAATGCAGTTTTTTTGGGACTGTACAGTGTACGTAGTCGATTACGTCGCAAAAACACGAGTTCGAAGTTTTTGGTTTGGTCACAGTCTCACAGAATGCATATTAGTACAAGTAGTTCGGTTAAGAAAATACAACATGACTGGTGAGACATTACCGATACTTATGGAGAGTACTCTGTACTCGATTCTCATTATAATTATGTAATAAAATTAGGTTCTTAATTTTTTTCCGAATTTCCCAAAAATAAATGAATCATGGATACTAAGTAAATTACGCGGCTAGGCAAGTAGGCATACTATGCGGCCGGTGCAGGGGCGTGCGCTACCAAAGAAACACCACACAACTACCCCTCCCGCTCGCGGTGTCCATGCGTTGGCCGTTGGGTAAATAATTATTTAACTTTAAGCTACATTTACTCAGTGATCAATTGATATTATTATTTTATATTATTTTTTTCCAACTAATATAATAGCCAAATATCACGTCCTCGAGTATTGAACATGTCTCACCAGTCACGCAGTATATGCTTTAAACTTTTAGAAGTGTTACGTGAAGTGAAAAATGCTCAGTTAATGATGAAAATTAACGTAAAATGAATCGTAAGATGTCTTCGGCTGCTTTACGACCGAATCGTTCAAAAGTTACCGGAGACTCAAATGTTCGAACAAAAATTCGCGTGCAAGCTCTACAAAAAACATACCGTCAGTTATAGAGGTTATAATATTTTTCGTTAACGCCTCCGTGGTCTAGTGGTACAGAGCGCGGCTCTTGACTCGGAGGTCGTGGGTTCGATTCCCGCGTTGGAAAAATGTTATTTCCAAGTTTGGTTAGGACAATGCAGGCTGATCACCTGATTGTCTGACAATTAAGATGATCCATGCGTCGGATGGGCATGTAAAAAAAAGTCGGTCCTGCGCCTGATCTCTCGCCGGTCGTGTCGGTCTGCCGTCCCACTGGGTTATGAGAGTAAAGGAATAGTGAGTGCTCTTGTGTACTGCGCACACACTTGGGCACTATAAAAATACTCCTGCGTAGCTGGCCTGGTTTCAATGAAACCGGCCACCGTCACCGAAACCGGAGCTATTATTATTATTATTAATATTTTTCGTGAAAATAATATGATGAATGGTTTCGGGGCTATGTTGATTATAACATAATTTAAACATTCATATATTATTTAATCTATGTTTGTTATACTATGTTTATTAAGTTCTATATTTTATTATTACATACTAAATTGTCGTGTGCACTAATATTATTGTTACCTCTTTCTTAATGTTTCCTGTAATAGGTATACTGGAACAGATTCCAATTTGGAATAAGTAGTACCTTTGTACTGAAATATCTCTCTAATTTTAAGTTTCTATATTATGTTAACTGCTTGTGTGTACATAAATTATCCTACTAATATTATAAAGGCGAAAGTTTGGATGTATGGATGTATGGATGTTTGCAAAAACTACTGAACGGATTTTAATGAAACTTTACAATAATATAGCTTATATATCAGAATAACACATAGGCTATAATTTTAACCGACTTTCAAAATGGAGGAGGTGTTATGTTCGTTTTTTTATGTTCAACGATTACTCCGCCGTTTGTGAACCGATTTTCAAAATTTTTCTTTTGGTGTATAGGGCATTATCCCAATTTGGTATCATATTCAAAATGGTGACCTGATGAAGGAATCTATGGGTAATCGAGGGAACTCCTCAAAATTTATATGGAAACATGTGGTGACTTCGGTTTCATGAGAAGTATTCCGAGCATATGCTAACAACAAGTAAGATTTTGGACCCAGCGACACCCACCCATGGTTCGGAAGCTACTGGGAGAACTCCTGACGCTTTATAGATACACGCTTGAGAGTTTCGGCGTTGATTTAAGATCGGAAAGCAGATGCTACTATGCAATTTACATTAGTTATCATCATCATCATCACTACCATATACCATCAACCGTGCATCGTCCCATGATACGTTTCATAGTCTTTTAGATAGAGACTCGAGTTTGTCAAGCAATTAAAAAAATTATCAGAGGAAAATATGGAAAAACCGGGAAAATTATTAGAAAGGGTTTATCTCTCGAAGTACTGGAGCATTTTTTATATTATTTGTCACAGATATAGAGTAGACCACGTGAAGGGACATGTTAACTCATTTTTTCATAACTATTTTTTGCGGGAAAATGTAAGGTTTTCGTAAAATTCCTAATTTACGCGGGCGAAGCCGCACGGGACATCTAGTTAAATAAATAAATAAAATAAATGACAATCAATGTAATTCTATTCATTTTTTACATTAAATAACCGCCTTCGAAGAAGATGGATCATGGATGGCGCGATGAACTTGATACATACAACAGGCCAGTTGACGTAATGCCGCGGCCGCACATGCGTGGTGCTTCGCGCTAAAGCCGATACTATTGGACGATATGCGTGTATCGTCCAATAGTATCGTCTCATCGCACGAAGCTTCGGACGATACACGCAGATGCGGCCGGGACGTTAGAGCGAGATGTGCTCAACGCCAGCAGTGCAACTGCCAACTGCTGGGCAAGGACCTCCCAAAATTTTTCTATTCGTCTCGTCTAACGTAGGCCACCTGACTTGTATGTCAAGTCAAGACAGCATAGACTCTTAAAAACTGCTGATTATCCTTATACTAGGAAATAGAAGTCAGTCCTTTTAATTCGTAAACAAGGCGGAAAGGATTAGTTTTATGGAATAGTCTATGATAATAATTGTTTTTTATCAGATATTACTATTTGATACATTCTTTAAAATTGGATTAACTCCGATTAACTATCATTATTGTTGTTTTGTCCGTTTTGAACCAATTTTATCGTTTGCTTATCGGTGGCTTCTATTAAGGTGACGCCTTGATAATTTGGCTGTAACGATGTCCATTTTTCTCAGCAATGACTAAAGCTAAGAAATTAAAGTTCACTGTCAGTATTCATCATGTCTTTGTCTTTGAATTACCCATAGCATAACACGATTGGTCAACTTTTATAACACAGAATAATCAATCAAAAAGACCTCTGTAAAAAAAGGGATTCCTATTTTGCCAACAGAGGAGAGTGATATAAGCTTCCAAAATTTGTACATAAATTGGTTCTAGTATACACTTTAATTTGTCCATAGCTTATATGAAACGTATTTATGGTTTTTAAATTACGCGACAAAAACCATTTTGTCGCTACGCCCTTTCAATTTTTTGCTGTTCCATTGCTTGTTTTCTATGAGAGGCCGGGCTAGCCTCGCATAGAAAACAAGCAATCTCAAACACATCCAACACGGTTTTTTACCTGAACATGGCGTCACCTTAAAGTAATTTTACGATCTTGCAATAGGACTTAGATCTATCCACAAAAACACTAAGTATTTTCATAAAATTATTTTAGTTTTATCGCGAAAAATGTACGGTTTTCGATAAGTATAATGTTTTGACGCTAACTCAGCACCAGCACAGACAGTAAACAAAAAGTTTGGTTTGACTTTGACGACTGTTCTGTCAATATTCCTTAGGATTTTGGTCAGATTATTGACTGTAAATGCTAGTGTCTAGTAGTTGCCTCTGCTTCGACGTTTGCGTAATATTCCCTATTACTACGGTACGAAATTAAGGGCAACTTTTAGTACGTAATAAAAAACACTATCAGCAGCCCTGGATTTATAAATAGGCCGTTATAGGCCGCGGGGTGGCAGCGTCCTAGAGGGCGGCAGATTTCGTACTTGCCCTATGTAAAGTAAAGCATACTGCGTGACTGGTGAGAGTTGAGACATGTTCAATACTCGAGGACGTGATATTTGGCTATTATATTAGTTGAAAAAAAATAATATCAATTGATCACTGAGTAAATGTAGCCTAAAGTTAAATAATTATTTACCCAACGCATGGACACCGTGCGCGGGAAGGGTAGTTGTGTGGTGTTTCTTTGGTAGCGCACGCCTCTGCACCGGCCGCATAGTATGCCTACTTGCCTAGCCGCGTAATTTACTTAGTATCCATGATTCATTTATTTTTGGGAAATTCGGAAAAAAATTAAGTACCTAATTTTATTACATATTTATAATGAGAATCGAGTACTGAATACTCTCCATAAGTATCGGTATTGTCTCACCAGTCATGCTGTATAAGCGGAAATAAAGTGGCCCACATTCTTGAAAAGATTATTAATCCGGAACTGTATCAGTGTTACCAGTTACTACTCTCCAATAGAAGTCAGAAATATAATATGAATCATTACCGACCTCCACGGTTTCCCTTCAAATATAAATATGACAATGCTCCTGTACTCCCATTTTATACTCGTTTGCCAAAATAGTTGGTTGGGAATGTGCAAAATGTATAATATTTACGTTGGTTTTAACGAGTCAATGTCCATAAAATTACTTGGCAGATGATCTGAGAATAGGACAGAAGAACATTTCACAAAATAGTTTCGATCCAATTCTTACTAGAATATCGTAAATGCGAAAGTAGGTACGAGTATGTCTGTCTATCTGTTACCTCTTCTCGCTTAAACTGCTTCACCGATTTTGCTGAAATTCTGTATGGAGATACTTGGAGACCCGGGGAAGGACATAAGAAAGTTTTTAGTATAGAATTTTTTGAAATTGCAGGCATCATATTCTGTAGTATGTTATAGAATATTATAGTATATCTGCAGGTCTCTGTTTATAGTAATAATTGCAAAACTCATGGCTCCGATCATTTTACGAAAGCCATGAGATGAAAAAAATATTGTGATTGCGTAAAGAATTGTCATCTCATAAGTGGTTTTAACTTTTTATCGCAGTACAAGGTGAATAAACTAATAAAATATTATCCACAAAACAAATTTATAAAAATTAATCATTTTAATCAAAACCGGTGTAGCCATATTGCTAACTGTTGTGTCGAAACATATTTGTACAAGCTGATAAGAGAATTTGTTTTATACATGTAGCAGGTAGCTACTAGAAATATAATATGAATACGTTTAAAATTATATAGAAGTAGTAATAAAACCGACTGTGATGAACTATCAGAAAAGTTGATTCATAGGCAGATGGCGGACCTACGTAATTTGCTCAATGGTCGCGTTATGTCAAACCTAACCGACAGATGACGATTAACATTGAATTGACAATTGACGTGAACTGACCAAATTACGTAGGTCCGTCAACTATCTATGAATCGATTTCTTCGACGGTACATAGTGGATCAGACCACGACTAATCAATATTTTTTAACGTAGAGAAATCCTTTAATACGTCCTCGGCAGCTTGGGGGAGGCCGGAGAGGTTACCGTGGTAGAGTAAAACAGCTCTTGTCCAGGGTCCAGGTAACTTGGTCCCGTTTTCACCCTTTGGGTACGGAACCCTACTAAAATGCCACTTTATGGCTTGAAGGATTCATTTTCTACCGACATTGGTCTAGCGACCCATGCCAGTCGCTTGCCCCGAAGATCAGAAAGTTTTTTTTTTATGAAAAAAAGGGGGCAAACGAGCAAACGCTGATGGAAAGCAACTTCCGTCGCCCATGGACACTCGCAGCATCAGAAGAGCTGCAGGTGCGTTGTCGGCCTTTTACGAGGGAATAGGGTAAGGGAGGGTAAGGAAAGGAATAGAGGAGGGTAGGGAAGGAAATAAGGGAGGGTAGAGAATGGAAAAGGGTAGGGGATTGGGCCTCCGGTAAACTCACTCACTCGGCGAAACACAGCGCAAGCGCTGTTTCACGCCGGTTTTCTGTGAGCCCGTGGTATTTCTCCGGTCGAGCCGGCCCATTCGTAGTTAGTAGTTACGTTAAGTTTAGATGAATATATTACCTACTTCAAAATGTGAAGTATCTTCTGGCACATTTTGGTGAAAAACATAATATTATTATAATCTCAAAACATTGCAATAGCAACAATAAATGCATGACATTATCACATAGATAGATAGTACAAAATTCTCCGATACGCCTGTGATAATGTATCATCATTATCGATCCAGGCGATAATATAACACAAATTACTGTTGTCGCAATAACGTTTCAGCTAAACAACGTCCGCTTCTTTATAATCGAAGATTTTTACAGACTTTCAAAGGGAGGTCGAGGTTCTGTAGGATATTCCCGGAGACGCCTTCTGCAGGCTTAGCATGGCTGCAGAAGAAATGTAGAAAAATATGCTGAGTACTGACAGATTTTAAGGGCCAAACTCTGTTATTGTCACTTTGTCTATTCTTCTTTAGAATGCTTTATGCGTTTATCTATATTATATTTTTGTTGTTTCTAATTTAAATGTCCTTATGTGGTTACCTTGTGGATGACACTAATCACTTGCGTATTAGGCGAATCCAACGCTTTTTTTTTTGTTTTTACATGCTGTTTTGTGTGGGCTGGCATGCTATGTTAAAGGCAAAAGCCCTATATATAATTAAATAAAGATAATATTTAAAAAACTGTTTTGTAAAATTGCATTTCAGTGACCGTTTACATTACTCCAATAGTAATCCTGCGTTGGATTCGATCACTGGATTGGAATAATGTAAACCGGCCGTAGCATAGCAAGGTAAATGTTAAATGACAGTTTTAACAATAAATTTTCATTTCACAAATTTTTACGAGAGGACACTAGCGTGAAAATTCTTAGTTATTCGAGTATGTATATCAATAGCTTTTAATTTTGCACAAATGTTCGCGTGGGGAGACTCTGACGTGGAAATTTACAGATCTGAAATCATTTAGATGTATTTCGCTACACATTTACACCGAAACACGGGTTTTATACCGACCTTGCCGTTCACAAAATATAAATAATTTAATTGGCACAATAGATGCTCCAGCGGTCCTTGGTTGTAATATTAGATGTTTACTGTACATTGCGATGTGCTTTTAGATCTTACGTTTATTGTAATAGAGACGAAAAGTTATCAAAGTCCGCTCCCGTACATACCATACCTGGGCCTATAGCCGAAACTTTTTCGTTTTCGCTTCGTTATAGAATCGCCGATCAAAATGTATGGAATTGACATAAGACGAGTCGAACGTCAACGTCATATTAACGAACGCTTATGTCAATTCCATACATTTTCATTGGCGATTCTATAACGAAGCGATAACGAAAAGATTTTGGCTCACCCCCCAGTTATATTAAATTTAGTTATTGTTTACATTATAGTTACCAATACTTCGTTTGGCGCTAAGGAACATTTTGCGTATTCTCTAGTCTTTTAGTCTACATTTTCCACGAAAGAAGTAGCCTATGAGTATATCCACTATCCGGGGTCTATTACAAAACAAAATTTTATCAAAATCGATTTCGCCACCTTGTAAAATTATGATCGTATAATATTACACGTTTTTCTTGGACTACATATTTTCTCAAATTAAACTAAACCAATAAAGATATGATAGCAAGAACTTAGGTTAACTGAAGATATTTAAATGATGATTTTCCAGTACTTAAATATCAAGTACTAGTTTTAAATAAAACTAGTTAATTTTTTGTAACTGTTGCTCTATGGGAATACAATCTAGTAATACCTATATTTAAATTCTAAAATTCTGTTATAATTTTCATTCACTATTGTTTTGAAGCAAGTTTAAATGTAACAAAATTGTATTAATTGTTGTATTAATTTATTGCATGTTACACATAATTTAAATACTAATGTATGTAAAGAATATATAACTGAATATAGAACCTCCTTTTTGGAAGTCGGTTAATAAAAGTTACTCACCATGATGTCTGATATCCGTGCACACACCCAAACACCACTGTTACAGAGTCACAACTGAGCCTCTTCGCGAAATGTACTAGTGATGTGTGCGATAGTCGATGTTTTGCAAGGATTCAACGTCCTTATTGTCGATAGAGTCGATATCGTTGAGTTGAGCCTTTTCGAGGAATGTGCTACTTGCTAGTGATTTGGCAGTCGATATTCGATGTTTTTGCAAGGATTTCCCATCATTATCGATATTAAAGATGGGAAAAGTTGCAAAAACTTCAATAGGTAGAGTCGAAATTTAGTACTAGTCGACAAAAAGCTAGTGACTTGTTTTCGTCTACTCTCATTTTGCTAGCATGTTAAAGTAATATGGATGTGTTTTCCTTTTATGTCACTGAGAAAACAAGCGTTCAAAACATTTTATGAGTGTCATAAAGTTTCTTGAGTAATAATTGTATTTATATAACATTTTATTGCGGCGGTAAATTTTGATGCTGCTGAATTCTTGCAAAACGTGTAAAATCAGTATCGCACATTCTCCTATGCCTTATAATTAGTTATGTACCTTCATTTGGAATATTTTTAGCGCACAGACTGATTGTAGAAAAACAAGTAGTTTTTGGCCTTTAATTTAAAGATATACCATACCACCCTACTAAAGTCCTTGTACTTATAGTTATTTACTGTTTGAATTTTTAATGACTTCATTAGTGTTGTCGTTTCGTTGTTAGTTTTGTCGTTTTTTTCTTTTTTGCGGGCTATTAATATTACATAATAAGCGTTAAGCCCTAAGCTAGTATGTCAAGTATGTGCTATATCGCAACACTAATATAAACGATTACTCAGGACTCTTATATCGATATCGACAGTCGACACAAACTGCTCGCATCACTAGCCGCCACCGAAAATAAAGGCGCGTTATCGCGCGGGGTGACGTAAGCGATGCATTCGCCGGCTGCAAACTGCGGGGGCGCGGGTTCGAATCCCGACTAGATACAAAAATGTGAATGTTACTACTTACTTCCTTGACCTACCATAATCGTTGTATCTCGTCTCATGTTGTTTTCGACTTTAGTTTAAGGAACAAAGTCTACAAAACTCGTGTAAAATGTATCAGAAAAATGTAGAGTCTACATTTTATACATTGTATAGAAAACTTAAGATATTTTAATAATTTCGAAGGAATGTTGGAAGCGCTGAGTAGATCGGTGTCCATTTGTAACTTCCCTCTAGTGTCGATCCACTATCCAGGCAGCGGTAACAAGTTTCATCAAAATTGACCCATTTTTCGAGCATATTCGATGCAAACACACCTTTCCTCTTTAAAATTAGTATAGACCAAATTGGACTGTTGATGATGAATTATCTCATTACTTTTGTTGATTTATATATTATCAAGGCGAAGGTCTCCCTGTGGTCATCTGTTTACCGTGTACGTATTGTCTACAGTAATGAGCCAGCTCATGTGGTGAATGAATAATTTCTAATTATATTGTTTGCTAGTTAAGTCGCCTCTAAATATAGTGTAGGAAAAATCCGACATGTAAAAACACGTAAAAGGCGGTCGCGGAATATTGGAATTTGGAATATTCTCCTACCTTTACTTGTCTCTAGACTATCACACTGATTTATTTTGTCATTTTTCAGGTTGCTGATGACAACAACGGAAGGAACAAAATTTCGGAGATTCGCAACGGCGATGGAAGGTAAAATTTTTATATTATGTTGATATTGTAATTAAAATAACGTACCTACCCTTTTTTAACATGAGGAAATGCTTTACGCATCGGAAAATTGGAGATATCGGCCGGGGTATGTGGGACTCCTGCGTAGTCTACCCACTAAAACCCCAAGGTGCTCCACTCATCGCAGAGTTGCGGGTACAATAGATCCTACCGCCACCTCTACCAGAACGTACCTACCCTAACGACGTAACTACGTGATGCCTTTCAACCACGAACGGCAACAAAATGAGGTAGCCGTAGATAGATAAATCTTAAAAAAAAATAATCTGTCCCGAGTGAAAAAACTTTTCAGTTCAACTACATAATTTTTAAATTACACATCTAAACGTCCTAGTTAATATAGGGAAATATCTTGGAAATAACTTTTAACCTTGTTTTTTTGCAACAAAAGTTGGAAGTTTAAAAATGCATACATTGCGTGCTACCGAATTCAGCGGTAAATAAATATCGAATAATTAACATCGGACAACGCTTAATGAACAGGCGCTCAGAATGTACAGTTGAAATGTACATTGTACAATCGTCGCAAAACACATCCATACTGATATTATAAACACGAAAGTGTATCTGTAGATGTCTGTTACTTCTTCGGGCCCACTGATCTCTATTATTATACTAGTACGCTGGATAGCTGATACACACCTGCTTTTTGTGCCTATTTGAAGCGGAATCAGCGCCCCCATTATTCGGGTAGAGAACTAAATTTGACGTAACCACAACCAATAACAACAGTTGTCATCAATAGTATTAGTTCCAAGTACTGTCACTACTGCTATCAGCGCCAATATGGCGGCTTTCAAACGTAATTTTTACGTCAGATTTAGTTCTCTACCCGAATAATGGGGGCGCTGACTCCGCTTCAAATAGGCACAAGAAATAGCTGTCATTTCAAAGGGTATCAGCTATCTAGCGTACTTGTATAATAGAGATCAGTGTTCGGGCCCAAACCGTTGGACCGATTTTGCTGAAATTTGATATGGAGATACTACGAGTCCCGGGAAAGGACATAGGGTACTTTTTATCCCGGAAAAATGTACGCGATAAACGTATATTGGGGCAACGGAGTTGCGGGCGTCATCTAGTTGTGTGTATGGAGACTTGTCTAAAAGGCAAAAGCTTTGTCCACATTATGCAATTTCATCTTCAATTTTCATCATCTTCTTTTTATTCAACTTTCGTTTGGCATATTATTCAATAATTCAATGCGTCAAAATCCACCCGCGTTGAAAGAAATGTGTCATAGCGAGCGCGCGTCACGGGCATGCCTCACATTCGCTGTTGACTGCGCTATAACGCATGCCCTTGACGAACAGAAAAAGGCACAATGTGGACAAAGCCAAGGATTGACATGATCACTTAGTACTTACGCTAATCTAGTTTCATCCTCTGAGGCCTGGGCCTGCCTGGGCTACTGTATGACAGAAGTGAAATAAATGTAAAAGCAGGAAAACACGCACTTTGTGTAACTTTGTCTTACATAGAGACTTTAACGAGCAAAACAAAAAAATATAAAATAAAGAGCTTAGCTCTTTATTTTATATATTTTATTCTACATTACAAATTATACCAACTTTTTTTTATTTAAACAGGTATTTTTAATTTTATAGTTTACATTATAATGCTGTCTATATTTTTCACACTGTACACAGGAATACATAATAACAACATACGGTAATACTTTTCTTCCACAAAATTTCCTCGTCGACTATACGCTGCGATGTCACGCCCACTTATGCCCATATTTGGTCATCTGCGAGTTAATACTGAATTTGGTCGGCTCCGACCCATCGGCGGCCCACGGGCCTGAGTCAGGTGGACCGAGGGACCAGCTGCTGTAATCTGTATTTGATAACGATAATGTAATACTTTGTTTTTTTTTTTTTTTTTTTTATTAAATAAGGGGGCAAACGAGCAAACGGGTCACCTGATGGTAAGCAACTACCGTCGCCCATGGACACTCGCAACATCCGAAGAGCTGCAGGTGCGTTGCCGGCCTTTTAAGAGGGAATACGCTCTTTTCTTGAAGGTTTGCAGGTCATATAGGTCCGGAAATACTGCTGGTGACAGTTCGTTCCAGAGAACTGTTGTTGTTGTTTGTGCTGTCCAGCTCTATGATCCCTGCATTTGCTTGTTCCGATAGCGAAGTCAGATGTATCATATAATAGTGCTTGCCATAAATTACGTACTTTATTCAATCGATATGGTTATAACATGATAACTTCCTAATAGTCAGCATTTACGGTCGCAGGCAAGTACAATTTTGATGTTTATAGTAAATATAGAGAATCTCTACATTCCTATACACGTTCAGTCACATACGACATGTATTTTAACTGAAAATATAGTCACATATACGACCTGTATTTTAACTGAAAATATATTGCCCCTGTCTATTATGAAGATTACTATCCATACCACTGATATAAATGCTAAAATGTATGTCTGTCTGTGTGTTGCCTCTTCACGTTACCGTCGCGTCGCGCTGAACCGATTGAGATAATATTTGGAATGTAGATTTTCAATGCTTCGATTCCCACAAATGGACGTAGGATAGTTTATATTGCGCTGAAAACGACTATCCGCCATCGACTTTTTTTTATTAAATAAGGGGCCAAACGAGCAAACGGGTCACCTACCCCCCTAGCATACGCCAACGAGATATCTCGTGGATATTTCACTCTCGAGCGTAGTGATATTGTCGATATCGATATACATATATATCTTTTTCGCTAACATGCGTAACTTACGTCGGACTCGAGAGATAAATTTCTCGTTCGTATATAGTTCGTTAGTACTATATAGACAAAAATAGCACATTAAAAAAAACAAAATTATCTCTAACTAGCTGTCCCGGTGAACTTCGTGTCACTTTAAAACCTTCCCTGGACTTCTAGAATATATTAAGACTAAAATCAGTCCAATCCGTTCAGCCGTTTTCGAGTTTTAGCGCGACTAACACATTTGAAAATTCATTTTTATATTATAAGATTTTGACGACAGGCGTACGAGAAAAAATGTATGTCATGTTAGGGCACTGATCTCTATTATACAAGTACGCGTACTTGTATAGAGATCAGTGTGTTAGGGTCAATAGAGAGAAAACGTGTAGACAAAATTTTCTCGTTGGCGTATGGTGTCTGGTGCTGCCTCTAGCCTAGCGTGAAAACATTGCAGTCATACAACATGACTGGTGAGACAATACCGATACTTATGGAGAGTACTCTGTACTCGACTCTCATTATAATAATTATGTAATAAAATTAGGTTCTTAATTTTTTTCCGAATTTTCCAAAAATAAATGAATCATGGATACTAAGTAAATTACGCAGCTAGGCAAGTAGGCATACTATGCGGCCGGTGCAGAGGCGTGCGCTACCAAAGAAACACCACACAACTACCCCTCCCGCTCGCGGTGTCCATGCGTTGGGTAAATAATTATTTAACTTTAAGCTACATTTACTCAGTGATCAATTGATATTATTTTTTTATATTATTTTTTTCCAACTAATATAATAGCCAAATATCACGTCCTCGAGTACTGAACATGTCTCACCAGTCACGCAGTATAATTATCCTATTCCATTGAAAGACGTGCTGCCGTGCATATGCCACATTGACGAAGAACTTGCGAGTTGCAACCTATGTGACAAATGACAATATTATAGGCACTTTATAGCTGTCATAATCCGGATCGGAGCCAAGCGGATATTAATAATATTATTTCCATGAAAGAATTCGATAAGCTATCGTTTAGCTTCAACGTATTGTTTTTCCTGTAATAATGATTAAGTAGATTACTGGTAATTGTTTTATGAAAATGTAAAGGAAATATTCCAAATATTTGTTGATTTTTTGGAAAAATAGTATAGGTTTTGGAGGCCCTATACTTGGGCTTGTGATCTCGCTGTGTAGCGGCCAAACCGCTCATTCGCGCGGACGCATATAAATTCAGCCTAAGAGGCAATTCAGACCGCAACGCGACGAGGCGAGGCATAAATTTGTATGGATTTGACAGATTTCAATTACGCGAGACGACATGCCAATCTGTCAATTCAGTACTTTAGAATTATGTATATGATATATCTACGCGTCGCTTTACGGTCTGAATCAACCATAAGACTTCGGCCAAACCTACGCGTCAGGGACGCGGGACGGGAGAGTCTGCAACGCGGAACTGAGGGTGTAGTGCGAGTTTTATTCGATCATACGCATCAAACACGTTAACGCGAATTTGTATGATGAATTATACCGCTTTGATCCCATACAAATTCGCGTTAACGTGCTCGATGCGTATGATCGAATAAAACTCGCACTACACCCTCCGGTGTGCACAGCTGCGCGACTACGGTGCGAACTGCGAACTGTAGATTATTCCCGCTCTGCCGACGCGAAAGTCCCGCGTTGCAGACGCTCCCGCTTCGCAGTCGCTTTGGTCGCGTAGGTTTGACCGAAGCTTAAGGTGGATAATATTATAGCCATAACTGATTATATTTTGATTACATTGTACTAACATGTGGAACGCTTCCATGGAAATGGTGGAAAGTCGATATGTTATCACATAAACATCAATAATTATACCAAGTGCCTACGTGCGTTTTTATTATCGCTCCAAATCCGTGTCTGTATCGAATTCTAGAATGTTTCTATAAATAACCTATTACCTAATCATATAAAAGTCTAACTATGCTTCTGTACCTAACCTAACCTCTTAGTTTCAAATACTACAACTGCAGTCAACTGCTTACACCCTAATGCGGGGTTTACACGGGTGACTATAGCCGCACGGTTTACGCCGCACGGCGAAAATTGACTGTCTAAATGGCAATTCGGCATGCGGTGTATTGCCATTTAGACAGTCGCTTCTCTCCTTGCGGCGTAAATCGTGCGGCTATAGTCACCCGTGTAAACCCCGCATATAGGTTCAAAAAATATAAGAATGGCTGAATTAATATCACGTTAACTCTCACACTCTTCATATTTTGACGCCCGCAAGTCGCAACTCCGTTGCCAAAATCCGTTTATCGAGCGGGAACTTTGTCGGGATATAAAGTATTCGATGTCCTTTCCCGGGACTCAAAGTATCCCCATACCAAATTTCAGCAAAATCGGTTCAGCGGTTTAGGCGTGAAAAGGCAACAAACAAACGGATATTCGCATTTATAAATTAGTAGGACTTAGAAGATTTATGCGATACCATGATATTAAACCCAGGGTTAACTTTAACCTCAAGACGTTCCAAATTGGGAAGGCAGGTTCATTAAGTAGAGGTAACTTGCATGCTAATGCAGTATGGTAATGCGGCTCTATTGGCCATAAGTTCCTCACGTATGACCCTACGTGACACGTGGCCCATTGTCTGCCCGGCAAGGGCTGGTGAGCTCAGCACTGATATCATCGCTTTCTATTGCCTCCTGGAATGAGGTTTTATTGCCTGCTTGAATGCAGGAACCTTAGAAGACTGTACTTGATCATAAGAAATATCCTCAATACCCATTTGAGACCATTCCGATTTGATTAAATTTCATCTAAAAGTATAAGATGGAGGAGAGTAATAGAATCACCGCAAGGGTAGAATTTTGCTGAGATGTCAATATCTATCGTCTACCGACTTTAGAGCATTCCGTATCCAAGTTCATTTAAAGTTTGAGCAGTCCACTAACTAATCGTGTGCGGACACAAAATGATGAATGGTAGATCAACGCACGGGCCAAATACTTCCAGCATGAATTTGAAATTTAGCACACGTATTCCTCTTATGCCTTCGAATGCCTTCGAAGGCATTCGACTCTATCTCACACAACAGCCTATGGAGAGCGCTAGAAGATCAAAATGTTCCAGAAACTTACATAAATATTCTGAAAGATATCTACAGCAAAAGTGTAAGCCGAGTAAAGCTGGACAGACTTGGGCCAAGAATTGAGATATGTAGAGGCGTAAAACAGGGCGACCCGCTCTCTCCCACCATATTTATAGCGGTCTTACAATTTATAATGAAACAGCTTCGGTGGAACCGCAAAGGTATATGCATAAACGGAAAAAACCTGACAAACCTCAGATTTGCCGACGATATAGTCCTATTTTCACAATCACCAAAAAACTTAGAGCAAATGATATCAGAATTATGTACAATTAGCAATAAAATTGGATTATATCTAAATACGGAAAAAACTAAGGTAATGACCAATAATCGACCAACGCCTATCCGTGTCAACAATACACACGAACTAGAATATGTTGAAAGCTACATATATTTGGGCAAATCCATCTCATTTAAAAGCTCTAGAAACCAAGATGAAATCGACAGGAGAGTAAATTTGACATGGAGTAAGTTCTGGAGCTTAAAAGAAATATTAAAATCAACACTACCTCTGAAACTCAAAAAAATAATCATGGATGGATGTTTGCTGCCTTGTTTGGCGTATGGATCACAAACTTGGATCTACAATAAAAAGGCAATAGAGAAAATACAAAAAACCCAACGCGCAATGGAAAGAAGTATTTTAAATATAAGGTTAAAAGACAAAATAAGAGCAAAAGACATCAGGCAAAAAACAAACATTATAGACGCTTTGCAACACATGAAGAGACAAAAATGGAAGTGGGCTGGCCACATCGCGAGAATGACAGATGAGAGATGGACAATACTAACCACAAATTGGCCAGGCCCTGGCGGCAAAAGACCTAGAGGCCGCCCGAAAGAACGCTGGGTAGACGAAATTAAAAAATATGCTGGGAATAACTGGACAAAGAAAGCTGCATCAAGGAAAACTTGGAAAATTTTGGAGGAGGCCTATACCCGACAGGGGCCTTAACTTTAATTACTTCACTCATAAAATGTGTTTATCAAAATATATGTAAATTTTTATGTAAAGTTAAGGATAATAAAAAGGCTTTATTATTATTATTATTCCTCTTATGACATCTGAGGACATCCACCAAATAATCGGCCAAATGCGAGTCGGACTCGCGCACGAAGGGTTCCGTACTATTTCAACCCTCTAGCTAGCTCGACAGCCTGCAAAACAGCCCGCAAGATAGCCCGGCTTCCAAAACCTTTAGTATTGACCACAACAAAAAACTAGACGATATTAACTCTATACTAATGGATACATGTCGACTAACAAAACATAGTATAATTCTGCTAAACCAGACTAGGAACATGAAGGGAGAGTTAAAGTCTGGTTTAGCAGACAACTTGAAAAATATACAAAAAAGGATAGGCAAAGCCCTCGAGTTTAATAAAAAAGACGGTAAAGTAGGAAACGAGGATAGAAAGACAAAAGATTTAGGAGTTCAGTGTGATAGGGAAGTCAAGGGCGGAAGCTGTGGATGTGATTGCAAGGCGCTTATCCAGGAAATGCAGGAGTGGATTACTGATATTCTGACGAGGTTGGGAGCCCAGCTGAAGGCAGAAATGAGATCCCAGCTGGACTCCCAAACCGTCAGAGTAGAGGAAGTAGGAATGGCTCGGGCAAAGCATATCATAGAGGAAACCAAAAATAACGTAAACAGTGCTATAGAGGAGCGGGAGGCCAGGGCCTCGGCCGAGTCGCAAACCGCTACGTATGCGGAGGTGGCGCGCGGCGGGGGTCAAACCCCGCCGCCCGCCGCCCCCGCGGCGGTAGCCGGTAAGCGACAGCCAAAGCCTAAGACCCTCCACTCCCTTGTAGTCACTGACAAAGAGAATTTTATGTCGACAACCGACATCGTGTCGGAAGTAGGGAAAATTATAGAGCCCACCAAGGAAGGAATTAAAATAGACAGGATAAGAAGAGCGAAGGGTCGTAAAGTTATTATAGGGTTTAGTGATAGAACAGAAAGGGATAAAATAAAGGAGAAGATAGAGAATAGTGAGAGCCAATTTAATGTAGAGACCATAGCTAATAAAGACCCGCAGGTGGTGCTGTATGGGGTGCTTAAATCAACAACAGATGATGATATATTTTATGCCATTAAAAACCAAAATAAGCACCTCCAACCGGTGCCACCTCCGGGTGTTGTGTACAAATTTGAAGTAAAATATAGGAGAAGGGGAAGAGACAATGAGACGGAACATGTGGTGTGCACGTTGTCCCCTACGTTGTGGCGGACCTTTACAGAAGCCGGATATGTCTACGTAGGAATGCAACGAGTGCGTGTCGCCGACCAGTCCCCCCTAATACAGTGCTCGCGCTGTTTGGGGTACGGACATGGGAGGCGACACTGCAATAGCGAATCCGAATCCGAGAAGTGTAGCCACTGCGGAGGGGACCATCGTAAGTCTGAGTGTGATAAATTGGATGAGAGGCCGCACTGTATAAATTGCAAAAAGGACGGATGTAAAGATACCAGACACGACGCGTTTAGCGCGGAGTGTCCGGTGCGAATGAGGTGGGACGCGATAGCACGGGCAACCGTGGCATACGATCCCGACGACCAATAGCATTGACATGCCATAAACTGACTGAATACAATATGTAATTAATATGGAATAAATATGTATAATTTGAAAATATAGAATAATTATAGTATAATATGTATAAGGAATGCAAATTGGTAATCACTTAAACTAAGTTTAAGAGACCCAAAGAAGCAGTGTATAATATAAAGCATGTAATAATATATAATAAAAATATATAATATGTAAAAGTATAATATATATAATATGTATTCAAAATATGTAACTATTGTAACTAAAAAAAAAAAAAAAAAAAAAAAAACTGGTCATATATATGGTTATGATAACAATAACAAAGCATATATGGACGAAGTAATAAAAATACATTATAATAAAAAACAATATATTGTATATCAAAATAAAAAATATATAAAATAATACAAATATTATGTACTTTAAGAATATAAACATTATGTATATTATAACGAAATATGTATTAGGTTGATTACTGAACGATAAGTATTGTAAAGTATAATAATATAAATGTATCGACAATATGTATACTGAAATAAAAAATCTGTATTGATTATATGTATTTAGGAATCTTTTATGTAACAAAGAAATGTAAATGGCATGTCACTGCTATTAACTACATACGCAACGAAGTTATGCTTCCCACCAAATTGTAAGAAATTATTTAGTAAATAAATAATTCAAGCAACATACAATTCGCACCGGATACTCCGTGCTATACGTTGTATACTGTAAAGTCTGAGAAAAAATTCTTAGTGATATGAAATTGTATTAAAGCAATTAATAGACAGTAAGAAAAAAGGCATAAATTATTGTTATAAAATTATGTAATAAAACTCTAAAAAATAATGATCTGTAAGAATAACTTAGTAACAACTAGTAATAAGAATTGTAAATTTGTAGGTAAAATGTAAGAAGAAATGGCATAATATAAAGATTATAAGATAAGTGATTTAAATAAAAGATATAGAAAACAAATGTAAAAGATATCAGTAGAAAACAGAAAGTATATTGTAAAATAGAATATTGAATATAAACTTTAAAAAACCTTTTGTAATAAAACGTAAAATACTGTAAAGATAAAACGAACCATGTAAATAATTGTCTCTTCCCTGTGGAAGGGGGAACAAGAGGTCCCGCAGCAGGGGCCGATTAAAAAAAAAAAAAAAAAAAAAAAAAAAAAAACCCTCTAGCTATTACAGTTCTTGAGTTTCAGCCTTGAGAGTTGAGACAGACAGACAGTAGGGCAGACGGACAGACAGACAGACAGACAGACAGACAACGAAGTCTTAGTAATAGGGTCACGTTTTTACCCTTTGGGTAAAAAGGATCTTTCAAAATGCCACCACCAAGACGTTACAACCAAATACAACGTATTTCGTTTGGGCAAAAGCTATTATTCTCGTTTTAACAAACTGCAAGGTTTGCAATCCGCAGTATATTTGAGTCGGCTCCAACTTTTAGTACCAGTCGGATCCTGTCTCGCCTTTCCGTGCCAATGTCAAGGTCATTTCCGCTGTGAAGGGCTGAATGTCTGGAATGTTCCACGCGGAAATTCACAACTGCCTTTAATGGCATTAGGCTGAGTTTACGATGTTGCCACGAATGACACATTTGATAAAAATAACAGAGAATTAGATATCTACTTATAGGCGTAGAACCCCAGCGATTTTCGTGTCATTAAAGTGATAGTGTATTGATGAGTCCTGACTCCTGAAGCACTGGAAAAATGAATGAACTGTACTTGCTCGTACTTGTTACTAATATCACTAATATGTATTCTGTGCCCGTACTTGGGTATTAAATATCAATGTGACACTAAGGTATTATGATAAGAGCTAAGTATAATGGGTACCTACTACCTACTATTATAATATTATATTAGAACGCCTCCGTGGTCTAGTGGTACAGAGCGCGGCTCTTGACTCGGAGGTCGTGGGTTCGATTCCCGCGTTGGAAACATGTCATTTCCAAGTTTGGTTAGGACAATGCAGGCTGATCACCTGATTGTCTGACAAGTAAGATGATCCATGCGTCGGATGGGCATGTAAAAAGTCGGTCCTGCGCCTGATCTCTCGCCGGTCGTGTCGGTCTGCCGTCCCACTGGGTTATGAGAGTAAAGGAATAGAGAGTGCTCTTGTGTACTGCGCACACACTTGGGCACTATAAAATTATTCCTGCGTAGCTAGCCTGGTTTCAATGAAACCGGCCACCGTCACCGAAACCGGTGTGGGAGCTATTATTATTAATACTATATTCAGAATTTGCTAGGAAATAGGAACGTCCCTTGAACAACGATGTCAATATTCTATGCTCTTGAATCCTTTTTGTATATGTTATGTAATATTTTAGGTGTTGCTGATTCTTTGCTATTTTACACAGGCTGTTGTGATATTTTTGCAACATTCATTGAGAGTCGTGAAGCCATCTGAAGTATTGCACGATGGAGCCACATGGTCTGGATGGCGGATGCATTAGGTTAAGTAGTGCCACAAGGCCGGCACATAACGAGCTGGTGTCACGCAATAGTTTAGCTGTTCGATATATCTGTAATTGTGTGAAATATCCCTTCGTTTCCGATGTATCATTGGCGTTTGTGACGTTTAAGGTTCTTTGAAACGCCTTTATGTACGCCCAAAGTAAGAAAATGGCTCTAGAGAGCTTAGTCTCGGAGAACTTTTTATTTAGTTGTATACATAATATACATACCGGTAATTTCACAGTGTATATCCGTTCTTTTCTTTAACTGTGACAGCTGTGTGTGCTGTATCTGTATTTGATATGTATCAATGATCCAGTCTTTCCAGCAAATTCAAAATATGTCTCAGTAATAGAGTCTATGACTGTGTCTATCTGGCCTTTCCTTTGACTGTGACTTTTGGGCGAACTGGGGGCCTACCATGAGCTCCTATAGCAGTATTACTTAAATATTATTAGTTTAGAATTTCGCATAGACAAACATGATCTCTATTTATATAAACTATAGCTATGTTTTTTGTTTGTGCGGAAATCTGAAAGTAATATTAAAGTAATACTGCTATAAGATGTCATGGTAGGGGGGCAGACTCTGTATTGATATGTATGGACTAGTACAGAATACAAATCAAACAGACTTAGGGCCGGTATAAATAATAATAATAATAGCTCCCACACCGGTTTCGGTGACGGTGGCCGGTTTCATTGAAACCAGGCCAGCTACGCAGGAGTATTTTTATAGTGCCCAAGTGTGTGCGCAGTACACAAGAGCACTCTCTATTCCTTTACTCTCATAACCCAGTGGGACGGCAGACCGACACGACCGGCGAGAGATCAGGCGTAGGACCGACTTTTTACATGCCCATCCGACGCATGGATCATCTTACTTATCAGACAATCAGGTGATCAGCCTGCATTGTCCTAACCAAACTTGGAACCATGTTTATGTTTCCAACGCGGGAATCGAACCCACGACCTCCGAGTCAAGAGCCGCGCTCTGTACCACTAGACCACTTAGAAACTTCTCCATTAACTATCTAGTTATCCATCAGTCCTTTTGTCTGTCACTAGGTCGTAAGCTTATCTAGTCTAGGTCTAGTCGTATCTAACGTCTAGATCTCTCGTTACCGAAATAACAATAAACAACATTGTTAACGAAACAGTTCATGACATCAACATCCAACATGGCCGAGGTCGTGTCAATCAAAACGTCTGCAATTACTCCATAAAGTCTATCAGCAGGTCATTATATTAATGTACTCCATTGATGTACTCCCACTAAATAACATTTTAATTATGTAACGCCTACATAAAGATCTTAACTGATTAGAACAGTATCATCATTATAATGTATGTACATCTTTATAGACTGATGACTGAACTCTGGAGAGTCTGAAGTCCCGAAAGCTAAAGACTACCTATTGACTAATGTCTTCCTAATTTATATGTTATATCTTTTTTGCTGGACAGAAACATAACCGGATAGACCGTGACTTAAATAATCGGAAATGAACATAAAGTATTAATTTTAACGCTTATTTTGTGCACACGCAAATAAGAAGTTACATGTTTTAATTAATTTGTAAATATGTCACCGGTAGCCAATTATTAAAGCTCGATTAATATTAAAAGTTAAGTCTATTACGAATATAACTATGGTTACAACTTACATACATAGAATAAAACTAAAAAACTATTATATTAGCACCGCACCTAATAATGTTATCATAATATTCAAATCCCACTTTAGAAATTAAACATATACCACGCAATTATTCTTCTGGGAAAAGCATTAAATTAATTAATAACAAAATGACAATGTCATGAGCACAAGGCTAATGGCATACACGTCTAGACGCAACCCTCTGGAGCCAAGTGCTCCCCTAATGTCGTCATAGTACCACAATAGTACTATTAATATTGATTAGCCAATGATAGATCACCTTACATTCATTGCCTTAAAAGCTTTCTTGATGTTTATTCTGCTATTTGCTATTTGAAAACGACAGGCGTGTTTTAAAATTGCGACATGTATAATATTGTATACACGAGAAAATTGATTCCTAGGCAGTTGACGGACCTATGTGATGTGGTCGGCGTCTGTCAATTCAATGTTAGCTGTGGCCGGTCTTATGGGTTTGACATAACGCGACTAAATTATTACGGTCCGCCTAGGAATCAACTCTGATAGTACTTGTGTAATCAAATAATACTCCAAAGTGGAATAGTAGATATTATGCTATTTTCTTTATCAGAAAAGTTGGGAATAGGTATGACATGAAGCGTTTTATTTCAGTACTAGAAATGATTGCGGAGAAGGTCCAAAAAATGTTCAGCTCATTTGCGTCACAGACACGAGCCCAAGACAATCCACCCCCAGAAAAGAAGAGGTACTAAAAATTTATTACAATAAGTAAATAAAGTTATATTTGTAGCAATAAAGTAAATATTTGAGATAAAATGCGATTTTGGGCAATTTTCCAGATTTTAAATAAAGAAATGAAGCCAACAAAAGAGTTAGAAAGCATCGCACCAAACGACGTAGACAAATACCGAATGACTTTGGACGTACCAGAGCAAGTGATCGACAAGTTGATGCGATACAGAAGTAATTACATGCAGTACATGCTCAGCAGTGCCTTGTATGCCAACAGTTCGTTGGGGAAGCCGTTGGAAACGATCAACAGGTAAATTATACAAAATCTTTATAATCAGATGCTTACAGGCTTCTAGAAAATTATATTGCGTTGTGAATTTAAAATCTTTACAAATATTATAAAAAGACATATTACCTTGTTGTTTGGTTGTAGTTAATGTCTATAAAATACATTTGTATGAGGCTGCTATTTCAAGCATTATTTTAAATTAGTTTAAATTCTTAAACGCAATTTTTTTTCAGTGTGGCGGAACATATTGTTGACGACCTTCTCCTGAATTGTGTTAATGAAATGGAACTGAAAGAGTTTGCTGAGGAGCTTTACAAGAGTGAGATGAACTAAATTATTTGTTATTAATTTTAAATAAAACAATTTTCGTATTTTTAAAATAATGTAATCTTTTATTACCATTTTCATACTTTGAATTTTGATGCTTCAGTCTTTTTTGAGTTTACATAATATGTAACATGCCAAAAACTATTGCATACACTTTAATCTCAACGTATGAGTCAATTTTTATAATAATAATGGTCTCAAGAAAAGTTTAAATAAAAATGTGTATTGATATTTAAGAATAAACAGGTATAAAAGATGAGTACCTACTTACCATATAAATTATATCTTAGATAAACTCTATTATTATCATTATAACTACTACTAATAAATAAGGCACTTACACATAAGACTAGGGTTAACCCGATTCTTATAATACTATCAATAGTCTCAGTATAGTTCGAATATCAAAATTGATATAATATTATCATTGTTTCATACAAATAATAAATGCCACGTCAATCACATCTAATAACGTGTTAATTAACTTTAACTTTATGATTATCGACATCTATATCGTAGTTTCTAGCTAAGAGAGGTTCTTGACACTATAAAACTTCGTCATCCTTATTTAATGTTAGTCGAAAAGAATTTAACACCTCACCAAATTTAGTTTTCTGTCTTTTCAGAGTGTCGTTTTTCTCCATATGCGGCAATTTTGTAATGCTTTCAGAACTCGAGGTGTCTGTTTGATAAGATTCTTCGGGCGTCGGTGGGTTTGATTGCATCCTACGGGACTTGGTTAGTTTGGGGCCTCCAGCTGCAAATATCGACTCTAGCTTTGTTTTAAGTTCATTTCTACTTAAACTATTTTCTTCCTCGCTATCTGAGTCTACTTTCTTTTCTTCTATTTCAATCGGTCGTAGGTTCTGTAATGTTTCTCTAGATGCTATATCTCTCATTAGGTTTGAAGGTATAGAAGGCCTCTCTCTTGTCCAAGAAATTTCGTTGTTTTCGACTCTATCACCAGTAGAATTTGATCTTCTCCTTTGTTCGTCGGTTTCATTGCTAGATGTCATTTTATTCTGAAACAGATTGTTAAGTTTTGACATAAAATGCAATTGCTTATCACTTCCAAATACCATTGGCGTATCGTCGACAGAATTGTTTGACATCACACTTTCTCTTGGTTTATTTTCTTCTTCGAATTCAACTGGCTTAGATTTTGATGGCCTAGCAGAAATAGTATACGACTTTATAAAAGTTGGGCTTTTAAAGTAGTTTTCGTCGAGTGGTGGTGGTATCGGTATATTTGGGATGTCTTCTTTAGAGTCACCAATAGATTCATTCAACCCTGTTTTGTCTATCGTATCTGAGTAGCCAGACTCGTCAGTTCTAGAATCACTGTCATTGAAAGCGGTAACGTCTTCGTGGTCCGTAATTTCTTCAGCATTATCTTTTATCTCAAGATCGTTTTTTTCATCTTCTTCAGTAAGCATTGGTAAGTCTTCCCTGTGTACCTGTGCCACTACATCGTATTTAGATAATACCAGATTACCCAAAGATGCATCCGAACCTGCGTCTGATAGCTCGCTTAAAGACTTCCTGTGCAAAACTGGTTCATCCGTTAATGATTCGACATCTTCGTCCTTCTTATCTTTTAAACTGATTATTTCTCCGTAGGAATCTTCTTCGGCCTGTAAAACTTGATCGAGCAGGTCTATAATTTTTGCTTCCTTTTCAGCATTATTTTCAACATACGCGTGCTGTACAACTATTTCTTCAGTAACGATAGGCTGCTTTAAGGTGTCATGCTCAGTGTCCACGGTTATTTCTTCAGTGATAGGATTATGTGTTATTTTGTCACCTCTACTAATACTACCTTTAGTAGTACCAGGAGGGGTCGGTGATTCAACATAAATCTGTACCGGCGGCTTTCCGTTCACTTGAGAAGACTGTTTCAGATTATTCTCAAGGTTACCGTGGTCTTTTTCTTCTTTATCTCTAAAGCAGCACATGCATATTAAGTAAACTGGTAGACCTGTAATAGAATAACAAATTAACAATAAATATTACAAAAATATATTCTAACCATTGTGTTAATTTTTTGGTATTTATCAAAATAAGTATAACTTATTCTTATTCTTACCGATGGCAATCCAAATAAGAACACGTATCCAGGTCTGTAAGTTTAGGTGAACCATCAGCTGGATATTCAGGTAAATGCTGATGCACGGAATTATCGGGACAAGGGGAGTCTGAAAAATGATATATTTTATTAGGCGACTTAAAGTCGATTTTATTGATTACGATAACATGATGTCTTTTCAATTTTGTAGATTCTGTAGTTGGGTATTATGTTTATAAATTTTGGAGTTGATTTTCTATCATCAAATCTTTGACAAAGATTTTGTAAGTCCTCTTTCACAGATTTGTGTTAAATATCACGGTATCTCTTTTGTTTGAATAGTCTTTCGTTTTTCAGTGTTAGCTAGTTCTTCTCACTTTCTCACCTTAAACGCAACCTCCTCTTGTATCTTCGGCTGCAGGCTCATGCTCACCACCGTCAGCACCGCCAGTAGGTGCAACACTATCACGTATATCAGGGGGTTCTCCGCCAACCGTATTGTCAGTCCAATGGCGATGCAAAATGCGACTGTAAAGTGAATGCATTAAGGTTTATTTTACTATTTACGACGTTTGGACTTAGTTCGATAAGTCAGGAATCTCGGATCAAGTATGTTATCTTGTCACATCCGATTTTTTTTTAATTTATATGACAAAAGCTTACCAAATAACAATAGATTTATAAAAATTATGTTTGTAGTCGTCTTGCACGGCAGCTTCTCACCACATCCAATCATGTGCTTCCAATATCCAGAACCGGCTACGTCGAATTTTGAACGATATCTGAAAATTTATGTTGAAAGCATTATCAAATCGGAAGTATTTTTACATTTAGAAGAACATCAACAATATTCTTGATTATTACATTCTTTAGGATCGTCTGTCTTATATTTAAACTAAAACATTCTATTAAATCTAGAGAAATACCTTGATACAACAACGCAAGCGGCAACGACACTGTAGGCCAGTAGAGTGCCGAGACACATCATCATGATCAACTCGCTCAGGTCCAGCATGGCTCCCAACACAGCTGTAAATTTAACCATATTAATTCTATTTAAGTAAATTTAAAAACTTAAGAAAAGATAACCAAAATCTATAATAACCTTTGACTATGTTGGAATCAGCGATACATAGTCTTTCCATACTAATATGTCTGTCTGTCTATTACCTCTTCATGTTCAAACCGCAAAACCTATTTTGATGAAACTTGGCATGGAGATATTTTGAACCCCGGGAAAGCACATACGATTTACCGTACACTCCAGAAAAAATGTACTTTTACCGCGCGATAAAAGGATTTTGTTAGTTCATCCACAGAATACATAATTAGTAACTTACGTTCATCGCTAGTTTCTTTATGAATCTTCTGTACATTAAGGTGACGCCATGTTAAAGTAAAAAACCGTGTTGGATGTGTTTGAGATTGCTTGTTTCCTATGCGAGGCTGGCCCGGCCTCTCATAGAAAACAAGCAATGGAACACCAAAAAATTTAAAGGGCGTAGCGACAAAATGGTTTTTGTCGCGTAATTTAAAAACCATAAATACATTTCATATAAGCTATGGACAAATTAAAGTGTATACTAGAACCAATTTGTGTATAAATTTTGGAAGCTTATATCACTCTCCTCTGTTGGCAAAATAGGAATCCCTTTTTTTACAGAGGTCTTTTTGATTGATTATTCTGTGTTATAAAAGTTGACCATTAGTGTTATGCTATGGGTAATTCAAAGACAAAGACATGATGAATACTGACAGTGAACTTTAATTTCTTAGCTTTAGTCGTTGCTGAGAAAAATGGACATCGCTACAGCCAAATTATCAAGGCGTCACCTTAATTTTGAAATCAGCGCAGTGAATACTAATCTCTCACGTATCGCTATAACTGAAGGAATATTCACCAATAATAACAGTAGGCAGTACGGTCGCGAAGATGAGCGTCTGCTGTGACGTGCTGACGGTGGCCAGGCACGGGGATAGAAGGCCATCACTTGCCATCGCGTACAGGATGCGGGGAATAGGGAACATACTGCCGAATAAGCTGGAAAGAGAAAATAACTGTTATCAAATAGACGGGATTTTTACCCAGTAGGACACGCGAAAATATTACACTGGTACTATGCTTGTAAATAATGAGCTTGGTAAACCTTTATCATGATGACTTTATATAAAGGAAACTAAGAGATGGTGTTGCGGAGAATAGCTCAAAAGCTCTATAGAGAAAATTGTCGATCTTATTAATGAAAAAGTGTGTTTGTCTGTTTAATACCTCTTCACGCTTAAACCGCTAATCCGATTTTGATGAAATTTGATATCCGATTTGGATGTTTTTTTTTAATAGTGTTCAAATGTTCCTCATTACTCTTGAAAGCCTGTGATAATTGAACTATTACTCCTAATGTAAACATTCAAGCTAGTATTATCACCTAGCCAATATCCCAAAAATGAGGCCGACTGCCGCAATCCACATGGCCCACTCCATACCCACGTACGTAAACGCAGTCGTTACTGTTGACAGTTTGTCCTGAAATTATATTATAGCAAATTAATTAATCTACCAAACATGACAATATCAACATTCGATATAAATAAAATAAGGTTTTTGTTAGTGTCGCCAAAACTCGAGGACGGCTGAAACGATTCTTGAAATATTCCAAGAAAGGTTTACATTTGGAGGAAAGTGATACGAAGTTCATTGAGTCATCTAGTTAAAAGCCATAACAAAAGATAATTTACACAAAAGGTTCTTAAAAACAGTAATTGTACCTGCAAGTAATAAGGCACCATCATAGTGACAACAGTCGATGTGCTGATATACAGAAGTAGCAATACCCCTATCACGCACAGAATCGCGATGGGTATGGACCGCCTTGGCTCCCGTACCTGAAGAAAGAACCAGTGGATTATAAACAACTTTTAAATGGTACCATGTTAGAGAGATCAAAACAGAACGTATGAGCTGAGGAATAATTGAGATTGGGAGGATTCAAAAGATCATTGATGTCGTCTTTGTGTGCAAACTTTTAAAGGTTTTGCCTTAGGAAATCTGTTCTTGCAAAGATTATAGTGATCCAATTTTACTTTTAAACAGCACGTCAGCACTGACCCGATTATAGTTAAACTTTATTTTACTTTGTCAACAGCTGTTTAAAATGCAACATTCTATAGTCATTTGATAAAGCTAGTAGGAGCACTACTAGTTGTAGTAAATACCTCTTCAGCAGCGAATGTCAGCAGATCGAAGCCGACAAAGCCGTAAAAGCACACCGCAGCTCCTTTCAACGTACCCCACACGCCGTAGGGGAAGAACCCTCCGTTGCCCGCAGTCACGTTAGTTGGGGACAGGGTCCAGTTTCTGTAGTCCGCTGGAAGAGAATCAATGTTTATTACGGATATAAGTCCTAAAAGGATCTTCGGAAGTTGGCAATTGCTTGAAATGCAGAAGTAAGATGATAGTCCATAGTTATCTTTAAATCAGTCCTTGTATCTTTTATTCACGCACCAATCAATTGCTTGCGTTTCCACAGGGGTAAGCTTTAAGACCGCCATACAAATCAAGGGACCAAGTAGTGAAGTGTCAGTGTAAGAACGAATTTCCACGTGCTCTGGTCGATGCACATGAACATAATATACTAATAACAAGAACACATACGAGTCTATAACGATACATTTAATTTTTGAGTATTTTGACGAACCTTTAAAAGATCCAGCGATGATAACAAAGAGAATAATGACGATAGTGATTCCCGTGAACACGTGGTTGATCATCGTCGACCGCCGCACTCCAATGCACAGGATACCTGAAATGTTTCACACACTACAGATTAAATTACTTCAACAAAACTTCAAAACAAAAGACAGTCCTGTATGGTTACTTTTATCAACAGCTTTTGAAAAAAGAATACTAGTATGGCATCCAAATGTATTGAAATTATTCCAGAAACAAAATATAAGCGTAAGGACACATCTGCCGAACGTACGGCGCCGAAAGTTCCCCCGACGGAATGTTACGCGCTAACTGAACGCGGCGTATTTTATACTGATGTCATAGAGTGTCATAGAGAACTTGAAATACATTGCGAGCGTATTGAGCCGAATGTTCGGCGCTGAACGTTCAGCAGATGTGTCGTGACACTAAGGTTCGAAAAAAAATTAAAGAATATTTTGAGCAAATGCCCTGCCTGCCGCTTTTGGCATAAAATACTTTCTATGCCTTAAAGAATATGACGGAAACATACTTACCACCCATAAGTAATACCACAAAGAACGCCAGGAAGTCAAAGTACTGGGAGAAAGGCGCCACTGCGATGGGAGCGAAGGACTCGAACCACGCCGACATGGTGTGGTTAGAGAGCGAGTCCACGAACATGCTCAGCCCGCGCGCCAGGCTCGCTGCTCCTAGAATACACCATGATTGTTGTCATCTCATCATAATCCATATATTTAAAAGTAAATTTAAATGCTTAACGGGATGAGTAAAAGATCTGCTCTAATTGCATTTGGTAGTTATCGGTGATTTGTTTTTATAATGTATATTGTTCTTGGTATTGCTTTACATTGGATCGTTTATTATGATCTGGCAATTAACTTCTCAAAACTTTTTATTACCACTCGTTGCGGTGACGGAGGCGCTCACCTTTTGGTCCTTCTTGAAGAATCAAAAATCAATCAAAGATGGATCTAGAACGTACCAAACAATCCCTCCAATATGAGGCACCAGCCGACGACAAACGCGACAAACCCACCGAGAGCCACATGCGCGTAGCTGTACGCCGACCCTGCCAGCGGCACACGCGACGACCACTCGCCGTAACATAGTCCTGGAAATGCAAATGTAATTTTGCAGTCATCTGAAGTACTTAGATGTTCAGTATGGGGTTGAATCATAATTTTGTACAGACCACGTTCCTACCAGTATAAATCCTGTGAAGAACCTTTAAATAATTATTATTAAAGCCAAAATTTTTGTCTTCGTTATCATTATCGTAACTACATGCTTCAGGTATTATTTCGGACATCAAAAGAAGATATTATATGGTTCAAAATTTGACAGAGGTGAATAATGAATATTCATTACGACATACCAGCAAACAGCGCGGCTACAGCAGCGAGCAGATACGACATGACGACTGACGGCCCAGCAGTGGACATGGCGGCGCCGCCCAGCACCACGAAGGCGCCCACGCCCGCGGAGCTGCCCACGCCTAGCGATACCAGCTCCCATAGTGAGAGACATCTGGAACATGGCATTGGGCATTCTCTTGTAACAATTATCTTTAAGAGTGTATCTGTGGGACAATTGAAGGCTAGAAAGCAAATCAGTATGATATCATGACGAATATTTCTTCAAGAGTAACTCATTTTAAGAAGCTTCTTGAAACTCGGTACAAAGATGTGTCTTCTTTATAGGTACTTAATGATGTTAAAAACAACAGCTGTGTTATAGCGATTAGCGATACCGTCCGACTTTTGTGTCTGCAAATCGTGGTCTAATTAACAAAGTATATTACCTTTCCTGCATTGAGGAATTTTTAAACGGGCTTTGGCCCACCACACATTCCCACCACTGTATCTCCTGTGTCGCCAGGATCGACAGCGGTATCCAACCACGAAAACCCTTTGATATGATCTCAGGGAGCCCGAGGGACATGCTAAAACTGTATTGGGACCCGCAACGAAATTAATCAGAAGAAGAATAGGAGGAGTAGGAAGAATTCCAGATTCCCTCCCCATACAAAGCGGGAGACAGCACAAAGTTACAATGACCGAAAGTCAAAGAACTGAAGGGGAAGCACCACGGGAATAAAAGTTAATAATTTGACTACTAGGCTATAGCTAAATTAATATTGGAATTTTTTGTGTTAGATTGATGCCAATAATAATTGTGACAAAAACGCTTGAAGGCACGGAAGTTCCTAGCACTGTCCACGAGATCACCGTAGTATGCGACTCCAGAGGTACAGAGTAGGTTGTTTAGCATTATAGTTCTTTCCTCCTGCCAGAGACCGCACTCCCAGAGAACATGATGAGCGGTTTGTTCAAACATGTTGCCTTCGGTCGAGCACTCGCACATAGGTGATGCTACTAGTTTAAATCCATAAAGTTTAGCCTTAAAATTTCCATGACCGGTCAGGAATTGAGAAACGCAGTGGTCAACATCCATCCAATGTTTGGATAGCCGTTCTCGAATATGAATAATATGGGGTCTAGCATTCTGTGTGTGGTGTTCATCATCCAAGGAGGGCTCGTCGTCTGGAATGAGAACGTTTAAATATGCCTTCGCCGTTTCCTCTAAACTACAAGTGTATAAGTTGTTAATTTTAATATTTGAGAAAAAACTCGGCTCATTACTACTACTAGGCTTAAGCTCGTGGTATAAAGAGGACCATGGGCCCTCTTTGTCCAGCCTATTCGCGGCATTCTTTAGCATTTTATTTTTCGCTAACATGACGGCGGCGCGATATCGTGACCTTGAGATGCGTAGGTTATTTAAACTAGTTAAACTAGTGCATTGAGGAATGTCTCTGTGAGTACTTTCGAGATGGTGAATGGTGATACCTTTTTAGGTCTCCATTATTGACTCGTTCGGAGCTGTAGGTCCGCCGCCTGGTCAGCGCGCCGCAGAACTTCCCCATTTATCACCAGCTAGCGCAAACCCACATCACAGCTGCTTGCTCTTGACTGAAAGATAAAACATTTATGAGACGCTAAGCAAACATAAAACTTGATGATCCACTTGAAGGTCCTGAAAGAGGTGGTATTACTAATTATAAAACGACAATAGTAAATAATAACCAGATGTAAAATGTGACTAATGGCCGTATAAGAATACAGAATCGGATGCAGCGGTTAACTCTATTATTAGTCGAGTAAGAATAAAACTGATTTGGTAGCGACAACGTAGATCCTGCTGACAAATGCATTTTTGCCAAATGTCGTCACTGAAAATAAATATTATACAAGAAGAAGGCGGCAAAGGCATAATTTCTGGATGAGGATTTTAAGAAACTAGAAACATGATTATGCGGTTAATATAGCAAATGAACCAAGTGACGCATAATCAACATCCAGTTATAGCACGAGTGTTTACTATGCATAAGATAGATAACTCAGAAACTGAGTCGGAATTGTGAGAAATTTTTGCTTTGGATTTTTCTATACAGTTAATAAAATTATCTTCCACCAATTTTTTTTTTACTTTGACTTAACTAAAAGGCCAAGCCTTGAATTTTAGAACAGAGAAGCAACTTAAAGTGACGAGTAGTATGTAGCTTTAAAAGCTTGACGGATTTCAGACAAAAAAGGATGTTGTTAGTACCTACTTAAAGTTTCTTGGTTCTTACGCCGGTTCTTCTCGCCAGTTTAGTTCCCGAACCGGTGCCGGTGGTAGGCCTCATGTAGACGTTCTAAAAGTGTTAACTTTGTTATCCTATTTAGAAATAAGTAAATATTTTGATTTTGATTTAAACATTTCACTAGCTACATGACGAGTGACGGGAGAGAAGAAACTGACGATGTGGAGAAACGGACTGTGATGATGATGATAATTCTATTACAAACCGTAATCTGATATTGGAAAGGTTAAGTTGGCGATAAGATTAGAGATTAAACTGCAGCCGAGAGCGAGCAGTTTACCACAATACATATTTAGTTGGTCGAGTTAGGGATGTACCATCGAGGAATTGATTCCTAGGCAGTTGACAGACCAACGTCATTTGGTCGGATTATGTCAATTTGATGATCCCCTTCTCTGATAGGAATCAACTTCTCTGATATGATAGTACAAAACGTTATAACTTATAATATTATGAAAGCCCGTCGCGTCGCGTCTTCCGAGTGTAGCGGTATTTTAGTCTTATCTCTTATATTAATATTATAAATGCGAAAGTGTCTGTTTGTCCATCTGTTACCTCTTCACGCCCAAACTGCTAAACCTATTTTGATGGGTTTTTAAATATTATACTTTGAGTTCCGGGAAAGGACATACTAGGAAGTACTTTTGATTTGCAACGGAGTCGCGGGCGTCATTTAGTGCTACTTATTCTAAATCCGAAAGTTTGTCTGTCCGTGTTCAACTTGTACCTCTCCATTCTCAAATCGCTGAACTCATTTAATCTTAAACAATTGATAAGTACAGTAGGTAGGTACCTCTTGAAGTGTTTAATAAATATTGGTCAAATTAAAGAAAATCATAAAAAAATCTAAATCGACAACCCTTATATCTTTCCGAAACCTGTGTGTTCACGTACGTTACCACTTACCACAAATTTATACAGTACAATTTACAAAAGATACTTCCCTTATCACTGATAAAGACACAATGTGAAAACAAAATATTTGGGTTAGCTGTTGTGAAATTACTGAAAGGGACATTTTAACGTTAACCATAGACTTATATATAAATCGATGACGTTAACGGATAGGTCGTTCTCTAATCTCTTCTTTAAATCGGAACATCAATAAATGTGATGTAACTCGTCTGCTAAATAGTGCGAAAGGTGCAGAGGAAGAAACAGATTAGGTCAGGACTCAGGTCAAGTCAGGTCCCAATGGCAAACTATCACCATACCTACCTACACATGTTCATACGCGCTGCGCAGCAATCTACAGCTAAAGAACGGTCACAGAACACGCAGGTATAACGCAGGTCATCTTTTATTAAACATTATACAGGAGAGTTTGCGATAATCAGCTCAGGAGAAATGGGACACAAAATGCGCTCTATTTATTTGAATCACGCTATTATTGTGCGTACTGCGTGCGCTCGAATCATATTAGGGTGATTTAGTATGTACCTAAGTACCTAGATTGAAGACGTAGTACACTGTAATCTATATATTATCACAATGCAATGATATTAGTAGAATTTCCAGGTTTATTACAGTAGACTTTAGATCTTTAATAACTAGTTGTAGTAGGTACTTAGGGTAAATAGCCCATAATGAACAGCAACAACGTGTAAATTGTATAAAAAGGATTAACATACCTAAATTGTCATAGCGAGACGCAGCGCTCACGTCGGAGTAGTACTAACTGAATACTGATAAGGATGCTGGGTGATAAGATAGAGCCGAGATACATTGACTAAAACAGGTGGCATGTATGGGACATAATTTCAGCATTTACCTCAGAACTTCTGAGTTCTGAGGTAAATGCTGAAATTTTCCATCTGTTCCCGATGCTCTTAATATTTGTCCATCTGCAGGCTTAGCATGGTCACCATAGATGCAGTTTATTTTTACGGAAAAATAGACAAAGTGACATACAAAGGAAATCCGCCATTTTGTTACTAAAATCTGTCAGTACATCCATTCTTTTCCGTTTCTAATGTTGTTATGCTGTCTGCTGGTGGACACGCGGAAAATTAGCTTTAAATCAGCTTTTACCCACGTATGCAAGCTAGTAAAGGATTAACTATAGCTGGAAATGAGAACCCAAAGACACTACATCAAGAGCCGCGACTCGTAGTTTGGCCATTTAAAAAGAAAAATGCTTCCTAAAGCCTAAAGGGCCGGTCTGCTCATTTTGAAGATCCTAATGGCTCGAAAATATAACTGTAAGTAAAGTATGATAAAGTAAAATGGGGGCGAAAATTATTACCAGGTATAAGTATCACTCCTCAGAGGACTCCACGTGTGGAACGTGTGGTGTGTCCAGTGTCCACCAATGGAAGATGCAAGGCGATGCTACATTATACATACGTCTATGTAGTACCGAGAGCACAATTATAGGCTAAATTTTTGAGGTTAAGTTCGCCATAACAAATCATGAACACGGTAGAAACAGACTTTGAAAGTGCGAAAAAGAGATAATATTATTTTCTCGAAAGAAAGAGATAATAGTTTAAATGGTACGTTTAGATTACAAAGTTAACATTTTACCTATAATCGGAGTAAGTAGGTACTATAATATATTCTGTGCTATAATAAAAGTAATATCTAGTTACTAGTATCTACTATTGGCATAGGTGGATGACCTGAAATCATTATACATACTGAATCATACTATCAAATCATTGCTATACTTGTTGATAATGCTCGATTTCATATTATGTTAATATACTAATGACACAAATAATATTTACCTACACTAAATCAAGGACAGAGTAGGCTGTAGAAGTCGGAAGCTGTGGGGGACCTTCAAGTTCATCCCATATTCTCTCAAGTTACCACAAGCCTTCGTAGCATTTTCGTTGGAGAAGTGCAGCTTTAAATTCTTCTTGAATTATTTAGGGTTAAGGTATTAGTACTTGCAGTGGCGGATTATACAAAAGTCAAAGGCACCGGTCTAGGGCGCGAGGGTACAAAGGAGTACGTGAGAGTCGGACTGAATTATTATAAAAAGAGTAAGTTTTATCCGTGTATGGTTATTGTTTTTAATAAAGAGAAGATGACAAAAATGGTAAATCCACTTCAGAAAGTTACGTTTTTTGACCCCCGAAGAAAAGAAAGGAGTGATAATATAAAAGATACCATGGTCACTAATTTTATTCAATCATTTTGTAAGTATTTTATTTAAGGTGACGCCATGTTAAGGTGAAAAACCGTGTTGGATGTGTTTGAGATTGCTTGTTTTCTATGCGAGGCTGGCCCGGCCTCTCATAGAAAACAAGCAATGGAACAGCAAAAAATTGAATGGGCGTAGCGACAAAATGGTTTTTGTCGCGTAATTTAAAAACCATAAATACATTTCATATAAGCTATGGACAAATTAAAGTGTATACTAGAACCAATTTATGTACAAATTTTGGAAGCTTATATCACTCTCCTCTGTTGGCAAAATAGGAATCCCTTTTTTCACAGAGGTCTTTTTGATTGATTATTCTGTGTTATAAAAGTTGACCAATCGTGTTATGCTATGGGCAATTCAAAGACAAAGACATGATGAATACTGACAATGAACTTTAATTTCTTAGCTTTAGTCATTGCTGAGAAAAATGGACATCGCTACAGCCAAATTATCAAGGCGTCATCTTAATCATTAGTAGTCCTAATTTTTTACAACTAGGTTGCCCCATCTTCAAATTGCAAGGTATTTATTATTATCACACATTGTAACATCAGTAGCCAAAAATCCAGTAACTAACTACTAAAGAAATCATGATCATAAAAAAAAAAAAATTACTTTCTTTAATAGTGTATTCTATTATATTCTATAGGTAAATGTTACACATAAATCCAAACTTTACCTAGCTATCAACTCATTACGCATTTGGAAAATTATTTCACGATGAGAAAAACATGAAAATGTATATCTGATTAAGTAAACATTGATATCACACACAGATATAGACTTTATTACTTTACCAACAGGTTCGGCAATCCAGGGTCTAAAACACTTCAAACAACTTGGTGCTAACACCACACAGATGACTTATCAACTAAGGACCCACTACAGGAATGCTGTTATCAGATAGATTAGTTACCTCTTTTATCTATAGTACTCCATATTGCGTGACGCATTCTAATTAGATTTTACTAGATTACATAGTTGGTTAAGTGATTAATTCTATTTGACTATGTTACAATACAATTAATTGGAAAAATGTGTATGAAAATAAGTAGCATTTTAAAAATAATGTGTTGAATGCTATCTGCAACATTGGTGGTTATTCTTGTAAGTGCCTACTGCCTAGGCAGTTTCGAATTTAATAAAACTTTAATGTTCCTGTAAAAAATAAATAGCAATATATTTTGTTTTACGAGACGCTGTCGTGAGTGACAGGCACTATTTAAATAGTTAAACTTAAACTTATCACTTTCAGGCATAATTTGAAATATTTGGTAGGTAATCATATTAACTTAACACTAAAAAATTTGTTCTTATGTAAAAATCGTACTTACTTTTCAGTTATCACGATTTAAATTTTAAACAGCTAATTGGACATTTGAAGTGTCACAGTCCACAGTCTACATAACTGCAGCTATAGTTCGATACAAATCTTAAAACCTGCTAGAACTAGTGTCAATCGAATGTTCCAGATCATTGAAACGCAAGGCCAAATCTTTAACTGATTTTATGTTATTTTGCTGCAATCGATTCTATTATTCTGAAATAATAATGTTCTAAAAATATCGGGCAACATAAGAGGTACCTTTTTACAAGGTTTATAAATTACTAGCGGACAGCTAGTGATGCAGGCAGGTGAACTTCGTGTCACTTTAAAACCTTCCCTGGACTTCTATGAATATTTTAAGACTAAAGTCGGCCCAATCCGTTCAGCCGTTTTCGAGTTTTAGCGCGACTAACACATTTGAAGATCCATTTTTATATTTATACGAGCTTTTGCCCGCGGCTTCGCTCGCGTTAAGAAGTATTATTACATACAAACTTTCAACCCCTATTTGAACCCCTTGGGGTGAGAATTTATGAAAATCCTTTCTTAGTGGATGCCTACGTCATAACATCTACCTGCATGCCAAATTTCAGCCTGATCCGTCCAGTGGTTTGAGCTGTGCGTTGATAGATCACCATGTGTCAGTCAGTCACCTCTGAGTTTTATATATATAGAAGAAGAAGATAGAAGATAACCAGGCCAGCTACGCATAGTAGGAAGAGCACTCTCACATACTTGTAACCCAGTGGTACGGATTCTGTTGGCACGGACGGAAGATCAGGCGCAGGAACAACTTTACTGTTTACATACTCATGACCCATCCGACGCGTGGGTCATTTTTCTTGACCATCAGGTAACCAGACTACATTGTACCTACCAAAAGGAACAACTTGGTTGTTCCAACGCAGGAATCGACCTCACCACCTCTCAGTCAAGAGCCAAGTTCTAATACCACTGCACCATAATAGTCTCTACTGATTACCTACTGAACCGTACCACGTTTATAATTGCTCAAAAGACATTTTAGAGTTTAGAGTAATTTAATAAAATAAAGTTTTTTTAAGAGCCTTAGATACTATCCCACTGCTCAGCTGGGCAAAGGCCTCCCCCAAGGTCTTCCATCTGTCTCGCTCCAACGCCACCGCCACAGGCCAGCCTGGTTTGTAGGCATCCAGTTCATCTCGCCATCTTTTTCGAGGCCGTCCACGGCGTTTAAAGTTTTATAATAATATTATGTATTATTTTTAAATTTCATAAAACATTCAGGAACAACAAGAGCCATATTACGTAAACCTGCTCAAAACTTCTTCATGACTACGCATTACTGGTGAACTGATGATTGATGTAAGACGTTACAGTATGTAACACCTCATGTAACGTTCACTGCACCGCACACGTGACCAAAAATATTAGTCTGTACACCTTACTCACGGTACTATTGAAGAAAACGGAAAACCCTTCAAGAAAGGAACGAAACCCTTCGCATTACGAGGCCGGGGTACCCTCGAAATTTTCATACATTCTTAATACCTACCAAAATCATTTTCTCATACGAAAATATTTAACATGCTTGAGTTATTTTTCAGCTTAAGGGCCCGGGTTACCCTCGAAATTTTCATACATTCTTAATACCAATATCATTTTCTCATACGAAAATATTTAACATGTTTGAGTTATTTTTCAGCATAAGATAGTAATTACCTAGGGTCCTGAACAATTTTTTTTTACAAAATATTTAAATAGTAAAAAAAAATTGTGTTTAAATATTTTGTTCAGGACCCTAGGTAATTACTATCGTTAAATATTTTCGTAAGAGAAAATGATTTTGGTATTAAGAATGTATGAAAATTTCGAGGGTACCCCGGGCCCTTAAACTATTTTACTTATTCTAATAATAATGATCAGTGTCTAGATAACGGCCGGGGCCAAATTGATATACTGCAGCCTTTCCCAAAGTGGGCGATAACGCCCCCTTGTGGGCGCTGAAGGTCTATAAAAGGGGGACGGTGTGGAAATGGCGGCGTTGTGTAGAGGCTTGGGAGGTGATTTGTAATTTCATTTCATCTGGATGCATTTTAAATTGAAACAATGGGGAGCGCTAAAGCATAATTTGTTCTCAAAGTAGGCAGTAGACAAAATAAGACGTTTGGGTCTTGGGAACCCCTGATATAGAGTTAGCTACGCCTCTGAAAATGATATTAAAATTAACGAAGCCGAAATATTCTTGCTGCGGCCTGATGATAATATTTGCACCGATGGCTGTGAGCAAATGTGAATAGATAATAATATCCTTGAGTCTCGTCAGTATGACGAATACCCATTGTTGTAGCCTGTAGGCTTCGAAAAAACTAACGTTTTTCTAAAAGAATTGAAGTGAGTTATAGGTATGCGAATGCTCCAAAAATTTATTTTGTAAATAATATAATAAATAATAATAATTATAATAATCAACCCAAACTACAATGTTAAAACATGAGCAACAGTCATGTTGCAATCAAAGGTGAACAAACATTTTGGTACGATCCATCATCCAAGTGAAGACGGTTCCACAAAAAGTATTTATAAAATCGGACTACCATAGCGATTTTATTAAACTCGCTCCATAAATGTGTCACAGACGCAGAGAAACCAACAACCACGAGCAAAAGGCAGCAAAAAGGAAGTTATGTCCAATATCGATTCAATTAAGCAACCACCTGACACTTTCTGCGCGCCACTGTCTGTCACTTGCCACAGTCGCGTTACAGAATGCGCGCGCGCACCACGTCGCCATTTTGAAAAATTCGCGCGTGATAAGTGTTGCGGTGAATTCAAATTTGGAGAAAGGATTTAATTATAACTGTAACGGTCAGTTGTTTTGATAATAATTTACTCATTTTATCATCAACACTGGATTAATAAAATATTTTTGTTAACTTGAGGCTAATTTTATATATTTATCAAATTATGATTGAGGTCGTTTAACTAATAGAACAAGAATTGATACTGTATAGTAATTAGGTATGTATTGATATTGCTAGCAATATTTTGCTTATAAACACTAGCCTTGGATTTATTTAAATTGTTTTTATGGTAATTATAAAAATGCGCGGCCGGTATGATTATGGTTTTTGCCTTCGAGGTTCGAGCAAATACGTAAATTTTTTTGATTACCTACATAAATTATTATTCTTTGGCACATTTTAGAAGTTGAGAGCCTTTTTTTACATGGGGAAATGCTTTACGCATTACCGGCGAATTGGGGATGTCGGCCGGGGTATGTGGGACTCCCTGCTAGTCTACCCACTAAAACCCCATGGTGCTCCACTCATCGCATAAGGCATAGTTGCGGGTACAGTAGAACCACTGATCTCTATTATACAATAGAACCTATCGCAAAGAAGTTGAGAGCAAGCCTAGCTGGTTTCGAATGTGATGGTGTAAAATATAAATACACTAACTTTTAAATTCGTCTTTTTGAGTACATTTAAATTCGTCTTCAAAATGAGACTCCAACTGAATAAGAATATAATAGAATAGGGTTTGTGAACGCACCCTTTACTTTTTTGTTTTGTTTGCTTGCCCCTTGCTTGTTTATAAATATTAAAACTAAAATTTAATCTCAGGTCCGGTAAGCCTCACATGCACAGGGTCGGATTCGCCTTCAGCCCCTGGACCCTGGGGCACCTTTACCGAAAGGCAAAAAAATAACTCTCCAGAATTTGATTCAACACGCAAGACGAACCTGCTTAATCAAAATATATACTTAAATGGAAGTGCATAAACAATTTTTTTCTAGTAAGTAACTGTTCTTCTAACTGTTTATCAAAATTCAAAACTGGCAAAGAAGAAATTAGGAACTGCCGAAAAGTATTTTCGCGACCTGTCGGTAAAAATGAAAAGCTTGGATATGAAATTAAGATTTGTTTTCACTTTACAGTTTTCACACATAATTATAAATCTATTGTTGATACTTTTAAAGAAACACAGTTGTATAAGGTTTATATTAAACAACTGTCCGAGGATTAACAAAGATGTTTATGTTCAAGACATCAGGCACAGCTATCGCGTTTTTCGGTTGCAAGTTAAAACTCATTGAAATTAAAACTACAAAATCTTTTTTTTTTTTTCATTAAAATCATAAAATGACAGCATGAAACTATTCTTAAATCACCAAAAGTTGCAAAATGCCCTGGACAAGCAAAAAAAGATCAGAATCTTTTCGTACATAGGGTTGAACATTGCCATAAAACATGGTTCAGAACTACTTATGGCTTAAAACTAGTTAAAACAAAAATTCGTCATAGAAATGTCAGTCATCCCACTGCTGCTAAACCATGGTCTCTGGCTAAACTAACTGACTGTTTTAACCACAAGACCTATACGACTGACTCCCATTTAAAATTCCTTATGGCTAATGAATAGATGGCTGGGACATTTTTCGCAACAAGGAAAGCCGATTTAACTCAAGTTTTAGCGAAGTTTACGCAACATTTTAACTTTCTCGCGATTCCTTTTAAAAATAGTTTTGCTTCCGGATATAGATTGTTTGACGGCGTCCACACATGCTATACTATTGTAGATACAGACTACAGTGGCGCATTCAGCTGCCCGTAGTAGGTACATTCTGGGTCCCATAACTCATAACTACTCATAAGGTCCCATAGCTTAGCTCATAGTAAGAGCAAAACCATAAAGAAAAAGAACCCTAAAGGAATATCTTGTTGGTCGTTTCATAAGTCATCTTACACGGCTTCTGTTTTTTTATTCTTTGGGGTAGCCATAAAAATGTGAACCTTGCCGCCTAACAAACGATTTTATCACAGCCCATGACCGACCTCGAGGCCGCCATCGGCAACCCACCATGAGGGCTTACTCAGTATTCACAATACCTTTACAACTTTACCTTCACAGTACAGGCAGTGAACTTGAAGTTTCGACATAATACTTTCCTGTCCTTAATGTTTCCTTCCTTCTACCGCCATTCAAATGGTAGAAAAATGTGAACAGTGTGTTGTGTTAAACTTGATTCTTGACATAATATATATTTTTGTTTTCCTCGCTATTTTTACATTTTTTCTGAACTAAACTATGTTTTAATACAAAATTCTGACCCTATCAACTACAATCTAACTGTTAGCATTAAAATATTTGAACTCGATGACACGGTGAACTTCATATCACTCCTTAAATAAATAAACCTTACCTTATCCCTGGACTTCCGCGAAAATTTCAAGACTATCAGTCCAAATCGGTCCAGCCGCTCTCGAGTTTTAGCGAGACTAACAAAGTATATAATACATTTTCATTTATAATATTATATTAATATTTCATACACAGTTTTCATCTCTAAACAATACTGAAACACGTGCAAGTTGTATATTGATAAATTACGATTATTGTTTTGAACTTTGAAGAACGTGCACGTTTGGCCTTGAACGTGGTGTAAAAAGAGGTCCTTATTGTTATGATGATCTTTTGTATATTTTGTTATTAATTACCATGAAAATATAATTTGTATTTTAAAATGTTTTCGGACACTAAATTTATATGTACTTACTTAATGTTTTTTTCACCCCCAACAAGGCACACCGCACCGCCCAGAGTAGAAGGAAAGTTAATCCGCACCTGATATTCAATAAATAATAATTAATTAATTATAATAATTGAATAAGTGATTAACTTTAAATTCAGAGTATTTAAATAAACATAGCTAGTACATAATTTATTTCAATACATTTTGATATTTTTAATATACCTAACGAAAAATTTACTAAAAAAAATAATAGGTGCTTAATTGTGTTATATTATTAGTAATTAATAATTATATTGTGTTCTTAAATTGGTATCATTATAGCTGCCAATACTGTGCATAATGCATTGCTTACGTTTACTGTTTAGATCAAAATATTTTTAATCGGAATACTAACAGTATCACAAAGTGCAATTTGCTGGAGGAAGGTTGAGGAAGGTTTCATCCAATTAGCATAACTCTAATTTGCTGATCATGGCTTAGAATTATTCAGATTTAAATATCTCAATGATTCAGAGGACAATGCACCACCAGTGCTGAGTGACCTTCATCAAAAAACTGTAGGATTTTCCCCTAAATGGTACCACAAAAGCCTAAATACTACATACAAAATTCCATCGAAATGGTTAGACTTTAGAGCCGTTTCCGAAATCTTGCTCGTTTAAATATATTGTATTAGATTATAAACTGTAAACTATTCAAAATCTTGTCACGCCATTTCACAGAAGGTCATGATGTTGTCACGGTAATTTACCTGCACTATATTGCTGTTAGCGCTCTAGTAGTGGCAGTTTTCATCGCAGATCGGCAGATCGTTCGAATATTATGCGAAGAGAAAACAATAATACCCTGGAAATAACTTTCCTACATTATTTAAGTCAGTAGCGGCTTTAAAGGGGGGCACGGTTGGGCAACCGCCCAGGGCGCCCCTTTTTGTGATTTCGTGGTGAAATCTCGCCCAGGGCGCTGGTAGTGCTAGAGCCGGCACTGATTTTGTGATTATATTGTTGGAAACCTTCCTTATTACAATATTATCTTGCACTTTTGTTTGGTAGAGCCTATTCAATCCTTTTCTGTCTAGTGTCATTCTGTCTGGTGAGTATTCTACAGTATCAGTCAAGAGCAAGACATATTGTATGATTATGACGAAGATTGTCTAATCTAATAAGAATCATTAAGAATGATGAAATATAAAAGTTAATAATTGGCAACAACGTAATGATTTGTATAATTATTCCTCCTCTTATTAACATTGTACTGCCGATGCCGGCTGTTGGCAATGTGATCGTGTGCCTACTTGCTTGCCAGCCGATCGGTACTTGACCATATGCCACCAGCGTATTTTTTTTTATTAAGTAAAAGCAAAGGAGCAAACGGGTCACCTGATGGTAAGAAACTACCGTCGCCCATGGACACTTGCAACATCAGAAGAGCTGCAGGTGTGTTGCCGGCCTTTTAAGAGGGAATACGCTCTCTTCTTGAAGGTTTGCAGGTCGTATAGGTCCGGAAATACTGCTGGTGACAGTCTGTTCCAGAGTTTTACAGTGTATTGTGTACTTTACAGTTTACATTGTATTGCAAAGTCAAATACAAAGTATTTTAAAATTTTCATCAAAGGCTATCGAAAATGCGAAGGCATTCATGTGTCAACATCTATTTCCATTATATTATGCCTTTTTTTAACAAACTACCTGTAGGCCAAATTATAGCTGTTGATTGTCTTAATAATATTCTTGGCTCAGATAACAATTACACATCACGGTAAATGATATAGTTAACTCGGAGATATTGTAGACAAGTACCAGATAAAACTATTACCCCCTACATAACCGTTATCGTAAAACTAAATCATTGTTGATTATCGTAACGTATCGTAACTAATAACTCACTGCAGATTACTAAATAGTAATACTATTACTTAGTACTTTACTATACACATTATAACTTCTTACGTAAGACATTTTAAGACACTCTAAAGACAACAAATTGTGAATATTGCATGTCGATTGTCGAATCCAAAATTTAGAGGACACTCTGCCTTAGACGTGCTGAAGAAGGACATTAAAGGAACTCGCACATTGTGACACTTTCCCGCTTTTGGCAGAGCCACTGCCAAGTATTTTTCATCCTGGAAGAAACTACAGTCAGGGACTAAATGTTGCAAGACTTGCAACACCACATTGTATCCATCGAATGTTCTTTCTATTGCTATGGCTGTACATTGAAGGAAATTTCAAACTTGAGCTAAGGGATGCTTATGTCGTTATGTAATTCAAACATTACATATTATTATCGAATGGAGCTATTACATAAAGGTAGACAAGTAGCGGCCTCGGTTAATACCCTTGAGGCACGCCACTCTCAACAACAGCTGAGTGCTGGCGGTTCTTTTTGTATTGGAAATTCCATTTATTAAGAAAGCGTTTAGGCCATATGTATAACATCACGCTGCGAAATTGAAGATAAAACAGAGAAAATCATTCATCTTGTTAAATTCTTGCGTCGACGCTGACGAAGTCGCAAGCAACAGCTAGTACGAGATATTCAAATTGGTATCATTATAGCCACTCACAAAGAGCTTTTTACATTAAGGTTAACATAAATTGAAGCAGAAGGTACATATTATGTATATCTGACCTCATAGTTTTTGTATACAATGGCTTGATAGATATAAAATATAAATATGCATATTTTCACATCAATTAACAACATTTATTGTATTCGGGGCATATTTAGTTTTCAAACTGGTTTCAAACTGATATTGATAAAACAACCAGTATTACTAATTACATACATTTTCAATTTTGTAGTCTCGCTCAAGCAGCTCAAACTTGAGCACGGCTGAACGACTTGGCTCCAGGAAAAGTTTGTAAAATGAGAAATTATGAAATAATTGCGAGTAAAATACTAAAAACATCATTTTTGTCTGAAGTGATACAAAGTAGAGGTGATAGACTTATTCATAAAAACATCATTTTTGTCTGAAGTGATACAAAGTAGAGGTGATAGACTTATTACGTTGTGTGTGTGTTTATGTTTGGGAAAATTCGTTTTCATTATTCCTCTTATAGTAGCAGGTATGTTTATTGCATAATATCCAAAAAGACTACGCCAAGTAGGTACTCGTGGAATGGTAGATTTATTACAGAATTTCCAAATCCACCTAAAATTAATTATTTATCAGACGTACGACAGACGTACGACACCTGCAAAGAGTGCAAAGCCTCAAAGGTACGCCGTACGCGTAGTAATTATGCATAATAATAAAAAAAATACTTATTGCAATCCACAAAATTAAACAGTAATAGCAGAAAAGGACAATACAATTATGGCGACCTTAAAGATATCGCTATTTAGCGAAAATAGCGATCGCGATATCTTCCACAGTCTTTGCAAAATATTATAGTCGGTACTCGGCTAGTCCAACAACTAAACAATTCGATTTTTTTCGTAACCGTTTAGAATTTAGACCTTGGTAGCTTTTTGCTCGTCAAATAGTTCTAAGCCACAGCTGATCAAGCTAACGAGCGCTCGTGGCTAACTCGTGCACAGTCGACACGTTTTATCCGATCAATTAATATGCATGTAAAAAATATGGCAAGGCTATTGACTATGAATAATTGTATAGGGCTACCTCATGGGAGATTATATCGACTTATTTACAGAGCCCTATCGATCTGGTCGGACTAAATGACCAGTGACGGATTAAGACTACTTGATACCAGAGGAGTCCACACATGACACAGCCCATTCTTCCATACAAAATTACAAACGTTGTTCCCTGTTTCCTCCCTGGATAAGGTTTTTTTTTTCATAATTTAGTTATTAAAAAAGATATGAACGTTCAAAAACCCAAAAAATGGCCAGATTTTCTGCTGTGTTCAAACATCCAGAAAACAGATTTGGTTAGATTATACAAAAAAAACATAGGAACAAGCTCAAGCCTTTCTTTAATCTTTAATGAAAAAAAGTACTTAAATCGGTTAAGTTTTGGAGAAGGAATCAGGGGACAACGAATCGTTGATTTTCTGCAGTTGTCTCTATCGCGCTCTGCGGTATAGGCTTGACTTGAGGGAGACACCAATAGATATTACGAGTACTTTTTTTCATTTCTCTTGACTTTGGAGTATCCTCTTAAGCCTGTGGAGCCCCCTATCCGTCGTCAACTAGAATTGGTATTTGAACCCTTACTCTTCTGGTGCCCCATCAGACGTGATGCCCTAGGCAATCGCTTAATTTGATCAAGAGTTTATCCGTCACTGTAATGCCAAAGACATGCCAACTGATTGTTTTACGGTATGCTGTATGTGGCCTTAGTCTTTAATCCTGCAGTTTGTGAAACATAAACCTCCATCTTGAATTTGTCTAGTATTAAAAACCAACCGTACATCTCAGATACAGTTAGTTCAAGTGTCGTTTGAGACTATTCTCCATAGAGAAAATAATGCTAATATTCTCAAATCGCGGAATTCTGTCTGCAGTGGTCATTGACTCCGTGTCAAAAAACTTGTCATTTTCTATATAAACTGCGATTGACAATGAAGTGACAGCATGAGATGTGTCTAGTCTAAGGGCCTGTTTCACCACTTCCTGATAAAGTGCCGGATAGGCTATCCACAACTTTTTTGACAGATTCGCCGTACTCTATCTGTCAAGTTAAGTGATGGATAGCCTATCCTGCACTTATCAGGAAGTGGTGAAACAGGCCCTAAGGGTGATATCGTATTTGCATACACGATGTAACACACTAGAGTCTACATACACAGTATGAATTATATCACTTCAGACTAGCTTCGGAAGTTCAGACTCATAGAGCGAATCAAGACGCTGGTAGCCCTACACTGTTGAATAATATTATATTATTGTAATATTATTATTAACTACTGTATCATATTATTATGCAATATGACAAAAACGCGTCCGCCTGCGACCGGTCCATAATGTTTTAATTATTGCAAATCATTCATATTCGTAATTATTACAATAATTGATCGTAATTTATAATTTAAAACTTTTGCAACTTGTCACTTTATACTTACTGTTACCACATTATACACGTAGTTCAAGTTTATTTTAACCTTAATTTGGTAAAAAACTCTTCAAAACTTTAAAATAAACGTGAGTAGTTTGACAATTTTTTAATGGCCCCGACAAAAAAAGAGGGGTGTTATAATACTAGAACTTAACTAGTTCTATGGGCATTTCGTAGAGGAATGGCCTAGACAAGCCCTAAAGGGTCTCTGTTCGGCCTGGTGACGACTAAACGCCCCCACACAGACTGACGTGTAGGCAGACGCCCGCGGCTGATAGAACTGCGGTGGCCCCACATTTCCCGTGGATACTGGATCTGTCAGTAGCGGCGCAGACGACAGAGGGAACACGGTCGGGTTTTAGTGGGTAGAGCTGCGGCCACTACCATCTCATACCCCGCAGCAAGTCCCACATACCCCGGTTGCCCTCCCCAGCGCTGCCGGGCATGCATAATGGTATTTCCCGACCAAATAAATATAAGGGTTCCTTTTTTGCCATTTGACTACGAAACCCTAAAAATGTACAGTCAAACACAAAATCTATCGCCTTTATTCGAAACCGTACATAAAAAATCTTAAAAATTCTCTTAATCAATTAAAAATCAAATAAAGGACTTTTTATTTGGTCTGAGCTGAGAGCTCCCAATACGTCTATGTGCATTGTGCATGTTGAGCAAAACGGTACTTACTTTACATTCTCTAGGGGCTTGTAATGTGACTTATGTGGCAATACTAGGCCCTTCAAATAGAGCGTAGCATTTGCAGCGTAGCGTAGCAGTTCTAATATTATGTCGCAAAACTACTGAGTTTCATTATATTATTGTGTCGCATATTAATATGTTGCATTAAGTTTGTTTATAAAAAAAGACAGGCAAACTGTCTGTCATGCAGACTAAAATATGATCGGTGATGGTGATGATGATGATGATTATGTATTTTATTTACATAATCTATATTATATATATATAAAACTCAAAGGTGACTGACTGACATGGTGATCTATCAACGCACAGGCCAAACCACTGGACGGATGGGGCTGAAATTTGGCATGCAGGTAGATGTTATGACGTAGGCATCCGCTAAGAAAGGATTTTGATCAATTCCACCCCCAAAGGGTTAAAATAGGGGATGAAAGTTTGTATATAACAATACTTCTTAACGCGAGCGAAGCCGCGGGCAATAGCTCGTATAATATATGGGAGAAACCGCTGAAAGCGGTAAGGCCGCATATTTGCTATATATATATTCCTTGCCTTGTTTTGTTTTGTTACTTTTATATTGTTTATATTATGCAAATAAAGAATTTATAAATAAACAAATAAATATATTATGGTATCGCTTGTGAAAAAATCCGAAGCTAAATCAACAATCTCGGCCAAAAACTTGTTTGGAAACTTACACCTTCAGAACCTGTCGTGCGAAATTAGTTTTGACAAAACATTCCAGTTCGAAGCAGTTTTACATGACTACAATTCTAAGAGTGTATATTTTAAGAGTTTCTTCACATCAAGTCACCAGTAGTAAACAGACAGACACGGTCACACTTAAATCGCCCCCCTTTTTGTGTCGGGGGTTTTTCGATTCGAGTATTGAACATGTCTCACCAGTCACGCAGTAGAAACACGTTTGAGTTAGCGCTTGTGCGATGTAATGACGTACAGTGCCATCTATTAGGAATTTTTGGAACTAACTTAATTTGAACAAATTTACGCATAAACAACCCTTTACAGTTTACAACCCCTTTTTTCAGTTAAAAAGTAACATATTATGTCCTTTCTGGCTGGCTGTAGGCTGTAGACTATCTGTGTACAAAATTTCATTACAATCGGTAATCGGTTCAGTAGTGAATTGGCGTGAATACGAGACAGACAGACAGAGATACTTTTGCAATTATAATATTAGCATAGTTATTATAAAAAGCAGCGCGACAACCGCTTTTAAACAGCCGCGTGACTCTATTTAGTATAGAAGTAGTGCTGCTGCCGCACTCCGCAGTAGTACGGAGTACTATTATATATTCTGTGGCAGTAGTGACTGGCGACCAAATGTGAACTGTGAAGGCAGTCTAAATGATTGGTGTTCAATGTTCATATATTATTTTACCGGTCTATATTATTTTATTATGATCATCGTTTGCTGAGCGCTGACGATGACTATAATAAAATAATATTGCCGGTCGGGCAACGCAACTCTTCTGATACTTAGTACGTAATTGCTTGCCATGAGGTGACCCGTTTGCCACCTAATTTTGAACTAAGAACCGCCGCGCTGGAACACCTCGGCCGGCTTAGTCTGCGGATCTCGAGAAGACTGACCAATATGGCGTACTCGTATTTAGTAATCCTACCCGTCTCTAATAATTTAGCTGTAGCCTGTAGGTATGCCTGTATGTATCCATTATCATGAAATTTACGAGACAGCGTGTTCCGTGTTCTCGCCTCCGTCCCCTTCCCTATTATCTAGATCTAGGGTCTATTTCTGGACTAGATATGTCTAGATCTAGCTCTTAATATAGGAATACCGTGGAGGATAGCTCTAGGAATACCGTGGAAAGTCCTGCGCTTGATCTCGCGTCAGTCGTATTGGTCTTCCGTCCCACTGCATGCAAAGGGTTATAATAGTAAAAGATGACTGCATGTACTGCGTCCCATTATGTTAAAATAGTAAAAGGAGACAGTTAATGTACAGCGCACACACTTGGGCACTACACAAAACAAGCCATCGTCACCAAAATCGGTGTGGAACTCGTTATCGTAGAAGGTATAATTCTGTATATTAATTTTGTATATATATAATGAGTGTAGTTCATCACTGTTTGAAGGTTGGATATTATGAAATATAGCTGATGTTATTACTTTTAACAATCGTTGTAATTTATAAAAGCAATCAGTGTTTAAATAGCAATCTGTATTTTATTTAATTTAAGATACTTGAGAAACCTTGCAGCTAGATCCATGCTAATATTATTTTTATTAGGTATATTATGTACATTGTACATACGGAAGTGTGTCTTTCTGTCTGTCACACTTACATCTTCACGCTCAAACCTCTTGCTGAAATTCGGTATAGCTATACTTGAAAGTTGAAAGGACATAGGATACTTTAAAAAGTACGGGATAAATCCCGGAAAAAGGTTTCTCGCGCGATAAACGATTTTGGTATCTTGTAAAATATCTATCATCTTGGAACTTACTGGAAAATGAAATGAAAATATAAGTAGGTACTTTAATGTGCACAATCAAATTACATACTAACATAGACAAAGTTTAAAATATACGTATAAAAAATTAAAAAAATAAAACACACAAAGGTGGCCTTATTACTAAGCAGCAATCTCTTCCAGGCAACCTTTGAAGCGAGAGGATTAGATTGCTGGATTTGGGTATAGTGCTAGAATTGCTATTCTTGAATGAAAACTGCTATTCTTCTGGGCCTATCAAAAGATGATGATGAAATACTAAATAGAGTCAAACAGGGGCGTAGCTATGCCGTATCAATTATTATATCAATTATTACTAGCTCAGATCGCCCAATGGTCGAAATTCGACCTTAGTTTCAGCGACATTAGGACTACTACCTATATTTTGTAAAAAAATATTGACTTTATCATATATTTTTTTCAACTCTTGTCTCTGGGACTCAGCTGATCTCAGAATGGCCGTGTAAGCATTGTCTTTAATAGTATCTAAGATTCAATAAAAAAAAATATAATCAATTCAATTTGTCAACTTGTTGTCAACAGACTTCAACCATAAATAAAAGAGTATAATAATTTGTATGACGTATAGGCTTGTCACTCAAAAATCTGTCATCTCCTATGTGTGTGTGCTGTAGTGTGTGTAACGTTTTATTTGTTAAAAAAATGTATGATAAAAGCATAATTTCAAAATAATAATAGCTCGATGCACTCCTTCACCATATAAACTATAACTGTGCAAAATTTCATTCACCTACGTTTCCCCATTTTTCGTCAAAAGGGATCCAAAGTTTTTCGCTCGCGTATTAATATATAGATAATATGCATTATGCGTATGAATAAAACTTTATTTTTAACTGTGAATAAAACTTTATTTTTCACAGTAGATAAACGTCAAAAAGTCAACACTGAGGGCCCCTTAGCAATTTTTATACGGGCCCCGACAAACCATGCTACGCTTCTGGTGTCAAAGCAACAATTTATGTCTCCACTTATATTTATAGCTCATAATATTTTGATGCAACATTAAACATTTCCTAAAAGGAAAACGTAGCGAATTTAAAATAACTTGATTTGTTTAAGGATAAACGAGATATAAAAGTATTGAAATGAGGGTGTCACCTCGATGTCAAGGTATACCGGTGCGTCATAATCATCAGACCCTCATCATCGATCGATATTAAACAAACAGAATTAAGGCCGTCACAGACTTAGCTATAATATATATTAATTTACCGTACTAAACACACTGAGACCAGAAATATTATAGCTGAGTGTGTGGTCACGTGAAAATTGTATAGCAAATATACCTATATTAATATGCCTAGCTATAAACATATTAATATAATATATTAATATTTTATTAACTATAATATATTATATTATAGCTAAGTCTGTGACGGCCTTTATGTTCTCTACTAAATCTTGTAATAATCAGGTTAACACGTTGAATACCTTGAATAAAACTAAACGCGTCATAGGTCATATTCGGTGTCATTACATTTTGAAGATTTTTAGTTTTTGCTTTGCAAATGCATATTTTGAGCTGGTGTTTTTGGTGACCGGTATAACAGTAGTCAACCAAGTTTTGTTGATTACAGAACCCTAAAACGGAACCCTAAGCAGCTGATTTTTTGTATATTGGTAGGTTAATAGTTATATAATTTAAGAGTAACCTTGTCCTACAAATAAAACAATCCATATTTTAGTACCATTAAGTCAAAGTATGAAATCCTTTCTATCTCTGTTAGCTCTACCACTTTCGAGATTTTTCGAAAATAAAAAATGTTCGTTTTTAGGGTTCCGTAGCCAAAATGGCAAAAAAGGAACCCTTATAGATTCGTCATGTCTGTCTGTCTGTCTGTCTGTCTGTCTGTCTGTCTGTCCGTCCGTATGTCACAGCCACTTTTCTCCGAAACTATTAGAGGTATACTATTGAAACTTGGTAAGTAGATGTAGTCTGTGAACGGGCTAGGGCTCCCTGACTATATATATATATTTTGCACTAGGTGACGCCCGCAACTTCGTTGTGCCTAAATTCGTTTATCGCGCGGGAACCGTACATTTATCCGAAATCCGACATAATTTAATAAAACTGTATTTTAAAAAGATAAAACCGACCTCAAAATTGTACGTGATTGAGAATTAAAACTCCCTATCTCCAAAACTACTGAACCGATTTTGATTAAACTTGCACTGTTTCCTAAGTTAAACAATACCTAGTACAACAAAAAAAGAATTACTGAAATGAGAAATCGGAGTGGTAGGTCCAGAGATATGCGAACACAAACATAAAAACATACATACCTAACTACATACAATTTCGAAATTTGGCACATTTGTTCAGATGCTGATATAATAATATAGACTAACATAATATACAAAAACTGGGCAGTTCTGGAAATATTACATACATACGCGTCGAATTGATAACCTCCTTTTTTTGAAGTCGGTTGAAAAGGGACTCGGAAACCCGGGACTCCCAAGTAATTACTGTAATTACATACATACCAAATTTAAACAAAATCGGTTCAGTGGTGGTGTGATGAGGTAACAGACAGACATACTTCCGCATTTGTAATATTAGTAACTCAAGTAAGTATGGATATTATACTATGTAGGATATTAGGTAGGATATCCCATAGTAGGTACTTAGGTAGTTTGCCTATCCCATCTAAACAGCTAATATATTTTTCCTTAAGGGCCCGGGTTACCCTCGAAATTTTCATACATTCTTAATACCAAAACCATTTTCTCATACGAAAATATTTAACATGTTTGAGTTATTTTTCAGCTTAAGATAGTAATTACCTAGGGTCCTGAGCAAATTTTTTTTACAAAATATTTAAATACTAAAAAAAAATTTTTTGTGTTAAAATATTTTTTAGTAAATTTACTACTAAATATTTAAACACCAAAAAATAGACAAAAACACTAAAAAATATATAAAGAAATAGTAAATTTACTACAAAATATTTAAACTTTAAAAAATATTTTTTATTATTTAAATATTTTGTAGTAAATTTACTATTTATTTATATATTTTTTAGTGTTTTTGTCTATTTTTTGGTGTTTAAATATTTAGTAGTAAATTTACTAAAAAATATTTTAACACAAAAAATTTTTTTTTAGTATTTAAATATTTTGTAAAAAAAATTTGCTCAGGACCCTAGGTAATTACTATCTTAAGCTGAAAAATAACTCAAACATGTTAAATATTTTCGTATGAGAAAATGGTTTTGGTATTAAGAATGTATGAAAATTTCGAGGGTAACCCGGGCCCTTAAAGCATTTTTTGCCAAACGATCAACGGTTAGTAGATGATTAGATCAGTCGACAATCGGTACGACATACGTCACGGCCCACGGGGCTTTCTCCGCGTTCCGTGTGATTTGGCGCGCGTGTCCGCATGTGATGACCATAGTTGATAGTCCAATACCGAATACCTGACGCACGTGGTATCACTCACTATAACACAGTATTGAACACTAGCTATGACGCCAAATTTAGATGAATTAGAAGATTATCAGATTTGATATTAGGTAATGGCACTAGCGTCAAGGTCTGTTTTAACTTTAGACAGACTATTAAGGTGACGCCTTGATAATTTGGCTGTAGCGATGTCTATTTTTCTCAGCAATGACTAAAGCTAAGAGATTACAGTTCACTGTCAGTATTCATCATGTCTTTGTCTTTGAATTAGCCATAGCATAACACGATTGGTCAACTTTTATAACACAGAATAATCAATCAAAAAGACCTCTGTAAAAAAAGGGATTCCTATTTTGCCAACAGAGGAGAGTGATATAAGCTTCCAAAATTTGTACATAAATTGGTTCTAGTATACACTTTCATTTGTCCATAGCTTATATGAAATGTATTTATGGTTTTTAAATTACGCGACAAAAACCATTTTGTCGCTACGCCCTTTCCATTTCTTTCTGTTCCATTGCTTGTTTTCTATGAGGGGCCGGGCCAGCCTCGCATAGAAAACAAGCAATCTAAAACACATCCAACACGGCTATTTACTTTAACATGGCGTCACCTTAAGATGGAGTCATTTTCCGGATCAACTTATATTATTGCGGCGAAAATCTCCGCGCATAATATTCTTAAAGTCGGTTAAAAACACATGATTGCTTAGCTATAAGGGTAAGTCTGTTAGCTAAGAATTCCCGCGAATAAATAGGATGCGACCCCTCACCACCATGTGTGAAAGTGCAGTGTTAGTTTTTCCCGTCTGATGACGGAGTTCAGTCACATCAAAATCCTCAGACAGCGACAAGAAGAATAAATAGCAACAATGTATACATATACATTATCGTGGAGTGAACTATTTTTACCTGTGTGTTGCTAACTGTTTATATTTACACGAACTAGACATTGCTGATGACACCCAAATAAAGTTTTGATTGAGACAAATAATAGTCAGGGTGCCCTAGATTACTAACAAGCTAATTTTTTGTGAGTAGCTACAATATTTTGATAAGACGAACAACATTGGGCTAAAAGGACTAGAATCCAGGCCCGTAAAATTAAATAAAAAAAACGAACAACATTTTTTATTTTCGAAAGAAAGTCTTGAAAGTCTTGAAAGTGGTAGCTAACAGAGATAGAAAGGATTTCATACTTTAACTTGATGGTCCTAAAATATGGATTGTCTTATTTGTAGGACAAGGTTACTCTTAAATAATATAACTATTACTTTAGGGTTCTGTTAATACAGAACCCTAAAACGGAACCCTAACCAGCAGATTTTTTGTATATTGGTAGGTTAATAGTTATATTATTTAAGAGTAACCTTGTCCTACAAATAAAACAATCCATATTTTAGGACCATTAAGTCAAAGTATGAAATCCTTTCTATCTCTGTTAGCTACCACTTTCGAGTTTTTTCGAAAATAAAAATGTTGTTCGTCTTATCAAAATGTAGCTACTCACAAAAAATTTGCTTGTTAGTAATCACAAAAAAATTTGTTCTAGGGCACCCGTACTATAAGGCTTTGTTGACTCAATTGTGAAAGAAAATAAAGTTGCAATCTTTATCTTAATTTAAACCCATTTACTTGAAACTGAAATTGCATTGCTATTTTAGATTATGATGGCCTTTTACTTAAAACTGAAAGCTCCTACTTTTAATCTAGGCCATAAATACCATATGTACACTCGCAGTGATACTTTCCATTCACAAAAGTTATATTTTAAAAAAGTATTAAAATTAACACTTAGATTATGTGGCTACTTACAGTAAACTCAAATGGCAACGATTTGATTGATTTTCCTAAACACATTTTTCAAGAAAATTATCACACTTTATACTTTTCACTTAAAAATGTCGTCGGAAAATTACAATTTCTATTTCATTATTTTAAACTTTTTTTTTGCTTTTACTACTTTCTTTATCATAGGAGCATAAAGTCCCCAAACTTTGTACAATATAGCGTATTCGCATTGGTGTAGATTTCTGGTTTTCTTGTATAATAATTATTTCCGTAATAAATGTATCTGTAATATATTGTGTATGCTCGTATCTTATGCAGCACTGTGGTATGTTATGCTTACCACATAAGTCGTATTATATGATCAAAATATAAGCTGTACATACACACATTTTTCTAATGGACCAAGATTAACCTTAATTGAAGCATCATAAGTTTAAGTAACCGAAATTAATTATGGAGTTTTTTTAAAAAGTTTTTAAAACTTTTTGTCTAAAAGTCGATCGGCAGAAGTTCAAAAACCTTTGCTGTCCCTTACTTCTTCTGTACTTTGCCTGAAACAAAAATAAAAAAATCAAAGGTATCAACAACAAACATAGTTACTGTGGTCATAGACATGTCTACTATCGCCTATAAAATTTTTAATAAAGAAAATGTTTAAACTAGTTTGAAGTATCTCTTAACAAAGGATATTGTAGTAATTATATATTTTTTATAAAATAATATATTTTCTGTGCAGCTGGGTTATCTATATTATGAGTTCTGACTCTTCAAGTTTGCAACTTTGCGTTGCTAGTAGTTATTTCTTGAGATCGCGTACGATGCTTAGATCAAAATATTTTTTAAACATTTTTTCAGTAATTTTTGCAGTTTTTTCGCTAGTTGTGAAGGTTCCCAGGTTAATGTGCCCTCGGCTTTAAGTATTTTCGTATCATTGTTTGCGCGCTAAGCCCAGCTGTTAAGATATAACCAAACACTCGCTGTGACAAGACACTTTAGTTTCACACTGTCACTGTTTAAAGTCGTGCACCCTTCTGAAACTGTAAGTATTCAGTGCTTTTAATTTTCTTTTAAAATTTATTAGGATCCCCTGTAGTGTAAGTTAAATAATTATCCTTATTAACTACGGTACATTAGGTTTTATCTATAGATCTGGAAAATCGAGTGCTTGAGTGCATACTTGGAAACTATGTCTTTGTTGTCAGTTTAAATTTGCTGAAATTAGTAAATTTTTAATGTAGTAACTAGTAAGTAAACACTTTTTAAGTATTTAATGGTCTTGTTGTTTGAAACTCAAGTTTTCAGATAATCTTTGATTCTATGATATATGATATTATGTTGGTCTATAGCTGCTGTTGTCAGATATTGCTTCGATACTATTATGTAATTCGTTTAAACTGTTAAAATTTACCTGTTGCTGGAACTTAGCCTGCCTTTGGATAATTTGGTATTTCATAGTGACTATTACCTACCCACTAGGTATTTCAGGTAGGTCATTCTGAAAAAAATCCATTGCGTCTTTTCTTACTTTATAAGATCACTTAAAATCTTTATTATTTATCAATTAAAAATACAGCCTAAAATCTCCAAAATTTAAACTTTCGCTGAACAAATAGTGACATTGTTATCACAATGAGTGCAGTCACGGTGAGACGGCAGTAAACACTGACGCAGCTTCTCCGAGATGACACTGCGCATCGAACGTGTTAAAATTTAATCAGAATTTTTGGCCTCAAAATCGAGATTTAGATTATTATTTTATAAATCGGCAAAATGTTAGTTAAATCCGGAGTTATTAAGTAAGACCATTTCGGGACACAACAAAAGAAAGATGAATGTTAAATTGGACTATGAAAAATAATATTATGTGGCCTGTGTTAACCGGGAAAATAAATAAATTACCAACCCTTTTGCTATGTATGTTCGTTATTTCCAAAACAATAAACTTTTAACCATTAAATGTAGTTTAAGTTTTTTAAAATTTAACTATACAAAGTCATAAGGATAATCCGAAAATCCTTCAATGAGGATAAGGCAATACATAACATTAACCAACACTGAAGGTGATGACAATCTTGAAACACAGATTACATCGTAAACTTTATTATTTAATCACTTAATATAAATTATAATTAGTTTACTATGTTGACATACACCTAAAAGTAAGATAAGTGAAGAAAAGCGGGAAAGATTTTCGCCAACGCGCCGCCGTGTGCGTGCTACGAGCGTGATTTTTAGGGTTCCGTACCCACTACCCAAAGGGTAAAAACGGGACCCTATTACTGAGACTTCGTTGTCTGTCCGTCTGTCTGTCTCCAGGCTGTATCTCAAGAACCGCTATAGCTAGAGTTGTGAATTTTTTGTTGACAATTATTATGGGGCGTACATACAACAAACGTGACTTTTTTGGCCTTTTTTGCTCGATATCAATAATGACACTTGAAATTCTCACAAAATCCTCAATAATTATATGCGTACTTAATATTATTTAAAAAATTAAAATAAAACAGGGGCTCCCATACAAAAAACAATTTTTTCCATACTTTCGCTCTGTAACGGTACGGAAACCTTCGTGCGCAAGTCTGACTCACACTTGGCCGATTTTTGCGTCTCCTAGGCCTAGGTAAAGTAAATAATTGTGGGTTAAAATCCTTGTTATCTCTTATTATTATTGTTATTTCTTGTATTCAAGAAAAATAAGGTTTGATTTTGATAAACGCTTTAAACGAAACTATAGAGCAAAACTAAAACTAGATATGATTAAACGAAATCTGGTATTTTTGAACGATCCATCTTTACTTTTGAATTCACCAAAACAGTGTTTTATTATAGGGTTGAAGTATCTATGACATTGAAGCTCCTAAACAGATGGCTTTTTTGCTCTTATGATAACGTGATTTTCCTTATTATGTATTTATTTGTTTTTATGGACAAACTCGATTGATTCATGGACAAACTTACAAAAATCATGGATGGAGGATTTAATAACAAGAATTAGGAAACTAAAATGAAAGTGGACCGGTCACATAATAAAAGGCACTGAAAAGTGGACCAAAAACGTAGTGTTGTGGCACCCAAGAAATGGTAAAAAAATTGAGGTAGGCAGCGAAGGTAGGAAGATGAATTAAAAATGACAGCAGGAAAAACTTCACAACCAGGGTCCAGGACAGCGCTAATCAGATAGAAATGACGGAGGCCTTTGCCAAAATAGAGCAAACAGAATAAGTTGTTGGTACTACTGAGTACTGACCCGCTAGGTTTTAAGTTAAAGGAAAATCATACAAAGTCTGAAAATAAATGCTATAATATTATTATGTCCTGTACTAAAACAATGTATCATTCTACATAACATTAGACCATGAGTTTTTTACACCCAAATCTATGTAATCTGTAACGATATAATTGGTTAGTTTGGTAGTGTATCGGCGGATATGGAGTGTACCGTGACGGCCAAGGCCGATCCGTCACGCTTCACGGGAAATATACAATGTGTATCTAGTATACTAATTTGCTATGATTGATTTTGATTAAATTATGTATCTTCATGCCAAATTTCATCCAAATCGGTCTAGCGGTTTAAACGTGAAGAGGTAAAAACATACAGATATACTGCATTATATTAGCAGTAAGAATTCTTTGTCTCAAAACTCAACATTTTTCTGAATTATTCTTGACCTGTTTAGCTCTTGACCGCGGATCCGCATGCGGCATGAGTAAATAGCGAATGACCTATCCCATAGAAAACGTACATTTTCCAGCTGTAAAACTAGCCTATGTAAATCGCCGTGTCTACTTTGTATAAAATTTCATCGAGATCGATCCTATAGCGTAGCGTTTTCGAAACAAACAAACAAATCTTTAAATGATATTAGTACAGATAAACAGTCGACTTTAGGTACGTGTGTAAGCTACTAGTGATAATTCTTGATACCAAAATTACATGAATTACATTATCCAGCATCAAATTTTATTGTGGTGTATAAATTTTTTATCATAATGCAGATTACTCAGAATTTTTGCGTTGCACCAAAGTGTGTGTGTAGGAACCCGGTAAAATATTAAAATTACGAACAACTTAGGTAGTAGACAGGTTTCGATGTCTGTGTCTGTCTGCGATGTGGGATTCCCCTAGCCTTTGAGTGACCCCACAACTGAAGGGGAAACCAAATGACGTACTGTCCGTCAACTGCCTATCAATTTCTTCGATGGTACCCCAGGTACCTGCATACTCTTTATAACCTCAGCCCAAATTATAAAAAGTTGAGTTTATAACTAGGTATCAATTTGTCCTTTAAGGGTGGTAACAATGAGTCTGCTCTTTCCAGATGAGCTGCGGCAGGTTATTCGCGGCGTTACGGCGCTGCAAGCAGCTGGAGGGCGGCGACAACACAACGCAGCTGTCCCGCTGCCTGGGCCTGCTGGACCTGACCGCGCTTGGCGTGGGCAGCACGCTGGGTCTGGGCGTCTACGTGCTGGCGGGTGCTGTGGCTAAGACGGTCGCAGGACCGGCGGTGACCATCAGCTTCCTGATCGCCGCCATCGCGTCCGCTTTTGCTGGTAAGTTAGGACGTTGGGATTTGGTAGTGCATAATTACTCGCAAGTGTTCAAAAATGATCTACTCACGTATGAAGTATGCTTATACACTCCAAGGTAGAAACAAAAAAAATATTATGAAACAACTTTTCTTTAAATGCAAGTTAGTCGTCCGTTTCGCTCTTTAGACACCGTTTTTCACACTATTTAGCATATTCAGATGATGATTTAAATAACAATGCAATGAGCCATTTAAAAATCTTTGATATCTCATCCCTTGCAATCTGAATGTATGTCAACTAAAAGTTTTATGACTTATCCCCTATGCAAATGTCGAAAGCCCAGCTGTTATTTAACTACCTAATTAAGCGTGTAACGCCTCCGTGGTCTAGTGGTACAGAGCGCGGCTCTTGGGTTCGATTCCCGCGTTGGAAACATGTTATTTCCAAGTTTGGTTAGGACAATGCAGGCTGATCACCTGATTGTCTGACAAGTAAGATGATCCATGCGTCGGATGGGCATGTAAAAAGTCGGTCCTGCGCCTGATCTCTCGCCGGTCGTGTCGGTCTGCCGTCCTACTGGGTTATGAGAGTAAAGGAATAGAGAGTGCTCTTGTGTACTACGCACACACTTGGGCACTATAAAATTACTCCTGCGTAGCTGGCCTGGTTTCAATGAAACCGGCCACGGTCACCGAAACCGGTGTGGGAGCTATTATTAAGCGTGTAAACTGTAAAACCTACAAAGAGTTATGTCCAATTAAAAACAACCGCAAGCTCAGAACCAGGTAATCCCTGGCCTGGCACCGTGTCCTTATAAGGCAGTATTTTCGATATAAACCGAAACAAGTTTGTTAATGTGTTTTCCCCTGAAACGAGTTCTGCCGTCTGCGGTGCAGCAGAGACCCAGTTTTGACGACATTTGCAGTTTATGCCAAAGTTTCTCCACATTTTTAAAAACTTACGTACCTCTGCTACTTTGAACTTACTGAAAACGGTTCTCTTAATATTTGTTCTTTCTCGTCATAATCTAGAGCTTTTAGCCATCTTGTTACTATTTCTTTTACTTCTTTTAATGTTTTAAATGGTTACTGGCTCAATGAAAAATAAACTTGCTAGGTCATTTGAATAATAACTTTGATGGTCTCCGTGATTTCGCAGCTCACTTATCCAAATTCAACTTTCGTTTATTAGGTATAAGCAATTAAAGACTAATATGCCCCTTTATAAACAACTAGCTGTCCCGGCAAACGTTGTTTTGCCATTTAAAGTATATTTTCTACATCATCAGTTAATACATGTTTTGTCCCCTAAGAGGGTGTGGGGGGGGAAGGTCATACACCAGATGTTAAGTTGAAAAACACAGTTAATACCTAATATGAAGTAAGTCCACTAAAGAAAAAAGTTGTATACAAAATCTGACCCCTCTTTGGTCCCCAGAGAGGGTTGAGAGGGGAGGGGGGGGGAGGATTTTTATACACCAGATGTTTAGTTGGAAGAAGATAAATATATCTGCGAAAACCACATTCAAATCGGATCAGTATTTTTCGTGTGATGCTGGAACAAACATACAGACAGACAGAAAGAGTGACAGACAAACAGACAGACAAAAAACTAACCACATTTTTGTATTCTATAGCGATGTAGTGACAAAGGTGTAATTTCGGGTGTCATTTCATATCTTTTATGTACAGAATTTTCATTTCTACAACAGAATATTGTCTTCCTCCCGCACGCGCTTTGGTGACGCCCACTATCGTAATTTTTTAATTTCGCCATAATTTCAAAACCAAACGTCTAATTTTAATCATTCAAAGACCAAATATTATTTACATAAACTGTACTTAGTGATAAAATAATTTATTTTGATAAGGATTAATAGCGTGAGTAAAATATATCCGTTTTAATGTAGTCCAAAAAAAAATCAGGATTTTTAAATAAATAAATGGTTATTGTGCCTCACTCGACATAGATAGGTATAGTGTGTCGCGGACTTTTTTGTAGATATTTATAAGATCTACAATTACTTAGAACATTTTATGGTTCTATCTTTTATAGTTTAGGCAGCGTACGCAAAATAAGTAACTTTTCTAGCTGATTTTTTACACCTTGCGTCCGAAAAACTCAAATATCTTACGGAACCCTAATTTTTTCCAAAATAAAATGTAGCCTATGTTCAGCAGAAATAATGTAAGATTCCAATAGCAAAAGAATTTTTCAAATCGGTCCAGTAGTTTCGGAGCCTATTCGACTCAAACAAACAAACAAACAAACAAACAAACAAACAAAAAATCAAATCTTTCCTCTTTATAATAGTAGTGTAGATATAGACGGGCAAACATGTAATTTTTTGTATATTTGTGATTTGTCCATCAGAGACCAACGTAATGAAGCCACATTGAATCTTTTATTCTTTTAGAAAAACAGCTTACTTTCTCATGCAGCCTATTTTATTATTACGCCACGCCCGGTGACGGGTGAGCGTCTCGCGATTGCCTAGCAAAAGTAAATCGATCACTTTTTACGCAATATTCAATCAAATCTAGATATTAACGCATTGTTTGCTAAATATCAGGTAAATCCATAACGTTATTTTCTAATCTAAGGCCCACTTGTACAACGTTCATAATATCATCATTTCTGTTAAGTTCCCAAACAAGACAACAGCTGTACCCATCCATGAAACTTTCTTGTGCCAACAGTTCTTGACAGGATGGCTCCCAAACTCATAATAGAACATTATTTATACGGCATACCGCAGTTCTACTAGAGTCACCTAAACCGTTTGAGAATATAACATTAATCATTATTCAATTCTCCAGGTATCTGCTACGCGGAGTTCGCGTCCCGCGTGCCCAAAGCGGGCTCAGCGTACGTGTACAGCTATGTGAGCGTGGGCGAATTCATCGCCTTCACCATCGGCTGGAACCTCATCCTGGAGTACGTGATCGGCACCGCCAGCGTCGCCAAGGGCATGGCCAACTACATCGACAGCCTGTGCAACAACACCATGGCCAAGACGATGACGGAGTGGGCTCCGATGAGGATTGGATTTATGGCGGACTATCCGGACTTCTTCGCGTTTATCCTGGTGCTGCTTATCACGAGTGAGTTTTTTTAATTAATAAATACTTAATCCTGAATACATATAATACGCGAAGCCCTCTGCACATTGAGCCACGTTGTCTTCATGATTGACCAGCTGTTTATCATATCGACGTCAGTCATGAGCAAGGTGACTTCTAACTTTTAACACATTCTTAATCCACTGCATGCGTTCGTCATGGCCTCATTGGCCATTTTTTTTTTTAACGGGCTTTGGCCCACCACACATTCCCACCACTGTATCTCCTGTGTCGCCAGGATCGACAGCGGTATCCAACCACGAAAACCCTTTGATATGATCTCAGGGAGCCCGAGGGACATGCTAAACTGTCTTGGGACCCGCAACGAATTTAATCAGAAGAAAAATAGGAGGAGTAGGAAGATTCCAGATTCCCTCCCCATACAAAGCGGGAGACAGCACAAAGTTACAATGACCAAAAGTCAAAGAACTGAAGGGGAAGCACCACGGGAATAAAAGTTAATAATTGACTACGCTATAGCTAAATTAATATTGCAATTTTATGTGTTGGATTGTTGCCAATAATAAGTGTGACAAAAACGCTTGAAGGCACGGAAGTTCCTGGCGCTGTCCACAAGATCACCGTAGTATGCGACTCCCGATGTACAGAGTAGGTTGTTTAGCATTGCAGTTCTTTCCTCCTGCCAGAGACCACACTCCCAGAGAACATGATGAGCGGTTTGTTCGAACATGTTGCCTTCGGTCGAGCACTCGCACATAGGTGATTCTACAAGTTTAAAACCATAAAGCTTAGCCTTAAAATTTCCATGACCGGTCAGGAATTGAGAAACGCAGTGATTAACATCCATCCAATGTTTGGAAAGCCGTTCTCGAATATTAGGGAAAAAGTTGTATAGATGAGGCCTCATTGGCCAACAACTATATAAGAAATAATTATTGTGACGTTACATAACGATTAACGGCCAAGCATTTCCTTTTCACTCAACCCCAGATACCTCGGAGTTTGACGTGCTTGTAGGTAAGTGTCATTACACCACCAACCAATTTGTATCTGGTGCCTTGCTTATTGCATTTTATGTTTTGTTTTATTGTTATTTTTTTTTCTTGCATTGTTGTTTTTTTTTTGTGTTTCTGTTTACTATCATGTTACTTGTATTGTGTGGTGTTTTTAATTTTAAATGTACAGATCTTTGTGTAATGTCCAGATTACTGAATAAACGTTTATTTATGCATAGGTTCCAATTTCAAAGTAATGACGTTATTGTAGAACAATACATTATTATAAACAAGATGAGGTAATTTTTGGTACATCTCTGATTAAGCTATTATGAGTTATCTGTGAGATTCCCACGGTTAAAACAGATACATATAGGTATAAAATTTCACGTGAAGCGTGGCCTTGGTCGAACTTTGCGACTTGTAAAGCATTGGAGAGACGGACGATTGCCCAAAAACTATCAGTTGTTTTGTCCTAATTTGATAACAACTATCCAGCCACGTAAAACTAGTCGGCATAACTCTAAAGATAAGATCCACTTCGCTGATTAACTCGATATATTCTTAATTGATGTCATTGAAATCATCAAACGCATGGACAGTCTGCATGTTGTGCAACATTGTTTCAGTTTGGCTAGACATTTCTGTTACATATCAGTCATATCTAGATGCCAAGAATCTTTCTGATTCCACCGGTTTAGGCGACCAGAGCCCGGCATAATATGCAGTTTTATTACCTAAGTACTTAGTTTTACAGACCAGTGGCCATTTTGATTTTCAAGCGGTGGATTGACATTTGACAATAGTCGCAACATTCAAATGACAAATACCCTCAATCACTTATCATAGGTACACCATTTTCGCAAAGCATGTTGTATTTCGCCTTTCATTGAATTTGGAACACTACATCCAGAAAAAACTTGTACATTGTATTAAATGTGATTCTGTTGGTGACTCAATCCATACTAATAGTATAAATGCGAAAGTGTGTCTGTCTTTTACCTCTTCACGCCCAAACCGCTGAACCGATTTTGCTGAAATTTGGCATGGAGATACATTGAGTCCCGGGAAAGGACAAAAGATACTATTTGTACCGGAAAAATGTACGGTCCCCGCGCGATAAACGAGTTTTGGCGCAACGGAGTTGCGGGCGTCATCTAGTAAATAAATAATTAATAATGAAAATATTCTACTTTCAGTTCTGCTGGGTGTGGGTGTGAGCGAGTCCACCAAGCTGAACAACGTGTTCACGGCGCTGAATCTCGCTACCGTCGTCATTGTACTCGTCACAGGAGCGCTCTGGAGTAAGTCATAATTATAACTAAGGGCCTACGTCTGGGGTATGCTGACTCAATATTCATAATCTCCTTGCTACAAACCTACTGAACAAAATAATACGCAACAATAGATACGTGGGGCGACTATACATAATTTCAATACAAAATAATATTGCTTTTTCATTCTGTTTCGATTTGAACTGCTGGCCGATTCTGTATCGTACGTATCGTACATTTTGCGAGTTAATCACTGAGTTAGTTAGAACACAAAAGTGAGACTTTCCGTTACTCACTCCTCCGTTTCGTTATTAACTCTGAGATTAACTCACAAAATGTACGATACAGAATCGGCCAGCTGACCCTTTAATCCGGAATTATAAATATATTATATTTTTGTTATCTAGGCTTCTATATTACCAAACGATTTAAAACACCTCTGACCCGTCCAATGCAACATTCCAGGCGACCCCAAGAACTGGCGACTTACCCCTGAAGACATCCCCGCGGAGTACCGCGACGCGGCTGGCGCCGGCGGGTTCATGCCGTGGGGCTTCGCCGGCGTCATGGCGGGCGCCGCCAAGTGCTTCTTCGGCTTCGTCGGCTTCGACTGCGTCGCCACCACCGGCGAGGAAGCCAAGAACCCCAAACGCGACATCCCGCTCTCCATCGTCATGTCGCTCACCATCATATTCCTGTCGTACTTCAGCGTCGCGACGGTCCTGACCATGATGTGGCCGTATTACCTACAGGTATTTGGCCAATTTTTACGTTAAATGTGGTTGACCAAAATAAGTTATAGACCAAAATTGAAAATACGAATAGGATACGACTGAATACACAGTAGGTAAGTTGAGATGCTTAGTCATTTTTCATCATTCTGTTTTTGTAATTTTTCTAAGACATGGCAGAATTTGATAACCCTAACTTTCAGAGTAAGAATTTTACCTGATACTTAAAGTTCAAAGAATCCTCCTAGAAAGACTGAAACATCATTTGTAACTGTATCTTTTGAGATTTGAACCGCTAATCTCAATTCTCAATCATCAATAAACCTCTTCTAATGTTTTTTAGGACGAGGACGCGCCGTTCCCCTACGTCTTCGAGCAAGTGGGCCTGCCAGTCATCAAGTGGATAGTCACAATCGGCGCCGTGTTCGCGCTGTGCACGAGCCTGCTCGGCGCCATGTTCCCGCTCCCGCGCGTGCTGTACGCCATGGGCTCTGACGGCGTGCTGTTCCGACCGTTCGCCGTCATCAACCCACGGACCAAAACGCCGCTGCTCGCGACGGCATTGAGCGGATTGTTCTCTGGTGAGTGAAGCCTATGCTGTCCCACTGCTGGGCAAAGTCTTTCAATCCTCTTGATCTAACGCAGCTGTAGGCCAACCTGGCTCGTATTCAATTATATTCAAAATCTCAAAACAGTTATAACATTAAGATGGCCAAAAATAAATCTAAATCAATTTGGAATATTATAAAACAAACAAAATACAATTTACCAAAAGAAAACATTTCTGAAATAACGATAAACGATTGCACTTTAACTAATCCCACAGAAATAGCGAATGAGTTTAACAACTACTTTGTAGATAAAATTGACCCCATCCTCGGACATGGTAAAAACGTCACTGAGAATATTATACCCACAGTTGAATCAATTTTTATTCCACCCTGTATACCAAATGATATACATAAAATTATAAATAGTTTAAAAAACTCAAATAGTGTAGGTCATGATGAAATATCAACAAAAATAATAAAATCTGTCGCTAACATTGTTTCTGGTCCTTTGAGCCATATCTTAAATTTATGTATTTTAAATGGTGTATTTCCAGAGAAACTAAAAATTTCAATAATTACACCTCTTTTTAAAAAAGGTGACAAGAAAATATTAAAAAATTATAGACCCATAGCCCTAACATCTGTCATATCAAAAATTTATGAAAAGTACATTTACAAATATCTCTACAATTATTTTGAAAAATATGAAATCTTTTGTAAAGAACAAAAAGGCTTTCGACAGAATATTGGTATAAACAGAGCGATTTTTGATTTCATAAGTACAGTAATGAATAATATGGATAGTGGGAATCCAATATGCTCAATATTCTGTGATATGACCCAAGCATTCGATTATATTGATCACAAAATACTTTTAAAAAAGCTAGAAGTATATGGTATACGTGGAAATGTACTTAGGCTCATAGAATCGTATTTGACAAATAGAAAACTGTATACAGCAATAAAACAGTTAAATTTAAAGACATTAATAGAAGAACTTTATCTATCTGAAATGAGATACCTTATTTACGGTGTGCCACAGGGTAGTGTTTTGGGTCCCTTATTATTTTTAATTTATATAAATGACTTTCCTAAATCAATTAAGAAACCATTGACATTATTTGCTGACGATAGTACTGTGACTATACCCTGTGACAATTTAAATAATTATGAAATTGACATTAATAATATATTGACGTCTATTATATCTTGGCTTAATAAAAACAACTTAAAAATAAATCTTGACAAAACTAATATTATGCACTTTACACAAAGAAAAGCACCGCCAGTAATTCATGTCCAATACAAAAATAATATAATTAATAATGTAAACAACACAACATTTTTAGGATTGACAATAGACAGCAAACTAAATTGGAAACCCCATATAGAGCAATTAGGCAAAAAGATAAGCAGCTCTTCCTTTGCTCTCCGCCAATTAAGTGCGATAATAAGCACAGATGGAATATTATCAGCGTATCATGGTATGGTTGGGTCACTACTACGATATGGCATCATTTTCTGGGGCAACTCCTCTGACAAGGACCTAATTTTTAAAATGCAAAAGCGATGCATTAGGGCAATGTTTAGCCTGGGAGTGTCTGATAGCTGCAAACCATATTTTACCAAATATAAGATACTGTCACTTCCATCACTATATATACTAGAAATAATACTGTTTGTTTATAAAAATAAAGATCTGTTTCCCAAAAATTGCGACTACATAAAAAGAAACAGACGAGATAACAATAAGTTATTTACAAACTGCTATAAAACATCACTAGTGTGTAAAAGTATATTGGGTATGTCATCAAAATTATTCAACAAACTACCTACATGTATAAGAAAAAATGACAATAATATTCTTACTTTTAGAAAAACAGTCAAAGATCTGCTTATACAAAAGTGTTATTATAGTGTTGAAGAATATTTGAATGATAAGATTGACATGTAGGTAATTGAAATTAAATTGAACTGACTACTTTTGTCTGTGATATTATACCTTTACAGTTTATATGGCGGTAAATTAAATTCTAACTGACTTAATGAAATTAATGACATATTACTTAAATTGATTTTAATTATTTATATACTTTGAATATTTTATTGACATTTTATTTCCTTCTATTATTATTATATCCCGTTATCAATTAATTAAAATTTTTACCTTTGTGACATTACTTTCATTATGCATACTAAATAATATTATGAGTTATAACTTATGACTAATAATAATTATAATCTTGATCTGCTAATATACTGTATGTTTTAGTCGTTCTATGTATGTTGTAATCCTTGTAATGTATGTTGTGACATCGGGGTGCTGAAAAACAAAATTAAATAGTTAAAATAAAATATTTTAATTGTATTACTAGGAAATATATAATATAGATACCTGTATTTTATCCACCACATGTAATGGCACACCAAACAGTCCTTTGAAGAAAACGACATGAGCAGACCTCATGATAGGATTGCGTTCAACTTGTATGCTAATAAAATAATAACAGTTAACACAGTTCAGGGCAGCACCATACTATAAAGACTCAATAATTTATTAATGTACAAATCATAACAAAATATTATATACCATAATGTGCGCATCTTATGAAAGTGAACGGCATTTTGATAGCAGCTCAATAATTATCATTTATCTTATTAGATTCTAATCGTGATCCGCAATTTAATTCTGAACTTTATATTATAAATTAAGTTTGTTAATTCTGCCACGTTGTAAGGTTTCAAAAGTCAATAGACCATGCTTTTTTATATTTTATAACCTCTCTTTGACACATGACATTTTCTTCTTTTTTTTTTTTTATCTTAGCACATGTAAGTTGTAACTTGTATGGCATCTGAAATATTGTTTGTACGTTCCTTTTCATTTATTTAATTATAATAATGTAATGAATGACTTATGTAATGAATTTAATTAATGTTATGACTTATTTATGTTTAATCCTAGTACTATGTTAATGCTTTAAAATTTTGATTTTTATGACTTATTTTATTATTGCTTCTTGTAATTATTTTGCACGCCACTGACGGGGCAAAATGTTGGATCCATTTAAACCCATGAAACACCTTTATAAACCACATTTTATGCAATAAACATTATTCTATTCTATTCTATTCTATTCTATTCTATTAATTGTCTAGCTCATCGCGCCATCTTTTCCGAGGCCGGCCACGGCGGCATCGTCCATCATCTGGTGACTGGTACCCATTCTGTGGTGATCTTTTAACACGCTTTCATTAGCTTGGGCTGTATACGTATGTAACGGTATCTTTGAGTACGATTTTTACGTATCTCCAGTTGTCTAATAAATTTGAATTTTGCATACGTATTAAGAGCCAATGACAATGTAATAATTTGTTACTTTTTGGATAGTAAATCGTTTCGCTGCTGTTTCGCAGCGAACTGTGTCGGTGGACTAGAGGCGTAAGCGTTCTAAATAAGTTAAATCAATCTCGACTATGACCTAACCTAACCTTACTTTTTGTCGTATCCAGCAACAATGGCGGCGCTGTTCAACCTGAACCAGCTGATAGACATGATGTCCATCGGCACGCTGCTCGCATACACCATCGTCGCCACCAGCGTGCTCATACTCAGGTATACAGTCAGATCTGGATTTATGTATAGGCAGTATATTATGCCATGCCCTATGGGCGGAAGCGTCCTATGGCACGTCCTAGGGGGGCGGCAGCATTCTAGGATGGCGGCAGAGTAAAGAGCGGCAGACTATAACAGTCCTTTCACTCGTTTGAAGAACTTTTTTACTTGACTTGTTTATGATAAGTGAGCAATTGAGCATGTTATTTTTCTTCATTTAAATCCCTGTGTTTAGCTTGAAGTGAGTTCTCTTACAGTTATGCTATTGATGCCACAGTAGTAACGATAGCATATGCGCGATGAGATAATCTATTCCTTTTATTCTAAAAACTCAAAACAGTCAAATTGCCATAAACGGCTTGGGATCAGGCCATGATGGTTGGATGGCCGGATGCCAAAGCAGTAAAGAGGTTACAAATGTCAATTTTCTGATGCAGGTACGAGGAGGAGAGTAGTGTGCAGCTGAGCAGCAAGGCGCTGCCGGAGTCGCCGTACAGCGTGGCGCGGCAGTCCTTCAACCTGCTCGGCCTCAAGTCGCCCACCGCGCTCTCCTACACCATTGCCAAGTGGACCATCGCTATATTCTGTGAGTGGATCAATTTGTTACTGTCTTGATGGCGGCCGTACACACTCGTCGAGACTCCCCGAGACAGGCCGAGCGCGAGTGTGTACAGGGTCTCGTCCTCGTCTCGTTGGCTCTCGCGAGGAAAACCAAAGCAAGCATGTACGGTACGGTTCGGTCGAGTGTGTACAGCCGCCATGAGCCTTTGCTATAGTTTTCTGGTAGTAACGCGAACGCTCATAAGAGATGCCTATTACTTAAGTTTGATGATGGAACAAGGAAGGATAGAGGACTTAGGGTGAATTGCACCAGAAGCGTAGTTAAAGTTAAGGTATTCGTCAAATATGGCGACTTTTGCTAGGGATTTGACAGATCATTTCACATTTTGTTATGGTTAAAGTTATAGCTAAAGTAAGTCGATGCAACCCACTCAATGCTACTTGTCTCTTTGACTTGTCGTTTTCGTTCATTGTGAAGTCGCAATAACACATTGTATTTCAGATAAACAACGTGTTATTGCGATTTCAAGACTAGCGTTTGCAACAGCGTCGACGCTGTTACGACACACTAAAACCACTAAAACAGTCTTGGCGTGAAACATTACCGCACCGCTGGTCTGCACGGCCACGAGCACCCTTCCTGACCCTTCGTTACTTCGTCAATCCGTTAAAACAACATTTTAAACTTTCGCGTTGCATTATAATTAAAACTTATTAATCGAGGGTAACTCGAGGGTAGTCGAAGATCAGACCGCCCGGTGCAAACGAAGACGTCGCGCTCCTGCAGTCCCCTCGTGACCACGGCCGTTGCAACACGGCCGAAACGTCGAGAAAAAGTATGTACTCGTAGTAGCATTACTACTAGCATAAGTCGCGTTAAGTCCCGATTAATAAGTTTTAATCCGTTAAAACATCGCATCCGGCAACACAACTCATTAATGTAGCATTTCAAAAATATATATTTTACAAAATATCGCTGCGTCAAATTAGAGCCAGTCCACACGACGCCTTGCGTCGACGCAGCGCTGCCATAGCGTTGTTTAACATATAAATAACGAAAGTGTTCACACGACGCGCTGCGTCGTCGCAACGCACATGAATGACGGACCAGCCCCCGAGACGAAGTGGGAGGAGGTGTTGACGTTAAGACTGCCTCGTAATAACGCTTCGATGACGCAGCGTCCGTGTGGCCGGCTATGCGTCAAACGGTAGCGCTGCGTCGACGCAACGCGACGTGTAGACTGGCCCTAAAGTCGTGTTTAGAATAGAATAGAATAGAATAGAATAATTATTTATTTGCAGCTATTACTATATATAAGATACTAACAACAAAAAAAATAACTTAAATTTTGATAAATAAGTAAGTACAACTAAACAAAGACATTAAAATGTTTCTAACCTCTATACGGTGTTTGTAGTCGCGGTGGCGCTGGCGACGTGCGCGCTGCTGAATGGCGAGTCGTCGAAGGCGCTGGGCACGGTGGTGGGCGTGCTGGGCGGGCTGCTGCTGCTGCTGCTGCTCGTGCTGTACCGCCAGCCGCGACAGGACGTCTCGCACCTCACCTTCAAGGTCAGTGCAGCGAGCAAAGTGGAGTTGCGTTATTCGAAGGATTTTGTTTGTCCTTTATGCGGGGTTTACACAGGTGACTATAGCCTCACGATTTACGCCGCAAGGAGAGAAGCGACTGTCTAAATGGCAATACGCCGCATGCCGAATTGCCATTTAGACAGTCGATTTTCGCCGTACGCCGTAAATCGTGCGGCTATAGTCACCCGTGTAAACCCCGCATTACGTACGCGTGTCGTTGAAACGTTGCTATTGGCTGCTAACGACGTACCCCGCGTTCCATTTGATGATCAAAACGCTCAAAGTAGGAGGCATTTTGAGCGTTTTGATCGTTTTTAACATCAAATGGAACGCGGGGAATGGGGATAATACGCAGTTCCATTTGAAAGGCATTTAAATTCGTACTAATATTATGATTGCAAAACTGTGTCGTCTATTTGTCAGTTACCTTTACACGCTACCGCTGAACAGATTTCAATTAAATTTTTTATGAAAAATTATTATGACTTTTTTTAGAACTGAAAATATCTCAATTTAGTTACGGAAAATGACATAGGATAGTTTTTATCTCGGTTACGTTTTCACGCTATAAACGGATTTCGACGCAACAAAGTTACATCATCTACTGCGTTGCAGGTCCCACTGGTGCCGCTGGTGCCGTACGTGAGCGTGTGCATGAACGTGTACCTGATGACGCAGCTCGACTACCAGACCTGGGTGCGATTCATCATCTGGCTCGTTATCGGTTAGTACACCACCTACATTTAGGGCCTGTTTCACCACTTCTTGGCTATCCACCACCTAACTTGACAGATAAAGTATGGAGAATCTGTGAAAAAATGTGTATAGCCTATCCGGCACTTTATCAGATAGGTGAAACAGGCCCTTAGGGTCAATTTATACTAGCGTAGAGTCGAAGCGCATCATGATATTACTTCTGAGATTTTAAAAAGACGTCGCGCGCAGACTCGCGACAATGCGCGCGGCATTGTCGCGAGTCTGCGCGCGACCAACGCTGATTGGTCTCGCGTAAAATCGCAGAAGAAATATGTGCGTTACGTTCTGGAGTTAAGGTTGAATTTGTTAGTTATTCGTTTATATTTAGATATTCGTTCTACAGTCTACTGCGTCATTTAGATATTCCTCCATTGAACTATTTCTTGTCTCTCTCACTCATGTTCTTATTTATTTCTATCACGTTTCCACCAAGAATCTAATCTCTCGATTTCTAAAAAATAAGCGATAAGATATTATGATGTACGCGAAAGGACTTTAGTTTTCTAACTTTATCAACCTTTTTTTTCACTGATAGAACCGACTTATACGTACAGAAGCTATCTCGCTTTTGCACATCATAAAACTTATTATTATAGAATAGTGGAAACTCACTTATAAATTATTTCCTATTCCAGGCTACTTAATATATTTCTTCTACGGCATACGAAACAGCTCGCTGCGGGAGAAGGATATCGTCAAAACCCCGAACGGCATTCATGACGAGAAGCACATCGTCACTAAATTCTAATCACAAGGAGACGTTGACAGATAATGTGACAGCTGTCAGAATGACAACACAAGCGGCGGGAAAAAGCTAGGTTCTAAAAAGGTATTTCTGATTTTAAAATTTTAAAATTATTCTGCTGTTTGAGTTGACCAATTATAAAAAGGAGTAAACTTACATATTTTATATTGTCATTTAAAGTAAAGAAGTCGGTTAAAAAGTTGTGACATGCAGATTTCCGCCAAATGAGGGTATTTCTGTGATTGTTGTTGATTATTTAGATTTTATATTTAGGTTAGGTATAAGTAATTCATTGGCATAGAGAACACAGTGTGGTTTCATTGACTTCTTTAAACTTATATCTAATTTTTGATTGAGAATCAAAAATTAGATAAGTTAAAAGAAGAGAATGCTTCTCTTTAAGAGGACTAAGATCGACCGACCAAGCCAGTTTGATATCAAGAATATGAAAAGTTAAGTTACCAATCTAATTAAATCTTAACTTTAAGAAGCGTTTAGTATTGCCGATGAGACACACTATTCTCATGCTAATGAAATGGTAATATTGTTTCCAAGAAACAATTTTACTGTATTTTGACTTAATTAGGTATAACCTGGTTACAGAACACGTAAAAATTCGTACAAATATGCCATAAGAGCGCGACATTGATGGTCGAATTTCTACATGTTCGGCGACCAGGCTATAGTAATGATGTTTAAATAATTATGACTCTGTGATAGTATGACTGTGGTGATATTATTGTTAAATGGTCCACTTCGGTCCACTTGTGCCAGACTGGTTTAAACTTAATCGTGTTATCTCTCTCTTTCCTTGTATTTATGAAAGAGAAAGCATGATTAGGAATAGCTCCGAATGGCGTAAGTACGTCTATTAGTGTACATATTTGCTATCGATGTTTTAATGGCTGGCATCCATGTGAAACTAGATTTAATAGAAGCATTCACATATTTACCGTCTATGTACTAGAGAAAGAAAGTGGTCCTTGTGTCACTGCAAAATAAACTGTGTTGCGATTACTTAAGGTGTAGATTAGGTTGGATTTCATTGTAATTATTCATCATGATCAAAACACGAGTGATTCTATAGATTTATGCTCAGTTATACATAAATACTTATAATTTTTCAAAAATTTTTATTAATAATTATTTAAATTATTAATTTATAATTATAATATGTGTATAAGTGCTTGTTACTACTGCGATATATTGTTGCATTTAACAAATTTGTAACGTTGTTTTTAAAACATCGCTTTCTAACGAACAAGAATATTACACGACGTCTCCTAAGAGATTTTTCTAACACTTTTCTTTCTCTGATAAAGCGCATATATAATATAACGGATATTTAGGGGTCTGTTTCCCCACTTCCTGATAAAGTGCTGAATAGGCTTTTTGACAGATTCTCACTACTCGATCTGTCAAGTTAATTGGTGGATAGCCTATTCGGCAGTTATCAGAAAGTGGTGCATCAGAGAGGTAAGAAGGGGTAAGAAGGGTAAGGGGTAAGAAGAATGTTTATCATTTACTCATTTCCATGAATGTTGTAATTTGTAAATATTGCTTGACATATATTAGGCATATGACAATAATACTATTAAAATATACTAATATATATGTATCAGATAATTTAAATGTCAGTTCTAAAGGTGTTATCGAAGTTAAATAAAGTATTGTTTGTAGAATATGATATTATATTATGAAAACTATAGTTGTTAATTTGACTTTAAAACTTGCCATGATTGTAATGATGCGTAATAAAAGTATATTTAATGTTTGTTTAAACATTTACTTTACACATATTATCCCACCATAATTACTGTAAGCGCGAAACGGTGTCACTACGAAAATGTGCAGGTAAATATTGTTGTCTACAAAAATTTTTGCTCATAATATAAATATAAAAGACAAAAACTAATTAATAATAATTTATTGAAATAATATAAATACAACACAGCCAAACTAACATGTAATACTGAGTGTATACTTTAAATTATGTAAACGTAATTATGTGCATACGTAAATGCGTACACCTGTTGCGTATTGTACGCAAAACTTTGGTCGATGATTAAATCTTCATCGACATTTTATAAGAAAAATAGATTTACATATTTTTGTCAGTACGATATATCTTACAATTAATACATTTTACAATAGGCTGGTAGTAAATATACGCAAAAGTAATAATTTTAAATGCCTAAATTATACAAAAAAGCTTCTATTAGAATTAAATAAGTTATGTTATATGCCATACTTATTTCAGTTATAACTATTCAAAAGCTTTCATAACCTAACAAGATAATAATAATATTATTATAAGGTTAACTTACCATTTATAATATTATTTAGAGATTCTGTGAATCTTTGCCCGCACATACATAACAGAGAAGAAAATACTATGCTAATACAAATAAAAAGAACACAATAAATATTTTCATAAATCATATCATGTCATCATACAGATTGGTAATAATAAATAATGTGATACAGAATATTGTCAATATTTGGCAGTGTGCGCACACTAAATGCAAAATCAAAATGATAATGAATAAATACAGATTCATAACGATTAGATCAAAATAATCAGATTATAGATTTATGACTACCTACTACAAATTTCATAAAAGCTTCTGATTACATATTCTTTACTAATTCTAGTCTAAATTGTATCAAAATTTTAGGTAATACTTTGGTAAGTACTTAACTAGTTAACTACTAACATTTTATATCTAAGTTAGCTATTACGACCAAAATAATAGCCGACACCACGGGTGTGCCACAGGGCTCTAGTCCTAGATCTTTTATTATTTAATGTTTATATGATTGACAAAAGGGATGCAAGCCGGGGTATTTTAAGCAAAAAAATAGCTTTTAGTTTTACTCAATTAACAATAATATAGTAATGAATAGTTAGTAATTTTAACTATACTATTTATATAAAAATATATTATCCTAGTACACAATGAGATTTTGGTGTTTAGATCTTTTGTTTTTTTTTTTTTTTAATCTTATTTTATAAGCCTTACATCCTGAAGATTAAGTCGGCTTAGATCTTTTGTTTTAATTATATTATTTTCAAGATCATTCGTTTTGAATGCGTGATATAAAAGTATATATTTATAAATGATGAAACATTCTAATGTTATAATGTTAATAACATGATCACCATCACTTTTGAAAATAATTAAGTTACCTACATCAAAAAAGGAACTTTCGTCAACATATTTAAAATGTTTCAATTCTACGTCTAATTAAGTATTATTATTATCATACTTGACAAACAACTACTGAATATAAAAGAATTAACCGTCATGGCAAGGTATCCCCATCACCATGATATCTAATGAGTTATTGAAATCTAGATACTCGATATAAACGATATAACAGTGGGCGTGGGGCTTAGTGCATCACTGTGCCGTACCTCATCCTTATCCTCAGGTAGGTTTGGGGCAGTCGGCAAGATGGCTTGTGGGAGGGGTCAGCCAAGCGCGTGCGCGGCTGCTAACAGAGCGGTGTGGCTGTCAGCGCGTTGTTCCGCGGGCTCGTCCAATCGCGTGCGGCGCCGCTCCGCGCTGTGCCACGCCCCGTACGTGAAATAAATCAGGAGACCTGCAATTTGGTTACGATTTTATCAGGGAAACTACTTGGCGTATTTGGCTAACAAATGGCGTAATAAATACCTTTATTGGTGAGAGGGTCGAGTGTCGAACGATCATTTGGGATTTTATTTGTCACTTCATGACACATGACATGACTTTTTACAGCATCTCAGAGTTAATTTATACTAGCGCAGATACTCTTCTGAGAATCTGCGCTAATATAAATTGCGTTAACGAACACATTACTTCTGTAATGTGTGCGTTAACGCTTTGAAGTTAAGGTTGAAATTGTTATGTTCAGTTTTGGTAATTCGCTTCGATGCGCTTCGACTCTGCGCTAGTATAAATCGACTCTTATCGTCTTATCTTGTCGTCTCATCTCCGTTTTAACTGTAGTAATGTTCAATTTAGCTATTATTTTCAATCTTTACTGCATACATTTTGGCTACCAATAGTAGTAACTGACCTGCAGCTATCCAGATACTGAAGCGCACCCAGGTCATGTAGTCGAGGTTCAGCATGAGGTACACGTTTATCAGGATGCTCAGCCCCGGCAGCCACGGCACCAGCGGCACCTGGACAGATCACAGGGATATAAGTGTCACTTATTTTTGTCATTTGTATTGTCATAATAAATGACAGCTGGAATAATAAGATGGATGTAAAAAGATTTTTATTTGTAAAGGAGTTACTAAACAAAATCTCATACATGACATTTAAAAAGGCAAAAGAATGTCAAAAACAGTGCAACACCTTGGTATAGGAAATTCAATGCATATTTTGTAATAATCCGGGGTGATAACAAAATTATCAATTCCCTATTTTGTCAATTTATATCTTTTTTTAATCATACATCCTGTATTACTTGTGGGAGTAGGACAGACAGTATCCCCCTCGCTCGCACTCACCGAGAACGCCAGCTTCTTCTCGGAGACGGGCTGGCGGGAGATGCAGTACAGCGTGCCGATGACCAGCACCAGCCCCAGCACCATCACCGCAGTCGGCCACGCCGCGCCGGACAGGATCTTATCGCCGTGGGAGTCGATCGCGTTCATCATCATCATGCACCATACACCTGTTGCAGATTTTAAGTTGAGGATCAAAGGGCTCGATTTATTGTAACAACTTTATTTTAAAAAGATAAAACCGACTTCAAAATTGTACGTAATTGAGAATTCTTAAAAACTTCCTATCTGCAAAACTACTGAATCGATTTTGATGAAACTTGCACTATTCCCTAAGTTGAACAATACCTAGTACAATAAAAATAGAATCACTTAAATCGGACTTGTAGTTCCGGAGATATGCGTGCACAAACATAAAAACACATACATACATACATACACTTTTGAAATTTGGCACATTTGTTCAGAAGCTGTTATAGATTAACATATTATACAATAATCGGCCAAGTGCGAGTCGGAATCGCGCACGAAGGGTTCCGTACCATTATAGAGCAATTAAATTAGGCCATAAATTGTGTTTTTTGTATGGGATCCCCCCTTATTTTTTATTTTATTTTAATATTATTATTAAATATTAAAGTACACATATAACTAAGGATTTTGTGAAAAATTCAAGTACCTACCTGTTGCCATTTTTGATATAAAGCAAAAAAGGCCAAAAAAATCACGTTTGTTGTATGGGAGCCCCCCTTAAATATTCATTTTATTTTATTTTTAGTATTTGTTGTTATAGCGGCAACAGATATACATAATCTGTGAAAATATCAAATCTCTAGCTATTACCGTTCTTGAGTTACAGCCTGGAGACAGACAGACAGACGGACAGACAACGAAGTCTTAGTAATAGGGTCCCGTTTTTACCCTTTGGGTACGGAACCCTAAAAACTGGACAGTTCTGGAAAAAATACATACATACGCATCGAATTGAAAACCTCCTTTTTTTGAAGTCGGTCAAAAAGGGAAGGTCTACAGAAAATTTAGTTAACTATAGCTGATGATAAGCGTAAGTAACTATTTAATTACTCTATGGTAATATTATAACCTTACCGTATAGTGTGACGAGCAGGGTGACGGTGCGTGCGGAGCGCGGTGTGGGCGTGGCCGCGGCGTCCGCGTTCACCAGCAGCCGCAGCGCCGACCGCGCCGTCAGCGGTACGTCGTTTGTACGCGTAGCGCCGGTGCGTTCATACCTGTAGGGAGAAGAGTGTAAGTAAAGGATATTTATCATTTATTTGTAGCCATAAGTAGTACAAAATAATTCCAATTAAGGATAAAATATAACAATAAGAAGTTGAATGCAAAAGTATGCGCACACAAATGCGTACACGTATACGTCACATGTGCGTACTCGAAGCTGCTGATTTATCTTCGTCCTAGCCTACTTAATAACTTTCAAAATAAAAATTTTGTGTAATCGTTACCTTATATTTACTCCTAGGATAAAGATTTTAAGTTTGACTTGACAATTTTGAAAGTTTTGAATAATCGTAATTTTTGATAAATTAAACTATGTTTTTGGTGTACCTTAGAATGAGCACGCAGGCGGCGACCATGGAGTACGCCAGCAGCGTGCCGATCGACATCATGTGGATCAGCTGCTCCAGCTCGAAGATCATCGCCAGCGTGCCTGAGAGAGAAAAAATATAATATGTAAGATTGACAAAATACCTCTGTTATTATTTTCTGTAACGCAAAGCAAATATTATTTTATTATTTCACGGTGCGTTCATTGACATATTTTCCGGGTGCGGAGGTTTCTCTCGACCATGGTGACCAAAAGTTGTAGCAACAGTTTCGTTCTCTGCGAATGGACTAGCCACCTAAACATCGTGCAGATCGTAATGTGTGCGCTGTCCCTGTCCGCCTGTAGGGGGCGGGGCTAGACGGAGTGTCATACACTGTGTACATGTACTGACCGGTGAACAGGCCGGCGACCACGGTGCCGACGAGCGGCGTCTGCGTGCGCTCGTCCACGCGGCCCAGCCACCCGAACAGCAGCCCGTCCGCCGACATCGCGTAGATGATACGAGGGAGGGGGAACACCGCGCCAAGGAGACTAGAATAATGTAAATAACATTTAACAACACAATATTTGGAATGAGGGGTTCACATGTAGCTTTATTTTGCAAGCATTTGAGTTTTTTTTTTAATTTAACAAAAGTTTTCTTACAAGATACATAAATATATAAGTAGCAATATCGATTTCAAACGATAATTAATTTGTAAGAATCGATTTTCCATAAATATTCACCTGGAGCAGAGCGCGCACACGGCGCCGACGCTGACGGCGTACTTGGCCCAGTCCCAGCCCAGCTGGTCGTACACGAACGGGAATGGTGCCTTCTCGTCCTGAAACAGAACACGGAACATCGGTGGCTAGTCTTAGGATCGCTTTTAGGGGTCTTCAAACTTTTCAATCAACATATTAAAGTTTAAACGTCAAAATATACTGTTGGAGCCCCTCGTGAGCTTAAATCATGATTGTAGAATGTAGCCACGCCTATGCAGTATTTATGATGAACACAAACATCATGAGGGAACGCGGGTACAGTAAAATTTGAACGAAGAAACTATTGCCATCACGCTTCACCCTGCGCTGGCACGTGTATTGTGATAGAGACAAATACCGTAAATCGAGGCTACGTATTCCTTTGATTCCTCCTTCAAAATAGAGCCTATCTAATTATTTTTTTTAATATCTTCCGAAAGGATGAGTCTATGCCTCTACGTTTTTATTTTACCTAAAAGATCTTTCAAATTCGTTTTATGGTCGGTTGATTGGCGGGGTACGGAACATTCATTTTTTGCGATTTTTGAAGGGTCATATTTTTTATTTACTAATAAATTTAAAAAAATCGGACGTAGAGGCATAGCTTTCACAGATCCCAATAATGTATAAAAAATCATTTGTAGACGCATTATCCAGGGAGGAAATTGAGGAATACGTTTGTATGGAAAAAAAAGTGTTAGCGTATGCTCTTAAGAATATCGATGTGGGCGTGGCGTGTGCGTACATGACGATCAATGTGCACGTACGCGCCCACATCCAAATCAACTGAAGCAGCCGATTAGCTAAGATTATTGTGTCTACATCCTGTTTCCATCTCTTATTACCTACACCTGCACAAAGTGGAGCCAGCACCTGCACATAATCTGTACCTGCATGTAGTAGGGCAGCATGAGCGTGAGAACAGAGGAGACGCCGCAGTAGGCGAGGAACACCACCAGCAGCGACGCGACCACGGCGAACGGGATGGACTTCTGCGGCCGACGCGCCTCCTCGCCCGCTGTCGCCACGCAGTCGAAACCTGGGAACGATACACCAAGATGAAACGCGATGCTGTAATTTATACGAAGCAATACAACATTCACACTACGAAACGCGTAGAAACGTTTGCACATGTAAAGTTCAATGTAGGGTACAATTTTTACGATTGGCGATACCAGTCCGCAGCGTATTCGTTACGAACAATACGTATAAAAACAGTTGGGAATACAAACTTTTACAAATTTTTGGAACGGAGTTCCTTTTCGCGCGTTGCGATAGGGGGCTAGGCCGAAAAAAACGACACTTGACCTCGACACTTTTTTATTAGTACCTGCATGTTAGGGGCAGAGGGCGCTGCGCGTTGATAGTATTCCTGTGCGTCAATAGATGGCGTTTTTTTAATACATTTTTTTGAGTACCTATATTATGTACAGATTTTTTTAACTTATGAAATAACTCCGTTCCATTCGGGTGTCCTTTGACACCTCTCAAGTTTTTTTAAACATATATCTTGTAAAGTAAACTAAATCCAATCTAAGGAATATACTCACCAATGAACCCATAGAAGCAGACAGCAGCGCCCTTGATGATACCAGCGATGCCGTACGGGGCGAAGCCGCCGGAGCCGAAGTCTCGGCCTTCGGTCTTGGGCACCTCCGACGCGGGAATGCGCCAATTCGCAGTGTCAGCTGAAATCATTAAAATTTTGACATAAGTGTCAAATCATCTTACTTAAAATCAGAACTCTTTTGGCGCTGCTACTTTCTCAGTCAACTCTTAACAAGGGAAACAAACTCAAACTTAAAGTATTAGTGTTTTTACTACCAACGTTTTGCATATCCGTTCAGTAGTTATAGCTGACCTTTGAACGATCCGGAGATGATGACGAACAGCACGACACACAGATTTACGCCGGTGCACACGTTGTTGAACTTCGTAGACTCCTTCACGCCGAATACCAGCGCCACTGCACACAACAAAACAGTTAAAAACCTAAGAAGAACAAAAAAACATTAGTACAAAAATATCAACGGTAACCAGCTATTTGTCCCACAAAATACTATTCAACACTAAACGGCAGTTATTTTTTTCACAAAATACCGTTAAACGCTACGCTGCGTAAATGTATTAAAAAATTATAACTCGATTACAATAATACTATAAGCGCCGTCTATCGGAAAGTGTTGGATTAACAGAGAAATATCAGCGCCTATCTTGGATACACCGGTTCTTGTTTTTCTTATTATTATAATTTCTTTTATTCTTCTTGCCGAGTTAATTTTCGAACCGGTGATATGGAAAATGGCAGACTCAACACTTAAAAAAGTTTTTTAAAGATACTTATTTCAAATTTTAAAAAATTGATTACTACTCATAAAGTCATAACATAACTCACCAGAGAAGGCCATTATCACAGTGAAAGCGAGCAGATCAGGGTACTGCGCCAAGTGAGGCACGTCCATAGGCATCCATTCCCGCAGCTGACCGGATATCGCCTTGCCGCACAGCGAGTCTAAATACTCTGACAAGGCTTTCACTACCGACGCTGCTCCTGCAGACAAGTGAGACAAAAACTGTAGCTTAGGGCTATGTTTTTTAAAGCCTGACCAGAAATATAAAAAACCTGCGCTGAGGGCGCTAAATGAACAATGAATATGGCAACAAATAGTACAGTCATACACTTACGAATTGGCTAGTGTACAATTTTTAGCTGGTGTTCAATTTAATAATTTAGACATATTTTAATATAGAATATTGCAGAAATAATTTGACAAAAGCATAGCATTTATGTATAGTTTTAAAATATCACGAAATAAACTCCCTTAATAGTAAATCTATAGGCATTAGGCAGTTTAAAAAATACAACTTTATACTTTCATTATTAGCTTTTATTCAATTTATATTTAAGTTATATTAGTACTTCATGATCTTCGTAGTCAGATTGTAGTGGTTCAATGTCATAATATCTCATCTCTGAGTTTTGACTCATTTTATTAGATATTAGAAGAATTAACGGCATAAGGCATAAGATGAGCTTCATAATATACTTTCAAGTCGTTCGATTACAATGAGGTATTTTTGGCTGGACAAGACTTTAGTACAGTTTACCTATGATATACTCCAGTATGAGGTTCCACCCGATGAGAAAGGCCATGAACTCTCCGACGCACACATAGCTGTACACGTACGCCGACCCCGCCTTCGGCACGCGCGCACCAAACTCCGCGTAGCACAGACCTGGAAATTAGAATACAAAAACGTCCAATCATGCTCGTACTAAAAATGTGTAGGACCAATCGCTGCGCCAGAGTAAACAGAACTAACGAATAGGCCGACTTAGAACTGATCCCGTTTATACGTTTGACGTAGTACGGTAATATGTCATATCGGCCGGCGCGCGCCGCCGCCTTACTCAGCATTGTGAAATACGTTGAAAGTAACAGTCGCGCCGAACTCGCGCTTATTTGCCCGTTTGTTTAAAGTCGAGGTACTCCTTAGTTCTGTCTACACTGGCTGCGCGGCCGCAACAGTATCAGCCAATCAGCAATCAGGGCATAGCAGAGTGCAGCTCTAGATTTATGTATAGGCGGTATATGCCATGTCCTGTGGCCGGCAGCGTCCTATGGCACGTCCTAGGGGGGGTGGCCCACCGCAGCATCCTAGGATTGCGGCAGAGTTCGTACATAGGGGTGGCAAAATTAAAGTGGCCCATACTCATAAAAAGTATAAATCCGGCTCTACAAATCATGCTTGTCTTTAAAACGTGTAGGACCAATGGCTGGAATCAGGGCATAGTCAATAGAGTAAGGTTTTGGCAGAGTTCAGTTTTAAATTTTCATACATAACACAAGATTACAGCTCTGATGCGTATTTGCTCGATCGTCTCTATATACACTGGGACGCGTCACGTGATTGACCGTTCTAAAGTATTTTAAAAAGATAAAACCGACTTCAAAATTGTACGTATTTGAGAATTAAAACTTCCTATCTCCAAAACTACTTAAGCGATTTTGACGAAACTTGCACTATTCCCTAAGTTGAACACTACCTAGTACAATAAAAAAAGAATTACTTAAATCGGACCTGTAGTTCCGGAGATATGTGTGCACAAACATAAAAACATACATACATACATACGTATACACTTTTGGAATTTGGCACATTTGTTCAGAAGCTGTTATAGATTAACATATACAAAAACTGGGCAGTTCTGGAAATATTCCATGCATACGCGTCGAATTGATAACCTCCTTTTTTGAAGTCGGTTAATTAAAAAAAACTTTGAATTTATACCAACTTTAATATAGATTTAGCCATAGTTTCTTAGTGATAAAACTTTTCCATAAGTGCAATATCAAATCGATTGGCTATAATAACTTCCGTGCACATAATTATTACTATTCCATAAATTGTTATCGCCTACCAGTGTTTACGGTTCGCAAGGAATTTTTTTCAAGAATAATCGAATTCCAGAGACTTTGGTTATTATATTGACGTCTTACACCACATTAGTCTGGTTCCGTGGTAATTTCTCGAAGTGCCTATGTTACAATTACCAGATAACTTGTTTACATATTTTTAATATGTATCTCCAACTCCAAGATCTACAAAAAATGAAAATTTTGTTTCCTCGGCGGGATCCGAAGTTCGAACCCGCGACCTGGCTTGAGCATCAACGCGCTAACCACTTAGCCACAATGGTTGTCAAACTCAAAAGTGATATACGGAAATACTTGATATTCGTACAACACGTTGACCTACAAACATTAATAACAGCAAAATTTTAAACCAGTATTAAACAGGTTAGCAATTATTGCACATAGCAGCGGTATTATGTAATTATTATGTATGCAGTTTTAGACGGACAAAAATATTTAAAATATACAGCCCATGCCACTATTATAATTTTGAGAAAGGAAAAATAAGAATTTTAAATAAAGTCTCTCTAGTTAGAGTATATAATGTCAATCTGTGTTCCAACTTCCACTGGGATACGAGAATAAAGCTGAAGAGTGCTCTTGTGTACAGCGAATACAAATTAGCACTAGAATGGCCTTTTTTACATGAAGAAATGATTTGCGCGTCCCCGATTGATTGGGGACATCGGCCGGGGTATGTGGCCTGTGGGATCCATGGATCTACCCACTAAATAAAAACACCCCATGGTGCTCCACTCCCCGCTTAGACATAGTTCTGGGCACGATCACCAATAAATAACCTGGTTTTAATTAAGTTTCCACCGTCACCATAATATTCAGGGACATACTAACCAGCAAAAACACTAGCCACAGCAGCTAGCAGGAAGCTCAATATCACCGCCGGTCCAGCGTAATTCTTGGCCACATCGCCCGCCAGCACGTACACTCCCACTCCCAGCGTGCTGCCCACCCCCAGCGCGGTCAGGTCGAGAGCCGACAGCACGCGCGCCAGTCGAGCCACGCCCTCTTCGGCGGCTTTGCGGCGCGAGAGCACGCCGTACGCCAGCCGCGCCGCACGAGATGCGCCCGCGCGAAGACCGCCTGGAATGGAGTTAGGAATTAGGATTGGCTATATAGGCTTTAATACTTGGCAATCTAGATGAAGGTACATAGGTGCTGATTTCGAAAACTTTCTTAGTGGTGTTTAAATTAGTTATATATTACAAAAATAGAGTAATAATTAAAACATAAATTAGAACAGCATGCAAAGCAAGTTTCAAATGAAATACAGGTGACCTGACTAAAGGCTGATTGTGGAAGGAGTGATTAATAACTGTGTGACTTTGGAAAACAAAGTTCAAAATCAAAAATGTTTGGGATTTAAAATAAACTTCACTTTGAGGCTATGGAGCTCTTGAATTTGAAAGGTGCAGTTTTAGAATTAGAGCCTATGAAATTATAACAAGTAGATGATAATTATTAATTCTTTGGTTGTTTTATTATTCACTTTTTTAAACAAAGAAAATTTTTTCATTTAATTTATTTGTTAGAATAGAATATGGAACGTGATTTTAAATAGCATAAATGAATATAAATTACCCAAAAACCCAAGAACCACAATCCACATCTTACACACTCGGCATGTTCCTCGCACACTGATTTCAGTGCCGGCTAAATAATTGATCATATTGAGTGGTGGACCACAATTGATTTGGCACTCAGTTCAATAACGGTCAAATGAATGATATATTTGGTAGGTATCAGTGACAGATTGGTGTACAACGTTTGAACATTATTGCCAAAGTATAAGGTTTAAAAGTAGTAAAATATATCTTTCTTCGGTTGTACATGAGCAAAAACTTTTTGTCATGTTCAACTTTTGCCATAGTCATAAGAACAAAATGTGGTAGACATTGGTTGTATGTAAAGTATACCACTATATACAGGGGTTCCCAATCTGTTACAGCCCACAGCGCAGTTACAGCACTTTGTCACAGGCCACAGCGCCCTACACTAGACAAAACATAGCCAGAATACCTTTATATATTGATAATATTTTTGTGGTTTCTGATAATAATGAAGGTTCGACTCACGGGCCATGTGGCCCCTCTTTACCTTTCACGGTGCACCAGGGCACCGCAGTGCACTGTTTGGGAAGCCCTGCTATAGTACATTCCAAATTAATTTTATTCCATCAAAATTGAAGGCAATTTAGTGGTTGTTGAAAAGATGAAGCTTAAAAGAAAAACATTTTTTGTTGATAAAAAAAGGTATTTCTTTAACCCGTCGATCGTGGAAAAACAAGACACAATAGAATATCTATTGTGTCTCGGTCACCAGTGACTTGGTGAATTATATAAAATGGGGCTTGATGAATTAATTTCTATGCTACACATAATAGACTAGAGAAGTCAGTATAGTCACTCATCACTGCAAAAAGAGAGTACATAAGTAAAAGTAATATTTCTCTTTACCTATTGTAAATGCATGAATAAAGATTCTATTATAAAGACTTACCATGATCATACGCCTGTTTTATAGTGTAGTTTGGAGGTCTTCTCTCTATATTGAGCTGGTTATGTTCATAACTATGTCCATTTAGGAAAGACATTTTGCGCCATATAGGTTATGTCACGCCGCACTTTCTCACTGACTATTACATAAATATGTGGTGGAACACTGATCTAAACGATTAATTAAACATAGTAAGACATGTATTTATTAATATTTTAGCTCTCGTATTTCAGTCTAGTCAACAATTCCATCTGGAATTCCGAACTTGACACATTGACACTCAGCTGCACTGTAGCCAATTGCAATAGTGATGACCGAATTCCGAATTCCGAAATATTATCGACTATCGACATCGATAGAAGGAAATCTCGCATTCAGCTATTCAATAAAAATAACAATATTTATAATATTGTTATTTTTATTGAATACATTGTTAACTGTTCATTATTATTTATTATAATAGGTTAGGCTTGGGTAAAAAAAATCGATATATCAAAATATCGATATTTTTTCAGAAAATAATCGATATATATCGGCGATTTTTTATTTTTTTATATATCGATTTTCGATATTTATTTTCGGATATCAAAAACGATATTATTTCGCTTCGAATTTTCGAAAAATATTTTTTTTTGGCCTCGATGTCTATATTTATTATTTATTTTCGAAAAATCTCGAAAGTGGTAGCTAACAGAGATAGAAAGGATTTCATACTTTGACTCGATGGTCCTAAAATATGGATTGTTCTAATTGTAGGACAAGGTTACTTTTAATTTATATAACTATTAACCTACAAATATTATACAAAAAATCTGCTGGTTAGGGTTCCGTTTTAGGGTACAGTAGTAAACCAAGTTTTGTTGATTACAGAACCCTAAAACCTTGTCTTACAAATAAAACAATCTATATTTTAGGACCATCAAGTCAAAGTATGAAATCCTTTCTATCTCTGTTAGCTACCACTTTCGAGATTTTTCGAAATTAAAAATGTTGTTCGTCTTATCAAAATGTAGCTACTCACAAAAAATTAGCTTGTTAGTAATCACAAAAAATTTGTTCTAGGGCTTCCGTACTATATTATATAGATAGCCTTCTCGAGGCTCGAGGCTTGAGCAAAAAATATCGATATATCGAAATATCGATATTTTTTTTAAATATATATCGATACATTTGAAAAGTATCGATACGATATATATCGATATATTTTTTCCATTTGCCCATCCCTATAATAGGTAGGTTACACTGATCTCTATTATACAAGTACGCACTTGTATTATGGCTCCTCTTCAAGATGGCCCAGCGCTGGCCCATCGAATGGCGCATGCGATGGCCATGCAATGGTCGCAACGCCTCTACATGATGGCAGTGTTCAGTTGTGATCTAAACGTCGTTCAAGATGGACGTGTAAGCATTAGCCATTGCGGCAATGCAAAACGTGCATTTTTAATGATTTATGACTTCACCAGATGACCCGGTGAACTTCGTATCACCTCCCTCCTAATATGAACCTTCTTTTGAAGTCTACGAATAATTATTTCGAGACTAAAATTAAAATAATGGCTTATGGTAGTGATGATGATGACAATGATGAATGTAATAATAGCATGTATCTTTAAAAAGTCAGGAGTTATGTATATAATGTAAAAGGTATAATAATTATTGTAAAGTTTTATTAAAATCCGTTCAGTAGTTTTGAGTAAAAGAGTAACAAAAGTAACAAACAGCCATACATCCATGCAAACTTTCGGCTTTATCATATTAATATAGCTTCATTCATTATGAGACCACATACTCGTCATTTTAAATGAAATTCGTAAATTGTAATACGAATTACGACATCCGCACTCGACCGCGGTCAAGCGTCGACTGTCGTATCGCCAACGTGTAGAGGCGTACCGCCATCGCTGGGCCATCATCCTTTGATGTGCGGCCGAAAAACCGACACCGCCGCCATTCCACGACCATCGCTGGCGCCATCGGCCATCCTACGCCACTACGCCCTCCCCACGCTGGCCCATCGTGATGGCCCACTACGCTGGCCCATCTTGAAGAGGGGCCTTTAGAGATCAGTGGTAGGTTATTATTTTAATTTTTTTAGGGTACTTACTAATAATTAATTGTTATGACTATTACAGACATTTAATAGTCGTTTAAGTTTAGGGCGACAATACACGTCCGATTTTTTCATCCGATTGTCTGATCCGGTTGTCTGATCAGACTACCTGAAGGCACTCTTGCCATACATTTATTTGAATACATAATACACGTCCGATCCGGTAACCGGATCGGACGTCAGAATCGGAAACAGCGTCAAAGCGTTTCCGATTTTACTGCCGTTCCGATTGTCTGAAGGTGCAGTCTGCATACTTTTGTAAGGAGACACAATAGACGTCCGATTATTTCTTCCGATTTGCCAGTTTAAGGCCGTCACAGACTTAGCTATAATATATTATATTAATATACCGTACTAAACACACTGAGACCAGAAATATATTAATTATAGCTGAGTGTGTGGTCACGCGAAAATTGTATAGAAAATATATATTACTATGCCTAGCTATAAACATATTATTAATCTATACATATAATAAAACTGTAGAAATGTGAATTCTGTACATTAAAGATATTAAAAAATAATAAGCGGGGGGTGTCACTAGATCGCTATAGAAGCCAAAAATGTGGTTAGTTTTTTGTCTGTCTGTCTGTCTGTCTGTCTGGAAAGCTAGTATAATATATTATAGCTAAGTCTGTGACGGCCTTTATTCTCTAGCATGATACTGAACGAACGTCTCGCATGGTTGTTGTTCGGACTGCCTTTTACTTGCAAAATTCGGGCCACGCGCAATATAGGGTTCCGTAGTACCGCTAGTATTTGAAAATTTTTGTATGGTCAATGAATGTACATTAATTATATCATGTTTTGCACCACTAACAAGAAACAACACCATCTCAGTTGCTTTCTAAGGAATTTGAACGAAAAGTTCCTTTATACTTCGCCGAATACATTTTTTTTAAGTTGATCGACTATTACTCAATAACTTGTTTTCTTATAATCTCTGAGCAAAACCGCGGACAGACAGACAGACGGACAGACGGATGGACAGACCGAAACTATAAGGGTTCCTTGTTGACTACGGAACCCTAAAAATAAACGGAATCATGTAGGGTGAATCTTGTCTTTCTGCTCCGTGCAAGCTCACAGATAGCTCGAGAGCGACTGAGTTCAGAAAAAATCGGACGCAAAAATCGGACGTATATTGAGTGAATCCGATCCGGTTGTCTGATCAGGCAACCGGAAGCAAAATCGGACGTCTATTCCCGCCCTAAGTCGGTTTGTAGTACACCCATTCATATGTGATCAATAAAGTGTTTATCTATCTATCTATCTATCAATGATTGTGGAAAGTCGCGTGACGAACTGTGTAGGGAGAATAACCATCCAAAGTCAACCCTGTGTAGAATTATTAAGAACAACGAGGAAATTCGGTCTCAGTGGAATTATATTGGTGGAAAAGAAAAAATATACAAATAAAAGCTTTTAAAATTAAATAACGGCACATACTGGGCTCTGTGAGTGCCGGCCTCTGTAAATGAGACACCCATAATTTTAAACCTGCTTAATTGGATAGCTGGATTATTGGGGCCCTTCATAATTGGTACAAAAGTCTTGGTCCCTTGAGATCCCAATTAACCAGGTTTCATGTATAAGGATTAAAAATTAAAATGTTCTGTTGGGTACCTTCGGAACCAGGGTACATCCTAGTGCAAAATCTTACTTTTTGGTAGTATATGCCTTAAATACTTCAGAAAAAATCGAAATCACTATATGTTTCCATATAAATTTTGAGGAGTTCCCTCGATTACTCATGGATACCATCACCAGGTTACCACTTTTATTAACGTGGTACCAAATTCGAGTCAAACCCTATACAACACAACAAGAATTTTGTAAATCGGACCAGAAACGGCTGAGTAATCGTTGAACATACATAAAAAAAAAAGATACAAACAGCGGAACTTATTACCTCCTCCTTTTTGGAAGTCGGTCAAAAATGATTTTCCGTTCAGAAGCTAGATGTACTGTTAGTTGTAACCTATTTTCAACCAGCCCATTTATCGATATATTTAATACACGTCACTTTTATAACGAGTGCACCGATGACGGTGAATAGAAAATTGTTGCGTCAGCACCACAGGTCAGCACTCAGCAACTCCGCTAGGAGTAAATCTGTTCTGTGCTCAGCAACGCTAACGTAGGAAGTGAGAAGATGCGTTGAGGGCTGAGGCTCGGATTCGCTGCGCTTAATATTATGTAGCTTAAAATTTTATTCCTACGCAAATAATATTATCATTTAAAATTACATACTTACAAGTGCTGAAGTACAGATTACAGAGTCTTTAGAAATACAGCTACGGAAGAGCTAAGGACTTGTATCTAACTGTAAATATTAAATGAGAACTGAAGCCATGGGATATTGGATACATATTCATATTGACGAATAAAATAAAATAAACTCCCGCGCCGGTTTTGGTCACGGTGACCGGATTCATTGTCCTAACCAAACTTAGAAAATAGAAATAACATGTTTCCAACGCGGTAATCGAAACCACAACTTGCGAGTCAAGAGAAACGCTCTTAACCACTGGACCATGGAGGTGTGAGGTGTCATAATATTAATACGTCATATAATACCTAAACACAAAATAAATAAACACAAAATATATTATTATAATATTATGACTCAGATATATTTTACAAAAAAATTACATAATTAATATATTTTATAAATTTATGAGTTCTTAAAACGATAATATCGACAGTAAAAAATCGATCGTATCACAGCACTACGATATCAATATTATGTCATGCTAATTATTGCTATCACTTATCACTGATTACGTCACGCTTTAGGTTTCGCGATATTCCGGTCGGACGCGTATTTCTGCAGAACTCGATCTATGTAGGGAAACAGGTACTTGTCCATGTTGCGGCCCCACACGGCGTCGACGTGGTTGAACTGCTTGTGCGGCAGCACCACGTACTCCACCACGTTGGGCAGGCTGTCTCGCAGCGCCTCCACGTCCTTCACCGCCGACAGCCCGTCGTTCCGGCCCACCAGCAGGGCGATCGGCATCGCGACGTTCCTCAGCTCGTACCGGGGCGGTCGCGTGCTGTTATACAAGTCCAGGTTCAGTGGACCGTAGTCGTACTGCGAGAAACTCTTGCGCAAGCTGAGCAGCGCCGAGTGCAGTAAGTTCTTGCGGGACGTGCTCGTAGGGTAGTGGCGCACCACCGTATGGAAGAAGTCCGGGCCGAGCTCGTGCGGGTCGGCGCCGGCGATGGGGAAGTACAGGCGGCGCGCGCACACGTCGTACCCGCGCCTGCAACCGCATACCTCCTCGTACAGCACGCGCGCCACCGACCCTTCCCCGAACACCTCCTCCCGTCCCGCCACCGCCAAGAACTCGCTGATCAGCGGGAACGCCTCCGTCATAATCGACACGGCCCGGCTCAGGTTGTTCAGGAAGCACACCGGCGAGAGGGCGATCATCACGTCAATCTTCGCGTTGTACTCCGGCCGCATCGCGCCCAGCACGTAGAAGATCGTGTTGCCCTGGGAGTGGCCGACGGCGCTCAGCCGGGGGCGGCCGGTCTTCTCTAGCACGAAGTCGATCATCGCGGGGAGGTCGGACACGCCGATCTCGTGAAAGCTGTAGTCCCAGAACTCGTCGTCGCGGTCGGGATCGAGGTAGAGGTGACGGCGGGAGTACCACGAGCCGCGCGCGTTGCCTACCCACACGTCGTAGCCGCGCCGCGCCAGATGGGCGGCCAGGGAGCCGTTGCCGCGGATGGCGAACGTGTCGGCGGAGTCGAAGATGCCGTGCATGAGTAACACGGGTGGACCCGCGCCGGGGATGCGGAACAGCTTCAGGAAGTAGTAGTCGTCCGTTTGGACCTCGTACTCGTGGGCCCCGAGGCCGCTGGCCCTCGCCAGCTCGGTGAAGTTCTGTCGCACGTGGGGCACGCAGGCGGGCTTCCCCCCGGCGGGGTAAATTAGGCCAGCGAGAGCTAGCAGCACGTACGCGTACATTATGTAAGGCGCGTAGCGACCGTGGCGGGCGTCGATGGCGACTGTTGCTTCACACTCGAGGGTTTACAAGCAAAGAACAAGTTTTCGTAAGCCTCGTTCTTTGTTAGTGTATGATAATTAGCGATTATTGGGAGCGTTGACTCGACGTTTAGGTAATGGCTTCGACCCCTCAGGTACAAAACAAAAATTTGTGAAAATTTCAAGTGCGTGCGAGCAAAAAAGGCCAAAAAAAATCGGCCAAGTGCGAGTCGGAATCGCGCACGAAGGGTTCCGTGCCATTATAGAGCAAAATTAGGCCATAAATTGTGTTTTTTGTATGGGAGCCCCCCTTATTTTTTTATTTTAATATTATTATTAAATATTAAAGTACTCATATATTATATAACTAAGGATTTTGTGAAAAATTCAAGTACCTAACTGTTGCCATTTTTGATATAGAGCAAAAAAGGCCAAAAAAATCACGTTTGTTGTATGGGAGCCCCCCTTAAATATTTATTTTATTTCATTTTTAGTATTTGTTGTTATAGCGGAAACAGATATACATAATCTGTGAAAATATCAAATCTCTAGCTATTACCGTTCTTGAGTTACAACCTGGAGACAGCAAAAAAGGCCAAAAAAAGCATGTTTGTTGTATGGGAGCCCCCCTTAAATATTCATTTTATTTTATTTTTAGTATTTGTTGTTATAGCGGCAACAGATATACATAATCTGTGAAAATATCAAATCTCTAGCTATTACCGTTCTTGAGTTACAGCCTGGAGACAGCAAAAAAGGCCAAAAAAAGCATGTTTGTTGTATGGGAGCCCCCCTTAAATACTCATTTTATTTTATTTTTAGTATTTGTTGTTATAGCGGCAACAGATATACATAATCTGTGAAAATATCAAATCTCTAGCTATTACCGTTCTTGAGTTACAGCCTGGAGACAGACAGACGGACAGACGGACAGACAACGAAGTCTTAGTGATAGGGTCCCGTTTTTACCCTTTGGGTACGGAACCCTAAAAATCACGTTTCTTGTATGGGAGCCCCCCTTAAAAATAAACTTTATTTTATTTTTAGTATTTGTTGTTATAGCGGCAACATATTATATATACACAATCTGTGAAAATTTCAGAAGTCTAGCTATAGCGGTTCTTGAGATACAGCCTGGAGACATACAGACAGACGGACAGACGGACAGACATCGAAGTCTTAGTAATAGGGTCCCGTTTTTACCCTTTGAGTAGTTACGGAACCCTAATAACAAAAACAAACATTTCGACTGCTGACAAAAAACTGTTATTTTGCTGACTGACTGACAGAGCTGACTGCTAACTGCTGCTGCTGTTTAAATGCGATAAACCGTTTAGAAAGGCTCTAGAGTCTAGAATCTAGAATTCTAGATCATGCTAGAGAAATTTACTTACAGAAATATGTTATAGTTAATAATAATATGACTACACCAAAATACGCAGTTACGCTATAGGAACAGTCAACTCTATCAAGTTCAAGACCAGAGGTGGCGTGCAACCGCCCACGGCCTCACGGTTCAAGGGGCCTCGCGCCCTTCCTTGGGACCACGAGGATTTTTTAAGGATTATTAAGTAGTTTTTATACTCTTATTTATACAAGGTGTTACAAAAATAAGTGATGATAATTTAGGGTGTGTACCTGTTCCTTGTAGAGAGTTCACTGTGAAAGTAGCAGCGGTGAAAGACAAAAAATTCTTTTCACTTTTGTATGGAGAAACTCGTGACGCTGGGGCGCTTGCCCATACAAAAGTGAAAAAAAATCCGTCTTTCAGCACTGCTACTTTCACAGTGAACTCTCTACAAGGAACACGTACTTAATAATAAAAATAATAAATAATAAAAAAGCACTACGAAACAGTTTTGTAATTATTATATTTTATCTAGATATGGACCCCCTCAGGGTAAAAGCCTCCAAATTGTTCCATTGTTCTCTATCTTTTGCAGTGATAAGCCAGTTTCTTCCGGCGCTGGCCACTATCTCGTCCTGCCACCGGGCGCACGGGCAGCCTCTCTTTCTCACGCCATGCGGTCCAAGGAACACGTACGTCGTACACACCCTAAATTATTATCACAAATTTTTGTTACACCCTGTATAAAAGTTTCAGTATCAAAAAATTATCAGGGGCCTCGCAAAATGTATCTTGCCCACATCAAATTTAGGTCTTGCCCCGCCACTGTTCAAGACAAACACTTAATTATTTGTTCACAATTCACACGTTTTGAGTAGGTAATTAAGTAAACATTGAAAGACAAACTAAATTTTTACCCGACTGCCAGGAGGGTTATGTGTTTGGCGCGTATCTTGTATGTTTGTAATATTCTTTATTACCTCGTATCTTCAGAACCGCTAAGCGGATTTTCATATTTGAGGTATCGTTAGATTTGTCTTAATGGCCCAAGTGTTCTTAGATAGGTGACATGAAGAAAAAACCAAAATGGCGGATGTTTGACGCCATATTGTGAGGTAAACAAAAATAAAAATTCACCAAGCATATTGAGTGGGGTATCAAAATAAAGGATTTTAAACACTGATTCTAAATATGTATATAACTTGCAGTTTTAATATTAAATCTAACGATAAATCTACACTAATAGTATAAAGAGGAACGATTTGATTTTTGTTTGTTTGGCTCGGAAACTACTGGACCGATTTGAAAAATTCTTTTACCATTGGAATTCTACATTATTTTTGCTGAACATAGGCTGGATTTAATTTTGGAAAAAAATAGGGTTCCGTAAGATATTTGGGTTCTTCGGACGTAAGGTAAATAACAATCAGAAAATATACTTATTTTACGTACGCTGCCTAAACTATAAAAGATTGAACCATAAAATGTTCTAAGTAATTGTAGAACTTATAAATATCTACAAAAAAGTCCGCGACACACTATACCTATCTATATCGAGTGAGGCACGATAACCATTTTTTTATTTAAAAATCTTGAATTTTTTTTGGACTACATGTAAACTCATTTAATTTACTCATTCTTTTAATCCTCATCAAAATAAATTATTCCATCACTAAGTACAGTTTATGTAAATAATATTTGGTCTTTGAATGATTAAAATTGGATGTTTGGTTTTGAAATTATGGCGAAATTAAAATATTACGATAGTGTTAGGTACCTACTTAAAACTAGAAACATACATTGAAACAGTACCAAACCTATTTAAGTACCTATTATAACGTATTGTAGTTAGGTATAGACACGGAAATATCAGCACGGTAGTTAGTCAATTTTGTATTAGATTGATTGTCGAAATGGTTAGATGACTACAACTAAAAAGTCGCAAATAAAATAAATTAATTAAAAATCAAAAAACCCGACTGCAAAAAATGTTAACTAAAAAGAACGAAACAAGACCTAATTCTGCCGGAGACATCGAATCCAATATCCATGTTTTAATTGATACGACTCTTGCTTACGAGTTTCATGCCAGGATAAATAGAAGGTTACATAGAAAAATGTAGAAGAAGAAAGTGGATTATAAAATGCAGTCGGAGGCATGATATTTTATGATTTATGATTAATTAATGTTAAACTTGGTGCGACATGCCTCCGACTGCATTTTATAATCCACTTTCTTCTTCTACATTTTTCTATGTAACCTTCTATTTATCCTGGCATGAAACTCGTAAGCAAGAGTCGTATCAATTAAAACATGGATATTGGATTCGATGTCTCCGGCAGAATTAGGTCTTGTTTCGTTCTTTTTAGTTAACATTTTTTGCAGTCGGGTTTTTTGATTTTTAATTAATTTATTTTATTTGTTTAAGTTTTTAAATGTTTTTCGCTGTTAATATTTTTTGTTTCCTTAAAGATTTCTTCCGTGATTAAACCCAGTGTTATCTATACATATAATAAAACTGTAGAAATGTGAATTCTGTACATTAAAGATATTCAAAAAATAATAAGCGGGGGGTGTCACTAGATCGCTATAGAAGCCAAAACTGTGGTTAGTTTTTTGTCTGTCTGTCTGTCTGTCTGTATGTTTGTTCCACTATCACACGAAAACTACTGATCCGATTTGAATGCGGTTTTTGTAGATATACCTGTCTTCTTCCAACTTAACATCTGGTGTATAAAAATTTTGCCCCCACCCCTCTAAGGGGACGAAAGGGGGGTCAGATTTTGTATTAAACTTTTTTCTTTAACACGAAAACTACTAATCCGATTTGCTTCCGGCTTTCGCGGATATATTTGTCTTCTTCCAACTCAACATCTGGTGTATAAAAATCTAAAAATCCCCCCCCCCCTCTAAGGGGACCAAAGAGGGGGTAAGATTTTGTATTAAACTTTTTTCTTTAATGGAGTTACTTCATATTATTAACTGTGTTTTCCAACTTAACATCTGGTGTATAAAATTTTTCCCCCCACCCCTCTAGGGGACAAAAAGGGGGTAAAATTTTGTATCAACTGATGAAGTAGAAATACTTTATAATTATGGCAAAACAACGTTTGCCGGGAAAGCTAGTTGAGTAATATACCTGTTTATTATTTTCTATCAAATAAAAGCACTTACCAAGCACGGCTAGAACTACATCGAAACCGACACCCATGACTTTATCCCCAGTTAGTGCATTACTACTACTAGTTTATTTTAACTAGAGGTTGAATATTGTGCACTAGCTATGACAAACAGTTATTAGTCGAGTAAGCACAATTATACAATTCATAGAAATGTGTTCCACTGACCTCCTTTAAACATCGACATCCGAATAATAATGTGGTTCTGGCAAACAGAACCGTGTAAACAATCAGTAGAGATAGTAAGTTTGGTGCTGTTGACAACTTCGATAATATTTATAATTTAACATATTAGGCATTTTTCTAAACGGTTAATAATAATTATTATGAGTGAGTTGCACCAGCTTACTTTAACTTTAACCACAACAAAAAGTCAAATGAACTGTCAAATCCCTAGTAAAAGTCCAATAGGATGCCATATTTGACGGTAACCTTAACTTTAACTACGCCTCTGGTGCAATGTTGTTATAATAATTATTATAATACATCATATATATTTACGATGTATTATTATTACTTACTTATAATAATATTATTATAATGAGTTTCCGATACTGCAGAAGAACAGCACTAGTAACCCTTCATGTGACTCTAACTTTTTTATTACTAGCTGATCCGACAGACGTTGTCCTGTCTTAACGATGATTGAATGATTGGTATAATTAAAGAAAAAATAGATTAATTAGTATCTCCATGCCAAACTTCATCAAAATAGATAAATAGTTTTGGTGGCGAAAATCATAAAAGTTTATTGTGCGGGAACCGTACCGACATTTTCCGGGACAAAAATTATCCCTTGTTCTTTCCCGAGACTCAAAGTATTTCCATACCAAATTTCATCAAAATAGATTGAATAGTTTAGGCGAAAATCATAAAAGTTTATTGTGCGGAAACCGTACATTTTCCGGGACAAAAAGTATCCCTCCTTTCCCGAGACTCAAAGTATCTCCAAACTAAAATTCCTCAAAATCGATTGAATAGTTTACGCGTGAATTATAAAAGTATAATATATTGTTCAGTAACCGTACATTTTTCTGGGACAAAATGTATCCTAAGTTGGTCTTCGGGACTCAATAGTATCTCTATGCCAAATTTCGGCAAAATCGGTCCAGCCGTTTACGCGTGATGTCGTGACCACGCGAATATGGATTCATTTTTATAAATAAGTATTAAGTAATATATATAGATTTTTATTAAAATCCACTACACTACTTTTTTTGTTCATAAAAAAATAAGATTCGGTTAAAATGTTACTTAGTAAGACAAAAAAATATTGAGGCAAGCCAGATTTCTTATTATTAAACCTACAAAGTAAACGAGCAAATGACACGGAAAACACGCGGAAAACAGTTTTATTTTGTTTAAAATAATTTATATTTAACGTAAATCTCAAATCTTGCAAGTAAAGTCGGTTTTTTCCTTTTAATATACAGGTGGCACTGCGCACACTTTGAAGTAGCAAACTAGCGGACCTGAAAAAAATTATTTTAAAAAATAATAATATAAAATCGCATTTTATTCGCAATTGCAATATAATATAATATTACAAAAATGTGATAAGTATAACAGAGACGTAGTGAGCTTTAGGGGACCCCGTCGCGTCCGTATTTTTAGGGGTCCTCAGACAAATTGAAGATTTCCCTTCCTAAACTAAATATTATAATAGTGAATAAGCTAGGTACATTTAAATTGATGACAGCTGGTTAAAATACTCCTGTTTAACTTAATTCATTATTGAGATGAACATTATCAAGTTAAATTCCTAAACCTATTTATATTACCACAAAGTATTACGCTTTATTGCTTTTATATATTCTTCCTACTCCTCCTATTCCTCTTCTGATTAATTTCGTTGCGGGTCCCAAGACAGTTTTAGCATGTCCCTCGGGCTCCCTGAGATCATATCAAAGGGTTTTCGTGGTTGGATACCGCTGTCGATCCTGGCGACACAGGAGATACAGTGGTGGGAATGTGTGGTGGGCCAAAGCCCGTAAAAAAAAAAAACCTATTTATATAAAATTAATACTTTCACCTATTACAATAAATACGAAAGTATGTTTATCTGTGTGTCTGTATTCACCTCTTCACCACTAAACGATTCAAATAAAATTTCGTATGCCAGGGATAATTTTAATATCTAAATATAAAGGGCATAAAATAGTACGGTAAAACCTAGTTATAAGTAGGTACTAGGTAAGTAGTAAGTACGGGACGTATCACGTACCTATCTATTTCTTATTTTACCTTTGTTCCACTTCTGCTGCTTTTGTTTATTGCCATTGCTGTTATACGGCAACCACCACCATTTTTTGACGTTCGCGCGTTTCTCATAATTCGTCCCATATTCGTTAGTCCATCTGCGAAATTAAAACGTGTATTCAGGGCCCCCGCTACCATATTATGTGCAATGTGTGCAATGCACACGGGCGCCATCCTCTAGGGACTAGGGGCGATAAATTGCCATCTTTAGGGGCGCCAAAACCAAGGTCCCAAAAATTTGCCTACAGTTTACCTGTGCGTTGATAGATGACCTTTGAGTTTGATATAATATACAGATTTCGTAATCGTTGCTCTACCAGAGTCCACAAGCAATGAATCTATACTAATATTATAAAGTGGAAGAGTTTATTAGTTTGAACGCGCTAATCTCAGGAATCGATAAACCGTAAACGTCGAATTCGTATACAATTTTAAAATTGAAAAATAGAAGCAATTGCCACAGAAAAAAGGAAATGAAGTGCAAAATACAGTGCGAATATATCACTGATCTCTATACAAGTACGCTGGATTGCTGATAGCTTTTGAAATGACAGCTATTTTTTGTGCCTATTTGAAGCGGAATCAGCGCCCCTATTTTTCGGGTAGATTGGACGTGGGAGATCCATGCTTCGGCACGAATGGGCCGGCTCGACCGGAGAAATACCACGTCCTCGCAGAAAACCGGCGTGAAACAGCGCTTGCGCTGTGTTTCGCCGAGTGAGTGAGTTTACCGGAGGCCCAATCCCCTACCCTATTCCCTTCCCAACCCTCCCTTATTCCCTTCCCTTCCCATCCCTACCCTCCCCTTACCTTACCTTACCCTATTCCCTCTTAAAAGGCCGGCAACGCACCTGCAGCTCTTCTGGTGCTGCGGGTGTCCATGGGTGACGGAAGTTGCTTTCCATCAGGTGACCCGTTTGCTCGTTTGCCCCCTTATTTCATAAAAAAAAGAACTAAATCTGACGTAAAAATGACGTTTGAAAGCCGCCATATTAGCGCTGATAGCGGTAGTGAGAGTATTTGGAACTAATGCTAGTGATGACAACTGTTGTTATTGGTTGTGGTTACGTCAAATTTAGTTCTCAACCCGAATAATGGGGGCGCTGATTCCGCTTCAAATAGGCACAAAAAGCAGCTGTGTGTATCAGCAATCCAGCGTACTTGTTTAATAGAGATCAGTGGGATATATGAAGTAGGTACTACTATTAGGTCAGTTAATGACTATTAGCTAAACATTTTATTTCCTCAACCGTACATTGCATACAAATTACAAACCCTTGTGCGTCTTCGTGATAATTTCTCATTAGGTTCGTAACATGATCCTTTCTCAGTTCTGCCCACAGCTGTCTGTTTTCCATATTGTTATGTTCCAAATCATCCATCTAAAAAAAAATATATCCACAGACGAACGTATAACCTCCTCGTTTTTGGAAGTCGGTTAAAAATAGTTTACTCTTTGAACCTATCACACGGTCGAGTTAACTCCGCACCTGACGACCATGACGTCACATCGACGCTGTGTGTGCGATGGGTCACGGGGACCAGGGACACGGGGAAGCAGCGAGGTGCGGTGCGGAGTTAACATGACCGAGTTGTACTATAGATAGATATAGAATGAGTGACTAAACTTACAGTGTCAATCTGTGGTGTCAATATAATATTATTTTTATAATATTGCTTGATACCAAATTATTTTTTTGTTATTATTGTATTGCATTTTATCTACGAATAAACATTTCATATTATCTAGTAACGTCGTCGGTGTACTTTTGTTATATATTCTGTGGTAACGTATAGCATAGATAATACAATATATATACTGAGACGTATAGCGTCTAAACTAGCGCGCTTGAGAAATAACGAGTCAAGAATCGTTATTCGTTATAAGTTATAACGTATAGCGTCAAAACTTTTATTCGTTATGACGTAGCGTCAAAAATAGCGCGCTTGAAAAATGTAGCATTAATTAATATTCAATGTAGCGTGCTAGGAAAATATAGCCGTTAGGAACACCACTATAGTATCTACCTTAATATTATTATGAATACATACAATAAGTATATTATATTGTATATTATTCAGCAATATCGTAGCTTTTACAGCCTGAGAACTACCTTAAAACTCTGTATTTCACATAAAACCAGCGCCAGTATTATGCAGGTAAAGCGCCGCATTCTGCAAAATAAATATTTAATTTTCAATAGGGATTTAGGGAATATGACGCAAAGAGAGCAGAGGGCATTTCTAGAAGTCTGCGATGCCAGACGACCGTCCAGGGCGCCCGGCCCTGCACTCTACAAAGCACCCTGGGCGCCGCGTTAAAAATATTACGCCCCCTAAAACCGCCACTGTTAAGTACAACGTGAAATTCCCAATATTATACCTATTAAATATTCGTAGGTAAATACCCGGCCAACTATACAGGGTGTAACAAAACATAGTGATAATACTTTAGAGTTTAGGGTCGTCGTCGCTGAAAGATAAAATTTTTTTTCACCTTTGTATGGGGAAACTCGTGACTCTGGGGCGCTTGCCCATACAAAAGTGAAAAAAAATTTTGGTCTTTCTTTATTTTCACAGTGAACTCTCTTATCTCTACAAGGCACACATACACACCTTAAAGTATTATCACGCTAGCTTAGTTTTGATCACTTGATACACCTTGTAGATGGATATTGGGTAATCTACGTAGGTATTGATGATTTATGAATTATTATGCCAACGATGCCAACGATGAAAGTGACATTCGAGGTGTGAACATAATATTTAACAGTTATTTATAGTTAAAATAGATCCATCTAGCTATCAGTGATTGATCCATCCTGATCCATGTTAAAAGAATAGATTTTGCTATTCTAAAAGCGATAGTCGAACTACATTTACTAATGCATTAGGATTTAAGTGAAACCCAAGTCCCATCAATATACGTCCTCATGTCGCTATCAATGTGTCACGGAGCTGTAAGTAAAATCATAAAATGTAGAAAACTGAAGGGTTCCGTACCTACTTGAAAGCAGGGCCTCCGTAAGGGCTACTGGCGCCTGTGTGCAAAAAAAGGATTTTGGCACCCCTTTAGGCAAATGTTTTGGGTCCTTGGTTTTGGCGCCTCTAAAGATGACGATTTGGCGCCCCTAGAGGATAGCATTTAGTGCATTGCACAGTGCACACATTGCAGATATGGTAGCGAGGGCCCAGCTTGAAAGATTTTCAAACGAACTGCCCAGGGGATTCCCAGGGAGTTTTTGAAATCTAATCGCTTTTATTTTTGTACCTCAAAATACAGATTAAGTAGATACGTATGTAAACCGTATGGCATATCTATGAAATAAAAATCGGCCGTGAAATAAAAGTGCGAGTTGGATACGCGCACAAAAAGTTTCTAATATAATAAAATATTAAATATAATATAATAATAATAAAATATTTAATTTATTTTTACTATTAAAGTCGGTACAATTAATATAAGCTAAAAAGGGCAAAAAATCACGTTTCTTGTTTGGGAGCCCTCTTTAACTCGAAATAGAGTCCAGGTTTTATACCCTTTGGGTAGGTACGGAACCCTAAAAAGGTCAAAAACTTTTTATTCAAAGTTGATAATATATTTATAACGTACACTGTTTGTTATAGGTACCTAAGCCTAAGTGAGGTAGCTGGTGCCTAGATGAAAGGCAAAATTAAGCCGGGCAGATAGTTTAAAATCGCCGGCCGACCAGGTACCTATATCACTTTATTTCTACCTGTTCGATAAAAGAACGCTTAATAAAAAACTGACATACCTGCCGAGGTGTCCCTTATTCGAAGGTCCGAAGTATTCTAAGGGCGGCGCGTCCCGCTATCCCTTTTATATAGGGTTAGAGCGCGGGGCTTCAATCTCATCCCTCGGGACACGCGTGGGTGAATTTGATTTGTTCTTTCGTGTCTGGCAGGTAAAGTTTATCAAATATATTGTTCATTCAATGATCCACAACGCCAAAAAAGGCGTAGGGTTCAAAGCCAAAAAAATGCTCAGTTGAGTTAGTTTTCCAGATGGAAAATCAGGCCACGCAAATTGTTAATTAATTACTTATAGCCTGAAAAAAAATGGACTGGGCCCTTTCAGCAGTTTAGGTGATACAGTGGAACATGCAGGCAGCCAAAATCCTTCTTTGACATATTCGATTCGAAGTAATGCATATAGTTTAGTCGAGACTAGAGTCCTTTTAACTCGTGTTCTAAATCATCCTAGAACATAACTGCACTCTCTCAATACGTATTTAAGGGTGAATTGCACCAGAAGCGTAGTTAAAGTTAAGGTTAAGGTTATCGTCAAATATGGCGACTTTTGCTAGGGATTTGACAGTTAATTTCACATTTTGTTATGGTTAAAGTTAAAGTTATAGTTAAAGTAGGTTGATGCAACTCACTCTAAAGGCCGTCACAGACTTAGCTATAATATATTACGTACTAAACACACTGAGACCAGAAATATATATTATAGCTGAGTGTGTGGTCACGCGAAAATTGTATAGAAAATATACATAATATATTAATTATATGCCTAGCTATAAACATATTAATATATATTATAGCTAAATCTGTGACGGCCTTTAGTGGGTTAACACTAGAATGATTAACAGCGTCCAAATAATATGACTATTGACTATAATTAAGCTTTTTTTACTCACTACCAAAAAAAGGAGGTTATATGTTCTGCTGTGTTTTTTTTTATTATGACAAATGCCATTTGCATTGCTGACTCACTGCAAACTTGATATTAACTGCCTCGGGGCTCTTTCGTTTTATTGCCTTCTAAGCTCTCGAGAACTATCAACATAAAACTTTAGTTTTTGTTCTTATGACGTTGTGGATTTAAAGAGCGATGTACTAGAGGAGTTACAAGTGCACTGTGCAAACTGCTATAACTGCATCGTGTAGCATCCATGGGTCACAGAAATCGCTTACCATCAGATTACTTGGTTGGATTAATATAATATTATTGTTTACATTTTTTTTTTTGAAGGCTTATGGTTTAGATTTTAGAAGGAAAGGAGCAGAGATACGAATGTCAATACGTTACGCCAATGATTTTTCAACTTGTGGATTGCGACCCCCTGGGGGTCACGAAGCTTCTGTAGTGGGGCGCGGTGGAAGGTCGCAAAATATTTTTTCATACCATGATGGGTCGAATCATGAAAAATGTTGAAAAACACTGTGTTACGCGGTACACCTCATGAGTCATAAGTCATCTATACATATAATAAAATTAAATTAAGAAATTTAAAAAACCCCCGCCAAAAAACTTTAAAAAGTAATGAAATAACATTTCCTGACTTTAAGTTTAAATCATTCCTAGGAGTAAAGTAATATTTTAGTCCATAATTGTTGTCAAGGTGTGTCGGGGGACCGCTAAGTAAACTACCACAACAGCGACTTTTGCATTTTGTATCGCCATAATAGTCGCTGATTCTCTCGATTCGGGTCGCTGTGAACAGACCCTTAATTTATATTGTTATGTGAAATCAAACATCTACATTAGCGGTCCCCCGACACACCTAGACAACAATTATGGACTAAAATATTACTTTACTCTTAGAAATGATTTAAACTTAAAGTCAGGAAATGTTATTTCATTACTTTTTAAAGTTTTTTGGCGGGGGTTTTTTAAATTTCTTAATTTAATTTTATTTTATGCTTTTTAAACTTGTGCAGAATAATTCCTATCAACTGGATCATATCCCAATGAATACCATCTATAAAATATGTCCTCTTGGATGAGGCCATCAATATGAGCCCAAACATGAAACCTCCACTTTAGGTTCATACGGAGCTTGGCTCCTATAGAATCCAGATGATGCTGCAGCAGCAGCATGCAAATATTTTCTGTTTATCTACGTCTTACTGGTTGTCGCAATTAAAATGAGCCCAAACACGAAACCTCTGCTCTAAGTTGGTGAGGAGTTGGGTATCCTATTGATTACCAGGTGATGCTGCACCACCAGGTCAACTTTCCAATAATGTGTATATATTCATAAGTGTCTCGAACCAGGATGCAAAATATAAAACCCATCAAACGACTGCAAGTTGCTAATCGTCCTATCACGAACCAGATATTCCGTGATATTTCAGCAATGAGCAGGCTGATGATGATGAACTATAGCTAAGAACACTCACCGTCATGTCAGCTTTCAAACAAAAAAAACTAGATCAAAATCGGTCCACCCGTTTGGATGCTACGATGCCACAGACAGACAGACAGACAGACAGACAGACAGACAGACAGACAGACACGTCAAACTTATAACACCCCTCTTTTTGGTCGGGGGTTAAATAAGTAGGTACTAGGTAAGTAGTAAGTACGGGACGTATCACGTACCTATCTATTTCTTATTTTACCTTTGTTCCACTTCTGCTGCTTTTGTTTATTGCCATTGCTGTTATACGGCAACCACCACCATTTTTTGACGTTCGCGCGTTTCTCATAATTCGTCCCATATTCGTTAGTCCATCTGCGAAATTAAAACGTGTATTCAGGGCCCCCGCTACCATATTATGTGCAATGTGTGCAATGCACACGGGCGCCATCCTCTAGGGACTAGGGGCGACAAATTGCCATCTTTAGGGGCGCCAAAACCAAGGTCCCAAAAATTTGCCTACAGTTTACCTGTGCGTTGATAGATGACCTTTGAGTTTGATATAATATACAGATTTCGTAATCGTTGCTCTACCAGAGTCCACAAGCAATGAATCTATACTAATATTATAAAGTGGAAGAGTTTATTAGTTTGAACGCGCTAATCTCAGGAATCGATAAACCGTAAACGTCGAATTCGTATACAATTTTAAAATTGAAAAATAGAAGCGATTGCCACAGAAAAAAGGAAATGAAGTGCAAAATACAGTGCGAATATATCACTGATCTCTATACAAGTACGCTGGATTGCTGATAGCTTTTGAAATGACAGCTATTTTTTGTGCCTATTTGAAGCGGAATCAGCGCCCCTATTTTTCGGGTAGATTGGACGTGGGAGATCCATGCTTCGGCACGAATGGGCCGGCTCGACCGGAGAAATACCACGTCCTCGCAGAAAACCGGCGTGAAACAGCGCTTGCGCTGTGTTTCGCCGAGTGAGTGAGTTTACCGGAGGCCCAATCCCCTACCCTATTCCCTTCCCAACCCTCCCTTATTCCCTTCCCTTCCCATCCCTACCCTCCCCTTACCTTACCTTACCCTATTCCCTCTTAAAAGGCCGGCAACGCACCTGCAGCTCTTCTGGTGCTGCGGGTGTCCATGGGTGACGGAAGTTGCTTTCCATCAGGTGACCCGTTTGCTCGTTTGCCCCCTTATTTCATAAAAAAAAGAACTAAATCTGACGTAAAAATGACGTTTGAAAGCCGCCATATTAGCGCTGATAGCGGTAGTGAGAGTATTTGGAACTAATGCTAGTGATGACAACTGTTGTTATTGGTTGTGGTTACGTCAAATTTAGTTCTCAACCCGAATAATGGGGGCGCTGATTCCGCTTCAAATAGGCACAAAAAGCAGCTGTGTGTATCAGCAATCCAGCGTACTTGTTTAATAGAGATCAGTGGGATATATGAAGTAGGTACTACTATTAGGTCAGTTAATGACTATTAGCTAAACATTTTATTTCCTCAACCGTACATTGCATACAAATTACAAACCCTTGTGCGTCTTCGTGATAATTTCTCATTAGGTTCGTAACATGATCCTTTCTCAGTTCTGCCCACAGCTGTCTGTTTTCCATATTGTTATGTTCCAAATCATCCATCTAAAAAAAAATATATCCACAGACGAACGTATAACCTCCTCGTTTTTGGAAGTCGGTTAAAAATAGTTTACTCTTTGAACCTATCACACGGTCGAGTTAACTCCGCACCTGACGACCATGACGTCACATCGACGCTGTGTGTGCGACGGGTCACGGGGACCAGGGACACGGGGAAGCAGCGAGGTGCGGTGCGGAGTTAACATGACCGAGTTGTACTATAGATAGATATAGAATGAGTGACTAAACTTACAGTGTCAATCTGTGGTGTCAATATAATATTATTTTTATAATATTGCTTGATACCAAATTATTTTTTTGTTATTATTGTATTGCATTTTATCTACGAATAAACATTTCATATTATCTAGTAACGTCGTCGGTGTACTTTTGTTATATATTCTGTGGTAACGTATAGCATAGATAATACAATATATATACTGAGACGTATAGCGTCTAAACTAGCGCGCTTGAGAAATAACGAGTCAAGAATCGTTATTCGTTATAAGTTATAACGTATAGCGTCAAAACTTTTATTCGTTATGACGTAGCGTCAAAAATAGCGCGCTTGAAAAATGTAGCATTAATTAATATTCAATGTAGCGTGCTAGGAAAATATAGCCGTTAGGAACACCACTATAGTATCTACCTTAATATTATTATGAATACATACAATAAGTATATTATATTGTATATTATTCAGCAATATCGTAGCTTTTACAGCCTGAGAACTACCTTAAAACTCTGTATTTCACATAAAACCAGCGCCAGTATTATGCAGGTAAAGCGCCGCATTCTGCAAAATAAATATTTAATTTTCAATAGGGATTTAGGGAATATGACGCAAAGAGAGCAGAGGGCATTTCTAGAAGTCTGCGATGCCAGACGACCGTCCAGGGCGCCCGGCCCTGCACTCTACAAAGCACCCTGGGCGCCGCGTTAAAAATATTACGCCCCCTAAAACCGCCACTGTTAAGTACAACGTGAAATTCCCAATATTATACCTATTAAATATTCGTAGGTAAATACCCGGCCAACTATACAGGGTGTAACAAAACATAGTGATAATACTTTAGAGTTTAGGGTCGTCGTCGCTGAAAGATAAAATTTTTTTTCACCTTTGTATGGGGAAACTCGTGACTCTGGGGCGCTTGCCCATACAAAAGTGAAAAAAAATTTTGGTCTTTCTTTATTTTCACAGTGAACTCTCTTATCTCTACAAGGCACACATACACACCTTAAAGTATTATCACGCTAGCTTAGTTTTGATCACTTGATACACCTTGTAGATGGATATTGGGTAATCTACGTAGGTATTGATGATTTATGAATTATTATGCCAACGATGCCAACGATGAAAGTGACATTCGAGGTGTGAACATAATATTTAACAGTTATTTATAGTTAAAATAGATCCATCTAGCTATCAGTGATTGATCCATCCTGATCCATGTTAAAAGAATAGATTTTGCTATTCTAAAAGCGATAGTCGAACTACATTTACTAATGCATTAGGATTTAAGTGAAACCCAAGTCCCATCAATATACGTCCTCATGTCGCTATCAATGTGTCACGGAGCTGTAAGTAAAATCATAAAATGTAGAAAACTGAAGGGTTCCGTACCTACTTGAAAGCAGGGCCTCCGTAAGGGCTACTGGCGCCTGTGTGCAAAAAAAGGATTTTGGCACCCCTTTAGGCAAATGTTTTGGGTCCTTGGTTTTGGCGCCTCTAAAGATGACGATTTGGCGCCCCTAGAGGATAGCATTTAGTGCATTGCACAGTGCACACATTGCAGATATGGTAGCGAGGGCCCAGCTTGAAAGATTTTCAAACGAACTGCCCAGGGGATTCCCAGGGAGTTTTTGAAATCTAATCGCTTTTATTTTTGTACCTCAAAATACAGAAAGTAGATACGTATGTAAACCGTATGGCATATCTATGAAATAAAAATCGGCCGTGAAATAAAAGTGCGAGTTGGATACGCGCACAAAAAGTTTCTAATATAATAAAATATTAAATATAATATAATAATAATAAAATATTTAATTTATTTTTACTATTAAAGTCGGTACAATTAATATAAGCTAAAAAGGGCAAAAAATCACGTTTCTTGTTTGGGAGCCCTCTTTAACTCGAAATAGAGTCCAGGTTTTATACCCTTTGGGTAGGTACGGAACCCTAAAAAGGTCAAAAACTTTTTATTCAAAGTTGATAATATATTTATAACGTACACTGTTTGTTATAGGTACCTAAGCCTAAGTGAGGTAGCTGGTGCCTAGATGAAAGGCAAAATTAAGCCGGGCAGATAGTTTAAAATCGCCGGCCGACCAGGTACCTATATCACTTTATTTCTACCTGTTCGATAAAAGAACGCTTAATAAAAAACTGACATACCTGCCGAGGTGTCCCTTATTCGAAGGTCCGAAGTATTCTAAGGGCGGCGCGTCCCGCTATCCCTTTTATATAGGGTTAGAGCGCGGGGCTTCAATCTCATCCCTCGGGACACGCGTGGGTGAATTTGATTTGTTCTTTCGTGTCTGGCAGGTAAAGTTTATCAAATATATTGTTCATTCAATGATCCACAACGCCAAAAAAGGCGTAGGGTTCAAAGCCAAAAAAATGCTCAGTTGAGTTAGTTTTCCAGATGGAAAATCAGGCCACGCAAATTGTTAATTAATTACTTATAGCCTGAAAAAAAATGGACTGGGCCCTTTCAGCAGTTTAGGTGATACAGTGGAACATGCAGGCAGCCAAAATCCTTCTTTGACATATTCGATTCGAAGTAATGCATATAGTTTAGTCGAGACTAGAGTCCTTTTAACTCGTGTTCTAAATCATCCTAGAACATAACTGCACTCTCTCAATACGTATTTAAGGGTGAATTGCACCAGAAGCGTAGTTAAAGTTAAGGTTAAGGTTATCGTCAAATATGGCGACTTTTGCTAGGGATTTGACAGTTAATTTCACATTTTGTTATGGTTAAAGTTAAAGTTATAGTTAAAGTAGGTTGATGCAACTCACTCTAAAGGCCGTCACAGACTTAGCTATAATATATTACGTACTAAACACACTGAGACCAGAAATATATATTATAGCTGAGTGTGTGGTCACGCGAAAATTGTATAGAAAATATACATAATATATTAATTATATGCCTAGCTATAAACATATTAATATATATTATAGCTAAATCTGTGACGGCCTTTAGTGGGTTAACACTAGAATGATTAACAGCGTCCAAATAATATGACTATTGACTATAATTAAGCTTTTTTTACTCACTACCAAAAAAAGGAGGTTATATGTTCTGCTGTGTTTTTTTTTATTATGACAAATGCCATTTGCATTGCTGACTCACTGCAAACTTGATATTAACTGCCTCGGGGCTCTTTCGTTTTATTGCCTTCTAAGCTCTCGAGAACTATCAACATAAAACTTTAGTTTTTGTTCTTATGACGTTGTGGATTTAAAGAGCGATGTACTAGAGGAGTTACAAGTGCACTGTGCAAACTGCTATAACTGCATCGTGTAGCATCCATGGGTCACAGAAATCGCTTACCATCAGATTACTTGGTTGGATTAATATAATATTATTGTTTACATTTTTTTTTTTTGAAGGCTTATGGTTTAGATTTTAGAAGGAAAGGAGCAGAGATACGAATGTCAATACGTTACGCCAATGATTTTTCAACTTGTGGATTGCGACCCCCTGGGGGTCACGAAGCTTCTGTAGTGGGGCGCGGTGGAAGGTCGCAAAATATTTTTTCATACCATGATGGGTCGAATCATGAAAAATGTTGAAAAACACTGTGTTACGCGGTACACCTCATGAGTCATAAGTCATCTATACATATAATAAAATTAAATTAAGAATTTTAAAAAACCCCCGCCAAAAAACTTTAAAAAGTAATGAAATAACATTTCCTGACTTTAAGTTTAAATCATTCCTAGGAGTAAAGTAATATTTTAGTCCATAATTGTTGTCAAGGTGTGTCGGGGGACCGCTAAGTAAACTACCACAACAGCGACTTTTGCATTTTGTATCGCCATAATAGTCGCTGATTCTCTCGATTCGGGTCGCTGTGAACAGACCCTTAATTTATATTGTTATGTGAAATCAAACATCTACATTAGCGGTCCCCCGACACACCTAGACAACAATTATGGACTAAAATATTACTTTACTCTTAGAAATGATTTAAACTTAAAGTCAGGAAATGTTATTTCATTACTTTTTAAAGTTTTTTGGCGGGGGTTTTTTAAATTTCTTAATTTAATTTTATTTTATGCTTTTTAAACTTGTGCAGAATAATTCCTATCAACTGGATCATATCCCAATGAATACCATCTATAAAATATGTCCTCTTGGATGAGGCCATCAATATGAGCCCAAACATGAAACCTCCACTTTAGGTTCATACGGAGCTTGGCTCCTATAGAATCCAGATGATGCTGCAGCAGCAGCATGCAAATATTTTCTGTTTATCTACGTCTTACTGGTTGTCGCAATTAAAATGAGCCCAAACACGAAACCTCTGCTCTAAGTTGGTGAGGAGTTGGGTATCCTATTGATTACCAGGTGATGCTGCACCACCAGGTCAACTTTCCAATAATGTGTATATATTCATAAGTGTCTCGAACCAGGATGCAAAATATAAAACCCATCAAACGACTGCAAGTTGCTAATCGTCCTATCACGAACCAGATATTCCGTGATATTTCAGCAATGAGCAGGCTGATGATGATGAACTATAGCTAAGAACACTCACCGTCATGTCAGCTTTCAAACAAAAAAAACTAGATCAAAATCGGTCCACCCGTTTGGATGCTACGATGCCACAGACAGACAGACAGACAGACAGACAGACAGACAGACAGACAGACACGTCAAACTTATAACACCCCTCTTTTTGGTCGGGGGTTAAAAATCGTAGGAAAGTCAATTCTGTACATTGAATATTTTTGAAAAATAATACTTGGGACGTGATCTACAATCGATATGGAAGCCAAAAATATAGTTTTTAGAATTTTTGTCTGTTTGTCTGTTTGTCTGATTGTCTGTTTGTCTGATTGTCTGTTTGTCTGTATGTATGTCCGGGATAAACTCAGAAAGTACTGAATGGATTTACTTCAAATTTTGCATGAATATTATATAGAGGTCGGGTCAACACATAGGCTATATATTATGACGATATCACCTAGGGCGGGGGGAGGGGCTCAAGTTTCAATATTTTTAGTTTTTTGCTCATATCGCTAAAACGGTGCGTTGTAGAGAAAAAATGTCCTGTACGTAACGAAAGCCCATAAAATTTTCTACAAATTTCTCCTTCACACTTTGTATCTATCTTCACTCCTTGCCATGCTATGAGCTTTTGTCTATCTTTTCTATACAAATTTCGAGTGTCGTTTGATTAACATGCTGGGAGCTTTGGCATCGGTCTTTTCTTGGGGGGGGGGGCTTCTCCCCCCCCCAAACCCCCCTCCCCACCTCCCCAAATTTTGCTTCAAACAAAGCGGTGTTGCGGCGTTATACATCTTTTTTAAGAACAAAGGTAAAAACTAAACTACACATACGGTTTTCCAGTGTCGTTTGTTTTGGGGGGGCGCAGCCCCCCCAAACCCCCCCCCCTTATTCCTCATGAGACTTTTGTTCATAATTAAAAGGTATCGTGGAGTTTGTATTGCGTCTTAATAATTATCCTTTTTAGGAACAAACTAAGTCATCTATACATATTATAATAAAATCGTAAGAAAGTCAATTCTGTACATTGAATATTTTTGAAAAATAATACTTGGGACGTGATCTACTATACTAACGCGGACGAAGTCGCGGGCAACAGCTAGTAACTCATAAACTATGTATTATCAGAGACTTAAATATATGTACTAGTATTATATGTAGAAGCTCTGCTAATAACACTTTTGGTAACTATTGGTGAATAAATAAAAGTATAAATTATTGTAAAATATTGCGTTTAATAATACAAAGCAATGGCACCGTTTAAGGCACGTTATATCACTCATTAAATATAAAATATACATACTTTACATCCATACACTCCGTTCCAATCCATTCCAACCTAATGTACTTGTAAAACATTTAGAACAATTCACATTGAAACGGAGTAAGTATAATAATATATACTAAGTACAAAAACTTTAACAAAGGCCACTAAATTGGTAAAACTTAAAAAAAAAAACATTAGAGGCACTTCAAGGTAAATTTAGGTACTAAATATGTTTTAAGCCTTTTTGTTTGTATTTTATGCCAAAAGTAGCGTTATTATTTCATATGGCACGAAAAGATCATAGTTCTTTTTTTCAATAAGTACGGTAATAAATTACTTACATAGTTTTACTACTCTTGCTCCTAATAAAAGTAGAAAATTACATTGCACAATTCATGTATAGAGCCCCAGCTACAAGGCATTTGAGTAGCCCCGCGGAGCTCTCTTTAAGAATGGCTGGTGTAGTCATGTCAAACAAGCTAATAAAAGTGTAAAACTAACTGTGCCATATAAATGCCTAAACTATATAAAATTAAACACTAAAATAATACTTCGTTGTGGTCCCTTACGCACATAATAATTTATAATACAAATTGTACAGAAATTAAAAAAGATTTAAATAAAGTTTATTCATGCCCGCTTTCTGACAAAAGTTTATCTATTCGATAGCTTTGTTAATAGTGTATTAACAGGGTGCAATTAAACCTTCCTGCCAAATATTTTCCACAGCTTAGGTATCATTAGGAGAGTCCATTTGACCAAAAAAATTGGGTGTTATTTTTTTATGTGATATTTCTAAAAAAAATATATGATGTAGATTACTATAAAAACTACCAACGAAAATTGGTTTGAACGAGACCTAGCCAGTAGTTTTTTTTATACGTCATAAATGGTAAACCTTAATCTAAATTTCATTAAATCGACTAAAATATAAAAATAAATCAAAAATCTTTTAATTTCATAAAAATAAACCTTATTGCTGCTGCGAAACCCTTCATGGGCGAGTCCAACTCGCACTTGGCCGCTTTTTTTAGGATAACTTTCGGAAGCTATTTCTCAACATTTTAATGCTGAGTGATTATAAAACTACCTATAAAAGAAAAAATACGTGTATTTTTATTTTTAACAAGGATAGATATAATCGAAATTTGGCAGGAAGGTTTAATTGCATCCTGTATACGCAAAGGTCGGAGCAGAGAGATAAATAATTTGACCAAAATCCGACATAATACACACTAACATAATATTGTCAGAAACATTGTTAAACTTCGAACAAAGCTCTTTGTTTACTGTCTATGCTGGTGCTGCGTCTAGCGTGAAAACATTGCAGTAATATATCCTATTAGGTATGTTGACGCTAGCCCAGGCGCGGTCCGAAGGCGGGGGTCACAGGGGACATGACCCCCCCCCCAATCTAAGCTCAAATTGAAAAATCTCAAAATCTTGCCAAATAATAAAAGGTAATTTTTGCAAATAAATTTTTAGTATCACCCCCTCCAGATTTTCAGGCTGCGCCTGCGCTAGCCAATCACACGCGCTATTGAAAGAATAAACGTCTGTCAAAAACCCTGCCGTATAGCACATGCGATATCTAACAGTAACTGTAATATTTATTATGTAACTGTACAGTAAAAATAATGTCACGAAATCATAACCCATCGTCTTATATTTTGTGCTTGTGTTTTAAAATAAATTATAAAAATAAGTTGTTTTGAACCTAAACATTTTAAGTACTGCACTTTATCAACTTTTTTATAATTATAACAAACGAAATTACATAATCAGGGATTTTAAAATGTTGTTACTTAAAAAAATTGTATATAACTTTGCGTCAAACACCATTTTAGCATCTAAGCGACTAGGCAACATTTTTATTATTAATACAACATAATAAGTAAAAACAATTAAGGTATTATAAACTGTCATTTTATCACATTTCATTGTAAATATCAAAACATTACTATAGTACCTTATAGTAAATAAATACCTTAAGAATTATTATGTTAGAATTATAATAAGTTAATACTTCATAATCTATATTAAGATAACAAATAAAATCTGGTTACTATTGCGATTCTCGAAGATTTTCCTTGTAAGAGGTTCATAACAAGTAAAATTTCTTAATTACATTTATTTTAAATAAAAAATACCTGTCGGTAAAATAACATGTCATTATTTAAAAAAATACATTTCAACTTCCTGCCTTAAATGTCTTACAATTGTCGTGTTTCTTTCTTTGACTCAGAAAAACATTAAGTACTAGGCTCTATTGTAGACAGGGTGTAAACGTAACTAAGTGATAATACTTTAGGGTCTGAATGACTCCTCTCTATAGAGTTCACTGTAAAAGCAGCAGCACTGAAAGAGTAACTTTTTTTACTTTTGTATAGGCAAAGTCAAAGCTGGAGCGCGTGTCCACACAAACCACAAAAAAAACTCTGAGCGCTGCTACTTTCAAAGTGAACTCTTTAAAAGGGATACACACCCTAAATCCCCTAATCACTTATTTTGTTACACTCTGTAGCTATACAAGACATCCATTTCGATAGATACTTATTGTATCCATAACTTGTTGACTAAACTGACTAATAACCAAGAATATTTTGTACCTATATTTCGTTGGGTAGATTTACTTCTGTATAAAAACTTATAATTATATTTTTACTTGAATCCTTTTCACAAGCCGATTTGGTTTTATTTACAGCGCAACTTGTCACCATGTACAGCATTGCCCAGTATTGTACCATCAGAGATATTCATAGGCGAATGGCGGACCTTCGTAAAGTGGTCGGATTACTTAAAGCCCACTCGAAATGCTATCATTTGCTTGACATAATACGACTCATTTACGGAGGTCAGCCATCTACTTATGAATTTATCTGATTAGTGTATTTTGCCAATCGTGCACGACGTTATTTAGCGTACTCGACGTTTGGGGTGAACATCGTCACTCTGCGGACAAGACGTTGCTCAGCGTACAGCACGTTGATCAGCGTACGGGACGTTGCTCAGCGTACAGGACGCATCTAAGAGTACGGGACGTCGCTAAGCGTACAGGACGCTGCATAGCGTACGGGACGTCGCTAAGCGTACAGGACGCTGCATAGCGTACGGGACGTCGCTAAGCGTACAGGACGCTGCATAGCGTACGGGACGTCGCTAAGCGTACAGGACGCTGCATAGCGTACGGGACGTCGCTAAGCGTACAGGACGCTGCATAGCGTACGGGACGTCGCTAAGCGTACAGGACGCTGCATAGCGTACGGGACGTCGCTAAGCGTACAGGACGTTTCCTCAGCGTGCACAACGCACAACATCGCTCAGCGCGTGCAACATTGCTCTATACATTGCTGAGCGTCTATATTGCCCAGCGTGCACGGTCAGGCACGCGCGGCGGGCGGATGGTACGTGATGACGTCATGCGCGCTGGTGAAAGTCGGCAGGCCGGGGGCGGACGCGGCGGGCAGCTGCAGCGCGCGAGACTTGCCGCCCAGCATGCAGCGTGTTGTAGCTCCACTCTCGACTTCAACGGTCAGGTCTGACCCTGACAACCTGAGAATAGCGTTTAATTAGTTAAGTTTTCACTGAAACAAATAAAGAAATGGCCACAAGAAAAAGGTAAAAGTAATTCGTACTGAAAGTTTAGTCTAATAATTGTAACGTAAACTTACGAGTTAACATCCATTTAATTTTTCTGTAAATGGATTGATTTACAATAAATCGATCGCGATATTATTGACTTATCGCTACTTTCCCCACTTCTACTCGGGCATTACAACTATGCCATTGCGTCCTTAACATGTACCTACCTATCTAAATATTCGTCTAAGAGTGAGACAACTACAGGACATATTATTAGACACAGTCATAAAAGTTCTGTAACTTAGTTATCGAATTACTAACGATTATATTATTAATAATATCAGACTATAGCAATAAGTAATAACTAATGTGCTTAGTATTTACCTGTGATAAGCATGCGCGAGTGTACCCACAAGCTCCCCCACTAGGTCCTGCGATGGCGCGGGCGGGGACAGCGCCAACACCAGGTCGTTGCGCGCGCTCGGCACCACCAACACCACGAGCTGCGCGCCACCGCTCATCACGCGCACGCAACCCACCTGCGTATACGTGCGTTGTTTTAGGTTTTGAAGTAACAAAAAAAAATACTGATACTAATGCCAACTTTTACAGCCAGAGCCAATCTTTGGCTGCTCCCAATCACGCCAAACCTGTTAATAGTTTCTGCGTAAAATAAACCCGTCTGATTGAAATTTTTTTGATGCTTATATTAATAAAAATAACGATAACTCGACGTAAGCGTTCCGCCATCTTGTGTCGTGTGACGTCACACGCGGCGGGATATGACGTACCTCGGTGACGGGCGTGGGCTTCTTGAGCGGCTTGAAGGTGTTGGCGTCGAGCTTGTACAGCGCGGTGTCGGTGAGCAGCAGGCAGCGCTCCGCCATCTTGTTGTGCCGGTTGAACTTGTGCACGCGGCAGGAGAACAGCGCGCGCCCGCCTCCCCGCAGTAGCGTGCTCAGCGCTGACCGGTATATCGCTGGAAAGTTATCGGGATGTTAATAAAGCGTCATTGTAGGGGCTACTGCTGCAGCCTGCCTTACCCTAATATTATATTAAGAATGATATGATAAAGAAATGATATTTAAGGGAGAACGATAGCAGATGATAAAATAAAACCGCTCCCTTTGATGGTTAAATGATAACTGACTTTATTAATTCATAATTCACATGATACAAATTAATATGATCCGCGACAATGCAAGCATACTCATTTTATGTACGGTTGGCAACAACCCGTACATCCTGCGCCCCCCGAAAGATGGCGAGGTCGATACAAAAATACAAATGAAAAACTACATCATACAATGATACACTATAGACTACTCAATAAAAATTGTATAGAAGATATTTTAAAACTGTAAAAAGTAAAACATAAAATTGATATTATAAAAAGTGATAGGTAAAACTATTAAATTACTGTTTAATGTAAAAACAAAAGAGTAAATTATTTGCCAAAAAACAATATTTATCTTATGATAAAAGCATTTTTATTCATTCAATTCACTTAATCTAACAGAACGACTAAACATAGGGGAAGTGCTTTTATCGAGGCTTAACACTGATTGTCTGATTTCGTCTGATACATTTCGGACATTCGGGACACTCGAGAACTGCTTACTAACATGTTTAATCTCATTTTGGCTACTTTCAGGGCGAACTAATTTAGAACTAGAACTACCAATATTTATAAAAGCCTCATGCAACAAAGAATTATGGTCACCCTGGCATTCTTTGCAACGCTTTGTAGAAATGCATGGATTGTCAAAATGCTTGTATAGACTACGTCAGTATATTATAAGTCTATGGTATAGACAATTCCTACACACTTGATGTTTCGCAATTGTTTGTAACTTCAACGCTGGTGTCATATTAATAAATCGCCTGCATTTAAATAAATCATGATTAAAATAACATAATGGGCATTTCGCAGAACGAGTATGATAAGTTTTACCCTGATACTTTTCGCGACTAAAATTTTTTCCAGGTTGATACGATGATGATGATGACCTTGGGTTGGTTACATGCTTCGATGTTGTAGGTGGAAAAACATCCCGCTCCTTTTTATGCATCGGTTCCAACGCAATGAACTTCGACTCTAAAAATGTGATAAATTCTGATAACTCGGGTAAATCTCGCGGCGCCTTTCTGGCTTCCTTGTAATCTTTTAACGTTTCGACGTCCAGCTTTTTTGATAGCAGATGAACAAGCAAGGGATCCCAGGTGTTGGTGTCCACCCCCAGGTTGTGGATGGCGTGGATGCACTCGACGGACGTGTCATGTAATCTTTTAATTTCATAGGCCGACTGCTTCTGAAGACTCGGCTGATTAATCAGCGTCTCAATTTGGTTGGTAAATAAAAGCTGCTTATTGTCATACCTATGAACTAAAATATCCCAGGCTGTTAAATAATTTTCAGATGATATATGCAGGTGCTGGATCAATCGCTCAGCTTCTCCTCTTACCTTTCCTTTCAGGTGCTGCATTTTCTGGGCATTCGTCAGCGAGCTATTATTGTGTATTGCTTCACTGAATAAATCAAAGAATGTGGGCCACTGAGAGTATTTACCGGTGAAGATAGGTATCTCCAGCTGCGGAGTCGATTGCTGGGTGTGAGCTGTAGATGATAATTTTCTATAGAGCGCCCTCTTGATATCCTTATACTCCTTCTCGTAGGTGCTATATTCTTCTTCGTATTCTAAATCAGAACCTTGCAAAAAATCATCTAATTCTAAATGCTGCGTGTCAATAATATTCCACCGACCTTTTAGATTTCGGAGCTCCTCTTCTAACTCCCACTTCTCTGTGATTTCTTCGATACTGATGGCGTTAATTAAGCGGCTCAATGATCTAAAATTTGTGCGCTGCTTTGATAACAATTCTTGAATTCTTTCAGGCGGAGCAGCCGAAGATTTGTCCATCATGATAAATCAGAAATATTAAATATATGATATAAAAGGAACAATCTTACTTGAGTCAGCTGCTCGGGATACGAAACAGCAAACCTGCGAGCTGCGACCTCACGATGATGACGAGCAGACCTTCCGGCCCGCCAAGTGATGATAACACTCACAAACACTCCACCAATTCACATACAGTATTTAAACAGTATACCACGGTTTGAGCTTAGCAAAAAGTCACTTAAAACTGATATTATTGATATGATAAAGTACCGATAAAAGTTTTGATAAATTAATTTTAAGCTCAAAGTAAAGTCCACAGTCCACACACTCGCGTCGATATGTTATGATAAAAGTTCTGATAAACTTTATTTCCGAAGGACCAAAAAAAATATAGGTGTAGGGGCTACTGCTGCAGCCTGCCTTACCCTAATATTATATTAAGAATGATATGATAAAGAAATGATATTTAAGGGAGAACGATAGCAGATGATAAAATAAAACCGCTCCCTTTGATGGTTAAATGATAACTGACTTTATTAATTCATAATTCACATGATACAAATTAATATGATCCGCGACAATGCAAGCATACTCATTTTATGTACGGTTGGCAACAACCCGTACAGTCATAGTGGAACCTAGCTTAGCGGTGATACTTCAAGGCGTGAGTAATTGAGTATATAGATTAGAGCCTCAATAAATTTACCCCAAAAACCGTTTTAGACATTAGTGTTTTTGAATTGTAGTTTGAATTGTAATTAAGACCGCAACGCGACGCGTAGATGATTTGAGAGAAATCAGTCAATTCAGTACTAATTTAGAAATGCATATCTACGCGTCGCGTTGCGGTCTGAATTGACCCTGAGCCTCAACTCCTAAAATTATAATATTAGACTAAGTTATAGTCATTGAGTTATTTTAGAGTTTAGATGATAAAGAAAAATATAATAATGAATAACAAATCTTTAATTGTAGTCCAAGCATGCGCATTGCAGTACGGCATTGATAATGTATGTGTGAATGTGCGAGTGTCAGCAGTTTTGTGTCTGGAAGTCGATGTTTGTTAGAGACGACGGGCAGTCACTGCGTAAGGACTTCTCAGTATGTACGAGTGCTAGTTTCGGGATAGTAATAATTCAATTCACCTGCACGTGGGTTGTATGTGTCGAGTGCGAGGTAGTCGCCAGCCCAAACTCGCGCGGCCCCCCACTGAGATCGGCGTCCGCGCAGCGCGCTAGCAGCACAAACCTAAAAATTAATCATTATTGAACACGAAATATTGCAGTTGTTACGTAGTTGCAGGATTCTGATGTCACTCGACGATGCTCAGCCATATGCATAGATTACGGATGCAAAATGATATTCAGATAAAATTAAGCTGAGCTTAACGCGACATTTTACAATATGGTAGCATTAGTTCCGATTCTGGCCACGCACCAAAACTGCTTCGTATATTTTCGTATTTAAAGCGTCTACCCGGTTTTATTAATTTAATCACATATAGCTTAAGGTCCAAATTCAGCAATGACTGTTAAAGTTAATGCTCGATTTATTATCATTTTACCTCTTTTGTTTTTCATATGAATGAAAGAGAAGACATGACTTTTCAACAAGCTGTTAACGCTAATAGACGTTGGTGAAATTGGGGCTAAAGCAACTAACCTTGAGCCTCAACTGCGGCCACTGCTCCCGGGGCACGGCTCGCAGCACGAGCCACGCGCGCCAGCGGCGGTACGCGGCCTGCAGCAGCGGCACCGCGACGCCGCGCGGCGCCGCCGGCCACCGCATCACCGTGCCGCTGCCGCGACGCAACTCCGTCTGCAGCTCGGTGATGTAGCGTCTGAATTTGTAGCGTCTGGAAATACAGAACGACTTTAGAAGCTTGACAAACTTTAGTTTTAATGATTGTGAACTTTAAAACATTAATTTTATTCGATACACAAATGGCGGTGGCCATTGTCAAAATAATATTATACCAAGTTCATGTGACGGTAGTCATTTTCTTTATAATATTTTACGTACATTAATGACAATTTTAAAACGTTAATCAATCAATTAATTGGTCATCAAAACTCGATATTGCTAGGCGTTCCTATAGAACCAATCCAGAAAAGCGCAGATATTTAAAAGTTTTAAAACTTTTGCTGTTTTATAAGCATATACCTACCGTTTTCTTGTTCAAATGTTTTATGGCTCTGTAGTCTGGGGGGCTATTACGAACTCTTATATCCAGCCAGTTTACAGGCCGTGTCTATGCAGCGGCCTGTAAACTGGCTGGATATAAGAGGTCGTAATAGCCCCCCCCAGTACTCACTTCCAGGCGTTGTATATGGTGAGTGCGGCGCGCATCTTGCGGTACCGCTGCCGCGCGAGCGTGCCGCGCCACAGCTTCTGCAGCAGGACCACTATGGACGGGATGAGCTCCGCGCGCGCCGCTTCCAGTGCGTGGATGGTGCGAGCGCTCCTGTAATACGCATTTTTTGTATAAATAAGATAGATAAGAACAATAACAGAACAAGGAAAGTATTTTAAGCGAAGCATCTGTTTGTGTGGATTTTTTGAGATGATGATACATAAAAGCCATCTATTAGCAAACATAAGTACGTCTCGCGTGGCGTATATTTCTAAGCCCGTGACGCAAACGTACCTAAGTAATAATAACAGACATATAAATCTTGATCTTATTTCTGTGGTAATAATATTGTCGTAGTCTCTTTACGAAGTGATAGATTTTAGCGTTATTACTGATAGCGCGATATATTAGCTACAATATCATGTGTAATCGACAGAGAGTGAGTTATTTCACAGTCTAGAATCAAGCGAGACATTACTACAAAATATTCCAACGAACCTAATAAACAACTTCGTGTGTCCGAACTGCACGTCAGTGACCCGCAGATCGCGGAGCAGCACCGCAACAGCATCGCGCTCGGCGCCACCGCGGAAATTCGGCCACGTGTATTGTGACAGCATCTTGTAGCGGCGCAGGAAGCGGTCGTAGCGCGTCCGCTGGGCGAAACCCGCGCGGCGCACGCGGACGTTCTCGACGAGACCCAGGTACGCCACCTGGTGGTTTAAAATAGGTTATTATCTATACATTGCAGAGTGCCAAAATATTTTCCGGAGAAATGTCGAAAAGTACCAGAAATGTCTTATACCATATTGTTTGTTTGTTTATGCAAGTTATTAACGAGTTCGTTTATGTGAGTTATTAACCAGGTTCGAACCCCACGTTGGGCGCCACCCTCATTTACTGTATCCAAGTATACTCTATCTCACCTGGTGGCGCACGAGGCGCTCGTCCCAGGCGCGCGGCGTCTGCGCGGGGTTGGGCTTGACGCAGCGCACGTAGAAGGGCTCCTTGCTCGCCAGCCCCACCACCAGCGCCGCCATCGAGCCGCGGAACAGCGTGGCTGCTGTTGCTGGACGCTTCGATGTCTGTATAGACAATAAAATAAAATTATTTCCTTCCTAACATAAAATAATAGACACCGAATCGTCATTTCCCAGATAAACTTATTGTCGTGCCCGATATTTTACATGCTTGATGCATGACCGGACTATGGTGATCTCTAGGTCCTACCTTCTGTATGTCTTCAGCACCCTCTGGCCACATGTCTGAGAGGGACTTGTTGGTGGACGACCGCAGCAGCCGCTTGAGGTCCTGCCACAGCGAGTCCTTGTTCTTGTCCGTGAAACCCACGATGCTGTAGGTCACGTCGCCAGCGTAGTGCCTGCGGAAACGACATGTTATAAGTTATTTCGATTCCATTTTTTATTAATAAGAGATGTAAAAAGCCTAAGTATTGGCTACGATCGTATTACTAAATACTAGATGTTTTGTAAACAGCTGTGTCCAAACGTTGAAAAATAATCGGCCAAGTGCGAGTCGGACTCGCGCACGAAGTGTTCCGTAACGGTATAAAGCGAAAGTAGACAAAAAATTGTGTTTTTTGTATGGGAGCAGCCCTCAAATATTCATTTTATTTAAATTTTATTATTAATTACTAAAGTACAACTATAACTAAGGATTTTGTGAAAATTTCAAGTGCCTAGCTGTTACCATTTTTGATTATGAGCAAAAAAGGCAAAAAAAAATCACGTTTCTTGTATGGGAGCCCCCCATAAATATTAACTATATTTTATTTTTAGTATTTGTTGTTATAGCGGCAATAGATATACACAATCTGTAAAAATTTCAGAAGTCTAGCTATAGCGGTTCTTGAGTTACAGCCTGGAGACAGACAGACAGACAGACGGACAGACAACGAAGTCTTAGTAATAGGGTCCCGTTTTTACCCTTTGGTACGGAACCCTAAAAATCAGCTATTCTTTAACACCTAAGACGTAATAACGCCTTTGCGCCTCAACTCTTTTGTACAAAACAACATAAGTTAAGTGCATATTAAAATTTAGTTTATTTTCATGACTATATTAATTTACTCTTAAAAGTTTGGATACTGCAAAAAATATCACGTATTTACCGCGCAATCAAGACATACATGCATGGCGTACACGTATGCGTGTTCGTTTGCGTGCGTGTGTACGTGCTTGCGTACGTATGAGCGTATATACTCACGTGATGCGGAAATCCCGGCGATGCGCGAGCGTCTTGTCTGCGGGCGCGAGCTGTCGCGACGTGTAGTGCGGGTGCGAGCCCAGACGCTTGTCGAATGCCTCTAGTAGCTGCTCGTCTGATATCTGCAAGAATTTATTTCTTATACTCTCACATTATGTACATTGTTTTACGTTGATAAGGCTTGAAACTATATACGAAGCGGCTGAATAATAGGCATTAAAATGACATACATACAAAAAGTATAAAGAGTTATAATTGACGTTATTTAGCTATTACGAATTACGATGTTTAGCGTGTGGCAAAACTCTGATTTTGTCCAAACAAACACAAATGGCATTTTGTTGGCATCTGCTTCATACCCTGTGAATGTCATCAAAGTATCAATTTGCTTGCGGCAGAAGTTGTTACTATCATTTTGCGTTGTAACTCGATATTAGTTGCGAGCAATTACAGATGTTACATCAGCATCATACCCACTATAGGGGGTCAAGGTCATCCAAGTTTCAAAAGATAATTGTAACGGCCTGTATTCACTTTGATAACTGCGAGTGCAGGTGATTAGTGATTAGGAGAAAATAATGAACTTGCACTAATCAGTCGCTACTCGCTGTCCACACTTGCTTTCTCCCGATTACTAATCACCTGCACTTATCACTAAACAAAGTGATACGGGCCTTTAGGTACGTATCACTTATGTATTACACCTCCATACCTTAGTGGGATTAAGGCAGGCCTCGTCCATAACGGCCACAAGTCCCTTATGCGGTGCGTCAACAAGTTCACAGATGACGCGGTTATTGAAGTACTCCACCGGCGTCCATTGGATGCCCTCGCGAGCGTACTCCTCCTGTTCTTGACGCAGCACCAGCTCTGAAAGACAGAACTATTGAGTATATCTTATGTTTGGAAACGAAGTTCCTTATCGCGCGTTGCGAAAGGGGGCTAGATGGAAAAATTTGTAACGACACTTTTTGACCGACACTTATTTTATTGATGATTCGGTTGGATTTCGAGTGGTGGCAAGTAACGGCTCTGCATAAGTTTAATCAGATCGCTATCAGACACATTACAATGCCGTTTGCGTCCTTCAGCTTTACTGAACAACCTTAAAGTTGAATGCGGCTTACCACCAATGAGATTTTTTATTGTTACCGAATTACTATTACTATTACGGGAATTATTATTATTTTTATTATTACGGCGGTGTTAAGACAGCGTGCTGTCAAATACCGTCGTATGTGGCACTACAAGTCAGCAGACTGGGATGGGATGCGGTCGTTTTTTGCGTCCTATCCTTGGCGGCACGTGTGCTTCTCGCCGGATGATCCCGACAACACTGCCAACTCTGTTGCCGATGTGGTGATGCAGGGAATGGAACTTTTCATTCCGTCCTCTGTAGTGCCAACCGGCGGCAGATTTCGTCCCTGGTTTGGTTCATCCTCCAAAAAAGCTTCTCGCCGGAAGCAGGAGGCTTACCAATCCTGGGCCAACGCAGTGTCTGCTCGGGATTTAAATACCAGCACATATAAAAAGGAGTACAACCTTGCCTCTAGGTCCCTCAAGAAAGAGATCACTCGGGCAAAGCAACAGCGCGTCAATAGAATTGGCAAGAGACTTGAGCGCCTCCCCTCGGGAACCCGTGCAATGTGCATTCTGGTCTCTGGCCAAAGCTATTGAAGGAAATTTCTGCAAGCCAACCCTACCATCCCTACACGTAGGAAATGGATCGTTGGCCCATGACGCAAAAGACAAAGCCGATCTTCTGGGCAAGCTCTTTGCGTCAAACTCGACCCTGGATGACGGGGGGCAGAAACCGCCGACCATACCGCGATGTACGAGCATCATGTCGGATATTCGGTTTCATCAGCGCTCAGTACGAAAAGCCCTCCTTTCCCTTGATATCCAAAAGTCGAGTGGGCCTGACGGAGTCCCTCCTATTGTGTTGAAAAAGTGTGCTCCAGAGTTGGCTCCGGTCTTGACGCATCTTTTTCGGCTCTCCTATTCCACTGGCATCGTCCCGGCTTCTTGGAAGACAGCCTTGGTGCACCCGATCCCTAAAAAAGGTGACCGCTCAAATCCTTCCAACTACAGACCAATCGCTATAACCTCTCTCTTCTCGAAGATAATGGAATCCATTATCAATAGCCAGCTTCTTCGATACTTGGACGGCCAGGGATTACTAAGCGACAAACAATACGGGTTCCGTAAGGGTCGCTCGGCTGGTGATCTCTTGGCGTACCTGACTCATCGTTGGGCTCAGGCAATTGAGTCGAAGGGAGAGGCATTGGCTGTTAGTTTGGACATTGCGAAGGCCTTTGATCGGGTTTGGCACAAAGCGCTGCTTTCAAAGCTTCCATCATACGGGCTGCCCGAGAAATTATGTAAGTGGGTCACTAGTTTCTTAGCAGATAGAAGCATAAGGGTCGTAGTTGACGGCGAATGCTCGGAAACTCAATCTGTTGATGCTGGTGTCCCTCAGGGCTGTGTGCTATCGCCTACCCTATTCATACTGCATATCAATGACATGTTACAGACCAACGGCATTCATTGCTATGCGGATGATAGTACAGGTGATGCTGTATATACCGGCTCCCGCAATATTTCTCGGCAAAATGTCATTGAGAGCCGAAACGAACTTGTGTCTAAAATAGAGAATTCATTGGAGAAAGTCTCTGAATGGGGTAGACGTAACTTAGTCCAATTTAACCCCGCCAAGACACAAGTCTGCGCGTTCACCACTAAAAAGTCACCAATGGTCATATATCCTCGTTTCGAGGGCACATCTTTAACCATCTCCCCTAGCATTGAGATACTTGGCGTCAACATATCGAGCGAAGTCCAGTTCCGATATCATCTAGAGGGTAAGGCCAAGTTAGCCTCGAAGAAGCTTGGTGTTCTTAACAGAGCGAGACAGTACTTCAGTCCGGACCAACGCCTACAACTCTACAAGGCGCAGGTTCGGCCTCACATGGAATATTGTTCTCATCTCTGGGCAGGGGCGCCAAAATACCAACTGCTCCCTCTGGATCGTATCCAACGAAGGGCCGCTCGAATTGTTGACTGCCATAGTGTTTCGAACAGCTTGGACCCCTTGGAATTACGCCGAGATGTAGCTTCACTCTGCATCCTCTATCGGTTGTATTACGGGGAGTGCTCTGAGGAATTGTTCGGAATCATACCACCTGCAACTTTTCGCCATCGTCCCACGCGAAAAACATACCATCCTCATCACCTTGATGAGTGGCAGTCTTCCACAGTGCGATTTTCGCGTAACTTTCTGCCGCGCACTGTAAAACTCTGGAACGAACTGTCACCAGCAGTATTTCCGGACCTATATGACCTGCAAACCTTCAAGAAAAGAGCGTATTCCCTCTTAAAAGGCCGGCAACGCACCTGCAGCTCTTCGGATGTTGCAAGTGTCCATGGGCGACGGTAGTTGCTTACCATCAGGTGACCCGTTTGCTCGTTTGCCCCCTTATTTAATAAAAAAAAAAAAAAAAAAATTAATGCAGACAACTTGTTTTTATATTTATACACACCTATGAATAGCTGCTGCAGCTTCTCGTTGCAGTAGTTGATGCAGAACTGCTCGAAGCTGTTGGTGTCGAAGATTTCGAAGCCGTAGATGTCCAGCACGCCAATCAGCGAGCCGCGGTGCGCGCTGCCCGGCGCTATCGCCGCGTTTATCTGCACAATAAGAAGAAAAATTTTGCTAAAGAGAAAAGAAAAAAACATACTTTTATGTTAATAAAGAGAAGGTTTAGAAACAGGTTAATGCTAAATCAGCGAGTATTTTGTATGCAGGGTCAACTTGAGATTCTCCATTTTTTGTGACAACCACCACACAATGTGGTGTCATTTTAAAAGTTTATAATATTATCATGTTTGAAAAGAGACGTTTTAAAAGGTAAAGACAATGGTCGCAAATATCTGTAACATCATATTGTACATTTGTACCTTATTTCAGCAAATAAATTGTTTTTATTCTTTTCTATCATTACCTGCTGCACGATCCACGTGAACAGACGATCATATGCCGCCTTGGCGAGAGCGAGTCGCGTATAATCCGCGTCTGAGCGAGAATGCTGTTTGGTCACGAGGTCGCCGCCCGCCGAGAGCACGCGCGACACGAGCGCCGCGCGCAGCCCCGCCCCCGACACGCCCAGCGCGCGAGCGCACGCGTCCAGCGGACCGCCGGTGATTATGTTGCCGTCTTCTGACGTGAACGTTAACTCGCCCTGATAAAAAAAATTAGATTTATTTAGAAGGTTTTCCAAAAAAGATAATATTATGGTCGTACCACCCGTTTTAAATTCGCTGCGATGACACGTGCGAGCAAATACACAAGTTACGACTTGCTTGTAGCAAATTCGGCTTTCTAGACAAGATCTCACCTTTGTATGTAAACTGTATGGCTATTTACACACTAAAGCCTGCCAGATTGTCCTGACGACTTGGATAAAGCATCTAGATACCTTCTAGTTAACCTTACTTATCTGGTCACTACTACTACAAAACACCAAAAACACAACACAAGCGACAATACTCCAGACATCTTGCTGCACCGCCTTGCTGAATCCCAGCGACGTGAACGCGGCGAACTGTCGCCCGTCGTGCGCGCTCGAACGCTCCTCCCCCAATACGCGGTACGCCCCGCCCATCCATACAAATATTGTATGGTAGTAAATAGCTCAAACCACCAACCAGTAAAATAACACCAGCGACAATACTCCAGACATCCTGCTGCACCGCCTTGCTGAATCCCAGCGACGTGAACGCGGCGTTAGTCGCGGCGAACTGTCGCCCGTCGTGCGCGCTCGAACGTTCCTCCCCCAGTATACGGTACGCCCCGCCCGTCAGACCGAATTGCGATGCGTACGGGCTGCCCGTACTTAGCAACTGAAAGGTAAATTTAGATTTTAAGTATTAAAAATATACAGAAAGGACACAGCAAATGACTTATGTATTAGTCACATTTTTTTTTAATGAAATAAGGGGGCAAACGGGCAAACGGGTCACAAAAATCCTTTTTGATTTAGTAATGGCTTAAATTCAGTAAAATAAAGAGAAATAATTTATCTTTTAACCGTCGGCGAGCGTCTCGGCGCTCGCTGGCGTACCGGGTCGGGTTGCCGGCCGGCAACCCGACCCGGTACGCCGGTAAGTACGCCGGTAAATGATGGATAATACGCTTCAATGCGAACCGCGCACGCGTTTACGCGTGTCCGGCCGTCCGGTGTTTTAAGTTCCATAAATTTTTGCTCCAAACAAAATTACGTAGAAAATGAAGTTCATAACGAATTAGTAATGTAGTTAGTCGTGATGTACCCATACATAATTTCACAATAAACAATTACTATGGCACGTTACGGTGTGGCAAGTCGTTAAAAACATTTATTACATAAACAGTTGTGTAACGTTTAGTATATTATTTAGTATATATTATATGCGTTTTAAATTTACATATTGGGAATTTCCGTAAAATTCTATTATGCTGCAATCTGCATCTTTTTAATCTCGTAATTTTATCATCATCAGATGTACTGCGTTGTTTTTCAACCGACTTCCAAAAAGGAGAAGGTTTTATATTCGACTGATTATACTTTTGAAAAGTTCAGTTTACAAAATATAAATAAGTAGAACAAAGACAACTATATTTTTCATTTTGAAACTACTTTAAAAGTGGCTCTATGTTTCTATGTACATCTCGTATGAAAGAGGAGAATAAATGGTCCTCTAACAATATAGAATATTTAGATTTATAATTATTGTGTTAGCGATCTAATTGATTTATCTCAGTTTATGTTTCAATAGTTTACAAACTCTCTGTAAACTACAGAGACAAATGTTTATTGTATTATGTGCTTGTTTACAAATGAGGTAATAGTTTACACATTAGAGAGATCATATATGGATAATGGAACATGTCATATTTTAATTAGCTAATTCAATTAATACTATGGTATCGCCGATCAAGGTGAAATTATAATACGCTTATTTTACTAAAATACATTGTAACTTGGTATAAATTATATGTATGGATTTGTTATTACTTATTAGTTTATTTTTAAATGGTCACTAAAATTGTAACCTTAGAGGTAAAATCATATTATACATCTATAAGTGTTATCCAATACCACAGAATAGATAATAGTACAAGTAATAATACTCAAAAACAGTTAAAAACTTTTAAGAGTTTTGAGTTTAAAAAGCGCTAATAATTCAAGACGTGAGTGGAAGAATAAGGTAAGTAACATGAAAACTTCCCGTTTTTTTGCTTAAATGGAGGCTTTAGGGCCGGAAAAGTTGTTTGAAATAGAAAAACTATGGATTGTATGTGTAGCCAGATATATTAGCTAGGTTATGAAGTAGATAAGTTACAAGTTTTATTGAAATAATTAGGGAAAAAATTAGTTATTGTCCGTATGTTACGAAATGTTACTTGTTCGATTCTTCCACTCACGTCTTCAATTATATTTATGCAATATATTCCCAGGGGAATCTGTCTTGGTGTGTACTATTTTAATGTAATTTTAATAAATTCCAACTTTGATCCAGTCCGCTTCCTATCAATTGAATGGTATTATGCAAACCAAAGTCAAAGAGTTTCCGATTCGTCTAACATCTAAAAATCAGTCATTTTTTGGCATTGCTTTGACGGTGAGAATACCATTTTGCTGTTTGATAGGAAATGGACTGGACAAGGAGTCAAACTACCTCCATGATGCATTAACACAGTAGAATCGAAATGTTCCTAGTCCCATCCTTCCTAGTCAAATCTAAAGTGTAGACCGAGCAAACATTAGGAACATTTGGTTTATTGGCTCCTTTTTCATCATTATACCTGGTAGAACGCGTGGAAGTTCCTCTCGCACGGCTGCAGTACCACCATAGTGGAGGTGTCCTTGCGGCCGGGAGAGCTTTTGTCGTTGCGACTTGCGAGCCAATGTTGCTACACATATTCTTCATCCTACATCATCGTACCTGGTAGAACGCGTGGAAGTTCCTCTCGCCCGGCTGCAGCGCCACCACCCTGCTCTTCTCCAGCAGGTAGTTGCTGACGTGGCCGCCGGCGGGGTCGCCCGCGTGGTCGAAGTGGATGTCCATGTACTTGCCGAACCGCGAGGAGTTGTCGTTGCGGGTGGTCTTCGCGTTGCCGAAGGATTCCAGGATTGTGTTCGATTGGATGAGTACGTTCTTTATTCTGGAAAGATACGAAATTGGAATGAAAAATATGGTTAGATTTAAGCAAGACCCTGCGTGCACGCTAACCAGAAATGTCTTAGGCTGGTTTTAGTGTCACGCGGGCCGTCGGTACGGATCGCTCCGTAGACCGATTTGTATGAAGTTTTAAGGAGTAGTGCGTACGAGTCCGTACGGACCCCTTCGCATTACTCTAAAACGCTCCTTATAGCGTAATGCATATTGCTTATATACGGAGCGATCCATACCGACGGTCCGCGTGACACTAAAACCAGCCTTATGGCCGTTCCCTATATTCAATCTATCTCTAGTTTGACATACAACCGATCGCAGCTGACATAGAATTGACATAAAATATATGGAGCTAATGTCTAATGTGAGCTATTCCTATCTCAAGTAAGAGATAGATCAAATATTGGGAACGGCCGTTAGTGACCCTTTCGTGGCATTTGGATTCCGATAAGTTAAAAGAGTCAACTTAACAACAAAACGTAATTAATCCCTTCACTTATCAGTTATCACATAGGACACGAATAGGCTGATCCGATAGGATAAACAGTACAGCTTCACGAAAATCTGTATGAAGTAATAGTAACGTTGTTTTTCGAATATACAGCACCTCACTTATTACCAAAGAGTAAAGGTAAAGGTAGAGGGTATGAAAACCATAGATATAAGTATTGTGCACAACACCAGCAGCCTTAGCATGGTCACCATAGAGAGGTTATTCTTAAGGTAAAGAAGACATGGAGTAGTGATGGATTAACAAAGGATCTCTGTCAGTACTCAGTTTGTCCGCAAAAACCTTCAGCGAATTATTTAGTGTACTGTGTGGCAATTTGTTGAAAACTGTTGGTAAATCTTAACATTCATGAGTAACCCACCTGTCAATGTACTCCCGGTGCACCTGGTGCGTGTTGGCGGCGATATACCTCATGATGAATTTGGACGCCTCCGTCTTGCCCGACCCCGACTCGCCGGAGATCAGCACGCATGTGTCACGACCCTGAAAAAGTCATCATCGTTATATTTTATCTTAGGTAATAATTAATATACTAGCATGGGGACATGGTATATGCTAATATTTCTCAAAATGCTTAGGCCGGTATAAATAGTCAGTACTCGAGATGCATCTCGGTCTTAAGACGCGGTTCGGCTCTGTGATTGGTTCAAATTTTGACAGCCAACCAATCACAGAGCCTGAACCCTGTCTTGAGACTGAGATGCATCTTGAGTATTGACTATTTATACCGGCCTTAGAGTGGGTTGCACCAGCTTACTTTAACTATAACTTTAAGTTTTAACCACAAAAATTCAAATGCACTGTCAAATCCCTAGTAAAAGTCCATTATGGGCGCCATATTTGACTATTAACTTTAACTACGCCTCTGGTGCAACTCACCCTAAGGGTCAATTCAGACCGCAACTCGACGCGTGGATGCATTTCTAAATTAGTATGGATTTGACAGATTCGCAAGACGTCTCACGCTGACGACATCTGTCAAATCCATACAAATTTACCGTCACGTTGCGGTCTGAATTGACCCTTAGAGTGAGTTGCATTAACCTACTTTAACTATAAGTTATAACTTTAACAATAACAAAATGTGAAATTAACTGTCAAATCCCTAGAAAAGTCGCCAGATTTGACGATACCCTTAACCTCAACTTTAACTACACTTTTGGTGCAATTCACCCATAGAAATGTCCAAAATTAATAGACATTATAACAACACATTATCACATAGCGCTCTGGGTACCAAATACATTGCATTTTGCAATTGGAACATCTGACATTTTTATGAAATGCATGAATTTTATTATGGGTGAATTTCAACCACAAACCGATCCCTAATTGTAAACAAATCATCCAAAAGTTAAGAAAAATTTAATAGGTTTCCAGCCTAAATATATTTTATTTACAAAATTCATTTGGTGCCCCAGACCATCTAATTAAACATGGGTTAATTAAGTGTTAATGAAAAAACATGCATAATGAATGATTGTAGAGATTACCTAATCACATAACGACCCTGTTTAGTGCGGTAATGAGCACGAATCATTTAACTATAACCGTGAACAATATTTCAATTGCGAAAAACCATTTAGAGCCGTCGTGGTTTATGAGTACGTATGATAATTATAATGAACTAACTTTTAACATGGCTGTGAACTAAAGATTATATGACTTTATTCGCTGCATTTCTTTACTCCACGGCAATTAAGTAACATTAGTAAATCGTGTCGCTATTGTTTTCTTAGCGAACCAAGTTTGGGAATCCCTTGAGAAGGCTGCAATGTAACTCAAAACTCTCTACCACTACGTTGACATTGGTTTTACAGTGCTTTCAGATTTTTTTTTACTTTTGGCGCAGCCGTAACTATACTAATTATATCGTAGCCAGTAGTAGTATAGTTAGTCCTGAAGTCGTTGCAGAAAGTAGTAGCCTACGCTCAGCAGGTGGACAATAGGCTGATGATTATTATGATTCTCATAGAGATTTCTAAGCAAAATATGAATGAACTAAAGATGAAGACATAAAAGGTCTTCAACCTCATTCACCGCCACCACAAAACCACGGGAACCTAACGCAATCGAATGTAATTGTTTGTATTCGATAGCTCATTGTGTGGGGATACCACAAGCTCAGACCACCACAGTGGTATAAGTTATTAAGGCGCTTACCATACAATGTAACATTTCGTTACCATATTGGTTCTTGAACTCTAGCCAAAGTTGCCTTACAATGAACCGTATTTCTTTTAGGAACACTAAACGCCATAATTACTTTTGGCAGTGCATAGTAATTCATCTATGATCTGAATCGATTTTGATTTTTGCTACAACACCTTGTCTTTTAAAGAAGGTCCTTTAAAAACTAGGGCCGGTATAAATAGTCAGTACTCAAGATGCATCTCAGTCTCAAGACACGGTTCAGGCTCTGTGATTGGTTGGCTGTCAAAATTTGGACCAATCACAGAGCCGAACCACGTCTTGAGACCGGGTCGCGTCTTAAGTACTGACTATTTATACGGGCCTCACGGGCCTAGATGTTTCTAGCTCCGAGATGAGATCCCTTCAAATGAGCACAAATCTGGGGAATCCCAAACGGATGGCAGGTCTGTGCCTATAGCGCTCTCTGACAAGCTATTCGCTAGCGCAACTGTACTTGATGGCCCGAGCGTCATGTTTAGCTGCGCCTCGCGTCTGTGGGTACGTGTTAGATACATGTACGCCTATGCGAATACGTATCATCTGCCAGCCAGCGCTGTTCCATCGCTGTCGCAACTCACCTGTTGGCGCAGCACGCGCTGGCAGGCGTCCGCCACGGCGTAAACGTGGGGCGGCACCTCGAACATCTCGCGGCCGCGGTACTGCGCCATCACCGCCGGCCCGTATATGTCCAGCTGGCGGTACGGGTTCACCGACACCAGCACCTCGCCGATGTACGTGTAGATGAGGTTGTGCTCGAACCTGGGAACAAGGAATAAGGTTAGTATTCTACTACTGTACTAACTACTAGTTCGGCCGCAGGGTAGAGTCAGGGGGCACTGAAGCTACTACTCGTGGACATCCGTGAGTAGAGAAGCAAGGATAAGTCGCTTAGCAGCGTTCTTTAGCCGCAAAGGTGCTTTACAAACAGCTATGCTCTATGGTCCAGAGTCTAGACTCCAGTTTGTAAAGTACTTACCCTCTTACTAATAAAAAGTTACACAGCGTGTATAGAGGGTGCATAAGATTTTTTCTACTAATAATCATTTTTTGACATAAGGCCTGTATAACGATGCTGTCATTTCCATACAAATTTCTCTGTATAGACCATTGTATAGACTCTGTGTAACGAGAAACTCCTGTTTAACTATTCACACGTTGAACGCATGTTTATGAAGTTTTTATTAGTAAGAGGGTTAGTAGTTTGGAGTCCAGACTATACGATTTACGATAAACGCTACAGCAACAAAAACTTCTCACTCTCTTCTTGGCCTGTTTTATGTCAAATGGTTGATTATTCTCGACTCTACTGGTTTATATGCAAAACCAGACAATTCGAACTATTACTACCATTCTTAATAAGCACCATCAATTCCATTAAAATAATAATAATAATAATAATATCTATGGACGCTTCACACCACGTCAATCTGGCCCCGTGGTAAGTACCTGAAGGACTTGTGTTACGGGTACCAGACAACGGAAATATATTTAATACTTTTAATACTATACATATATTTAAGATTTTTATTATATGATAAATATAAATTAATACACATCCATGACCGAGGAACTTTGAAAACTTTTTGTTCCGTCGGCGGGACTCGAACCCGCGACCCCCGGCTTAAGCTACCAACGTGCTATCCACTGAGCCACAGAGGTCGTCAAAATAGTATCTTATATAGCATAACAATATAGCATAATATTTTAAATATATAAAACTCAAAGGTGACTGTCTGACATGGTGATCTATCAACGCACAGCCCAACCACTAGACGGATCGGGCTGAAATTTGGCATGCAGGTAGATGTTATGAGGTAGGCATCCGCTAAGAAAGGATTTTGATCAATTCCGCCCCCAAGGGGTTAAAATAGAGGATGAAAATTCGTATATAAAAATACTTCTTAACGCGAGCGAAGCCGCGGGCAAAAGCTCGTAATATCTTATATCGATAACCTTGAACCTTTAAATCATAGTATCTTAAACCTTTAGATTTGCAAACTCACGTTATTAGTACAGTCCTGTATACAAAAGCTTGTTAGATTCATCGCGTGCCAAAATTCACGCGGTCGATGACCTAAGGGTAACTACACACGTGTCTTTGTTTATAAACTGCTAGAGAGATGACATAAAAAGATACATTGTTGAGTTTTTTTTAGATTCGTGTAGTTACTCAATGGTTATGTGCAATAACTGTGATGTTTCATGTTACTAAATAGCTGTAAAGTAATGTAATGCTACAAATCGTAAAGAATCATGGCCAAATTTGTATAGGAGCTGGACTCGACTTTTATTTTTGATGTCCCAAAATAAACTATAGTTAGATTGGATTGTTCTTATGCTCTAAACATAATTCCGTTTGAAAATTATGTCTAAATAGCCACGATTTTTTATAATAATTATTAACGTTTACAATTATTTTGAGGTTAGACTTAAGAACTACCTTTTTTCTGACGGTGTAGCCTACAAGTGTATATTCGGCGATCTCGTTTCTAATTATTTCAATTTTTCCTAGAGTATTACCCAAAAAATAGAACGAATGCGAATGATCGCCGGCTGTCAGAACATATTATGAAAGACAACAACGAAACTGATCTTTGTTTTGTGGCTATTTATAGACACATTTCTAATGTTTTTCGATGCCTTAAAATATTAGGGAATTTTTGCTACCAATGGCATATCGGGACGCCACCACCCACCTGGTACGATTTGGCCATTGTTCTTTTTCAATTTATATTATAGTCGAAACTTCGAAAGTTATGTTTAAATCATGATTGCGGGTCCCATAAAACATACATAAAACGTTTAACTGTTAACATATTGTTATATCGTAAGTTTTACCAAATCAAACAGCTAAATCGGTAAAAATTGGTATGTAGATAATTTGGATCTCGGAAAAGATGACGTGAGGAAAGTATACTCAGTAGTTTCAAATGGACGCTGTAACCACTGGAAAGTGGAAATTAAGAATCTTAAGATTATGTACTATGTAGACTATGTTCGTCGCAAATACTTCCAAGTTATCCAACATACACCTTTACCAAGGGTCTACATTTTTCCTTAGGGTGTGTCGAAGGGTTCGTTGGTAGTGTCGCCATTTTATCAAATATTTGCAAAGGTCGCTGGTTCGACGCCGGCATAAATGTTAACGACCTTGTTAACAAGGTTTTATGGAACCCTAAACAGGCTTATATGATTTGTCAGCTTTTGTGGGCCAATAATGCCACTAGCATAACAACCATAACTATTTAGAACAATCGACTAACAAGAACAGTGCCTTCAGAACCAATGTAGAGTCCTAAGTTTCAGAATTTGCCATGGTTCGATAACTTTTTAGTTTTTTCCAATTGCTACCTAAGCCGCGCGGCGTAAGGATTGACAAAACTACCCTAATACACATTTTGCAGCTTCTGTAGCCCGAGATACAACGGTACTTACATACAACGGTAAATTAATGACGTGGGAGAGCCATGCTTCGGCACGAATGGGCCGGCTCGACCGGAGAAATACCACGTCCTCACAGAAAACCGGCGTGAAACAGTGCTTGCGCTGTGTTTCGCCGAGTGAGTGAGTTTACCCAAGAGGTTTAGAGGCCCAATCCACTACCCTATTCCCTTCCCTTCCCATCCCTACCCTCCCCTATTACGCTATTCCCTCTTAAAAGGCCGACAACGCACCTGCAGCTCTTCTGATGCTGCGAGTGTCCATGGGCGACGGAAGTTGCTTTCCATCAGGTGACCCGTTTGCTCGTTTGCCCGCTTATTTCATATTAAAAAAAAACAAAATCTTCATTAAAAACAATTATTTGGAAATATGCCAGAGGAAAATCTTCCGACCGAGCAAGATAGCTCGCTCGGTCAGGCCGAAGCATCAATGACGTCATTTCATCCGATCTATTATATTGTGTAAAATATCTTGCCGTGTACAGAAACTTCGATAGTGCGATGCAGGATTGTGGCGCTAATGTGGGTACCGCCACAATAACAATATTTTCCACCACATGAGCGGGTGACCCTCATTACCATACTCCACGGCTCATTACATACGTTTTCACTTGTATAATATGTGCTGTGTAGTGTGTACATAATGTATGTCCTTCCGTGTACGACCGTACCACCACACCACGTTTGCTAGCTCAACATTATCATCAGCCTGTCGCCTTCTACTGGTGTATGACACATTGGAAGAGGAAGAGAGAAGTTATAAGAAAGTCCAACACGACCAGTGGATAGATTAATATTTGATATACAGTACAGGTTCGTGGCTCTCATTAGAGAAAGCTAAAAGAATTGTTTAAGACAAAGAGATTGCAATTCGTAACTTCTTTCAGCATTTTAGATATTCCTTCAAGTCCTGATGTTGGACCATGAATAACCATGATTGGCACCGGGTTGACTGTCGGATCAAAGACGAATTTCGTACGTTCATAATGGCTTGTTTTGGTCCATCATATGCCAACGCGAAAGGCCGCATTTCTTCATAAGGACAGTTCTAGTCCGTCTCTTGTATTTGAGTGTCCAACTACACATTGCTGACCTAATAACAGGGTGGCCTGAATTCTTCGTCCACTGACAATTACGCGATACGGGAATAGTGACTCACTAGTCATTACCGAGCAGTGAGTACTTACAGTCCGTCCAGAGTATCCACTATTCACTCATAGGACTTTTATGTTAATGACATCAAATAACCCTTATTTTAGGTTAAATAATTCTAAGCCACAATTTCACCAACGTCTGTTATTCTTAACAGCTTGTTAAAAATATGTCATGTCTTCACTTAAATTCCAGTAAATAACTTCTTATTAGATAACAATTACAGTATTTCTAACTCGTCATAATTTTATGGCATAGAATTTTTTTCTACATGTTGGCTGACATTAGGACATCACGATAATATTATATCCTTACCACATGGGAGGACAAAACCTTATTCGCATAGTAAACCAAGAACCAAAGAGAGATAAATTCGTGGTAGATCCATGTTCGCTAATGACCGCGATTATAAGATCTTCAGGGGCACAGTAGGTCAATGTAGAGTCAAGATTGCTCTTCGAATAGCCTGAGCACACGAGATATCCAGAGGTATAGTATGTTAAAGTAGAGTCAAGTCTACTTTATGGGATTATTAGATATCCTGGGAGCATAGTAGATCAATATAGCGTCAAATTCTCTCTACGGGATTAATAAGACCTCTAGGAGACAGGAGTTGTCAACAGTTTGTCAACGTTAAGTCAAGTTCGCTTTTCGGACAGCCTGAAGCCTGAGCATGCCTGAGCAATGAGCATACGAGATATCCTGGGATAGTATGTCAATGGTGAGTCAAGTTCGCTCTTCGGACAGCCTGAGCATACGAGATAGAGTCAAGTTAGTTCTCACTTCTCGAGCGGGACAGCCAGAGCACAAGAGTGATGAGATATCCTAGGGTAATGAATGTTAAAGCAGAGTTAAGGTCGCTCTATAGCACATCTATAGTTTATGAGACAATATCTCCATGTTTTTTTTTTTTTATTAAATAAGGGGGCAAACGAGCAAACGGGTCACCTGATGGTAAGCAACTACCGTCGCCCATGGACACTCGCAACATCCGAAGAGCTGCAGGTGCGTTACCGGCCTTTTAAGAGGGAATACGCTCTTTTCTTGAAGGTTTGCAGGTCATATAGGTCCGGAAATACTGCTGGTGACAGTTCGTTCCAGAGTTTTACAGTGCGCGGCAGAAAGTTACGCGAAAAATCGCACTGTGGAAGACTGCCACTCATCAAGGTGATGAGGATGGTATGTTTTTCGCGTGGGACGATGGCGAAAAGTTGCAGGTGGTATGATTCCGAACAATTCCTCAGAGCACTCCCCGTAATACAACCGATAGAGGATGCAGAGTGAAGCTACATCTCGGCGTAATTCCAAGGGGTCCAAGCTGTTCGAAACACTATGGCAGTCAACAATTCGAGCGGCCCTTCGTTGGATACGATCCAGAGGGAGCAGTTGGTATTTTGGCGCCCCTGCCCAGAGATGAGAACAATATTCCATGTGACTGTAGATATGTCAATGTAAAGTAAAGGTTCGCTCGAGCTGGACAGCCATAGCAAACACAATCTTGATATAGAGATCTCTAGGGTTAAGTCAATTATGAGACCTCCAGGAGTATAATAATAATAATAATAATAATAAAGCCTTTTATTCAGATCCTTACAATAAATTCAAACCCAAAACTTAAAAAGAGAAAAAAAACAAACATTGAACTCTTAAGCTAAATAATTATGATATAAAATAAAAGATTTAGACTAATATCTGTTTTTTGGTTATTCTACTTAGATCTGTTTGCCAGTCGGCAAAGGCCTCCTCCAACCTTTTCCATTCTGCTCGATCTTGGGCTACTCTATTCCACATAACTCCTGCCACTTGTACCTCCAGGAGTACAGTATGTCAATGGTAGAGTCAAGTTCGTGGTGACGTCACCGCAGCGGCACGGGCGTCTGCCGCCGCGCCGGAGCCGGTTTTCAAGACCAACCACTAACTGAGGCTAAGCACTTACGTAATACCGACCTGTGTCTATTGAATCAGACCAAACGAGAGAATAGCCTGCAGAGGTTAAGGAATTTCTCCCAAGCGCGTTCATATGGGCTTTACTTCTCATTTTTATTTTGAAGACACTCAAACAAATCTCCCTGAAGAAGAATCAGACTTCGCCACCGCTTCTAACCGTTAGAAAATTAAGTAAGGTTTAAAACACAGCCCCAAGAGAAAATGGTAAGTGGTAACCAATTCGATGCTATACTCATTAGAGTTAACTTTCATAAGATGTGAAATGTCAAGTGACTGAAGCACACACAGGCCACAGCTGACAGCACACTTATCAGATAACACGCACCCAGTTCACAGTGTCACAAACATAGAAGGGCACAAGATCACAAGTCACATCAGACCAAGGCTTCAACTCTGCTGGGGCATCAAGAAATCCTAAGTAGTTAACTAATAAGCAGCTAATAAGTAATAACTATATGTAAAGAAGTTACACAAATATTGCCGTTCTTTTACGTTATTTTCCGCCGGTTTTCAGCAAAACCAGTCAGTTATCAGTACGGTAAAACATTTGCATGTTGAATGAGGTCATTCGTGCTTCTTCGCTATAATATTCAATACAAAAGCAATCTGTATTTTGCGATGGAGATTTATTTTCTGTCACCCAAACATACTTTTTTTAGCAATAAAAGGGCTACTCATAATTTGGCCGTGGCTAATTTTGTAACTGGCAATTGGGACCATATTGTAAACTGTCACCCGATAGACAGTTGTATATCCTATGTTCTTTCCCGGGACTCAAAGTATCCCCGTACCAAATTTCTGCAAAATCGGTACAGCGGTTCTGACGTGAAGAGGTAATAGACAGACATACATACATACAGACACTCTTTCGCATTTATAATATTAAGTATGGGTATGGATTACATTATTACATTTTAAATGTTTATTTCCTTGTTATGCCAAAGTAAGATAAGCTTGTTATTTACTGGCTCCTTAACTGCTAAAACTTGTAAGGCTCAAGGTAGTTAGTGCATTTTTATTTCGAGTGTGATGATATCACAAACAAGTTCAACATGCAAAGTGAAATTATCATAACACCAGTATGAATCATGTTTAATAGATTCAGTATGCGAAGATAAATAAAACATTTTTTGACGTCATTATGTCTATGATCTATCGAAACAGGTCAAGCGCGAGTCGGAATCGCGCACCTGGAGTTCCGCGCAAAGAAATTATTTTAGTTAATAATAGAGGCCCTAAGAAGGAAAAAGAGGGAATAGGATCCCTAAGAAGTAAAAAAAAATATTATTTTTAGTTACTACAATAATCGAAACAATAGCTTTGTCTCAATTTGGCCTTTTGTTATTTCCTTCGCTACCCTCCCCTATTCCATTCCCTACCCTCCCCTACCCTATTACCCTATTCCCTCGTAAAAGGCCGGCAACGCACCTGCAGCTCTTCTGATGCTGCGAGTGTCCATGGGCGACGGAAGTTGCTTTCCATCAGATGACCAGTTTGCTCGTTTGCCCCCTTTTTTCATAAAAAAAATAATAATATAGAAACCATGTCTGTATATTAGCTCTTCACGCCTAAATTGCTGAAACGGTTTTAATAAATTCCATACTTCGTCATCTATAGTAAAAGAACTTAAATCTTGTCCCATAACCATTGAGGCAATTTCCATAATCAGTTACATTACTTAACTTGTCTCTTAATAATTATTATTAGCTCATGTGACGTACAATAGTAATTGTCTTGACACAATCACAGACGATTATGCCGATGACTAATGATGATGATGTAAGATGCTGATTCACAAATACGTGTTTATTTACAACAAATATACTAGCGCCATCATTGAGGAAACAGGCTCTTAGACTGTAGCCTAACTATAGGACTAGCAGCGGCATCAAAATGGATACAGTCCGATCTTCTTCTAAAGCACAATTGAGGATAGAGGCTCTTAGACTATGGGACACTAGCAGCGTCATGAAAATGAACACAGGCTCTTTTTCTAAAACATTATTGAAGATAAGGCTCTTCTACTAGGGCACCAGCGCCATCAAAATGGACACGGGCTCTTCTACTAGGACATCATAAAGGCGCTAGCCAGAAGTCACCACCAGCGAATGTTTGGACAAATACATAGGTAGTAACAATCCATACTTACTAATATTATAAACGCGAAAATGTGTCTGTGTCTCTGTCTACCTCTTCACGCACAAACCGCTGAGTTTGCTGAGAGGTATGGAGATTGGAGATGCTTTAAATAATAATAGGATACTTTTCCCCGAGCCAATTTTTCCCGAATTCTGCCGCGAAGTTGTGGAATTAAAAAAAATAAGAAGTCACAAAATACCAGGGTTTCCCAACATGTTTTTTACGATGGGGGGGGGGGTCCCTCGACTTATAAATGATACTCGCATGAATATTTTTATTACGTGAAACATTTTTTTTCGATAATTCTATTTACAAAAAAAATCAAAATGTTATAAAAATACTTAAATTATTGTGTACCCTTGCAAATATACTATATGTATAGGGAGAAGAAGAAGGTAACTATGATACTTCTGAGATACTTCTGACTTCTGAGCTATGCTAAATCTTCCCACGGTAGCTTCTTACGGCAATAAACAAGATTACGTTACTATTACAACATCTTATTATAAAAACAAACTAAAGAGCGCACCTCGACATATCCATTTCCGTTCCGCATATTTAAGATAATATTTCAGACAAACTACTTAATGGCGTCATCAAATATTAGACCGATTCATAATCTAATATCAATTTATTAAGCAGTTGACATTGAAACTTAAATTGCTTTGGTCACGGTATAAAAATACCTAACTTTAAAGTTTAAAGTAAAGTCTTCACTTTCTGATAGTCTATTTTTAAGTTATCATAATAAAATTAATATTATTTCATCTATTCTACTTGTATGTTAAGTTAAATACAGGCTAGGCGTATTGAACTATTTAATGTTCCAACTGCCCTTTTACTAAAGATTAAAAATCCCTGGAGCACATTCCTTGAATTATCCATTGATATTGTTACGAATGCGGACACGTAGTGTCATCTAGCGGCAACCAGGCGAAACCATCACAGACAGCGTAAATCCCCTATTCAATACCAGATGCCGCTACTTGTATGTTTTTGTTACCTGCGCGTACCTGCTCGAGAATTTTCCCACGGTTGTTTACATGCTGACGCGAATTGTGGAATATTCTCGTAAGGTCTAGAGCTCGCCCCGACCCGTATAAATACGCGGCTAGACGAGCCGGCCAGTCAGTCTTCGAATGTTTTCGAGTGAGCGATAATCAAAGCGACTTCGGAAGTGAGAAACAAGTGACTTAGTGAGTGAACCAGTGATAGTGCTTAGTGTTTGAACTTAGTGCATAGTGTTTGAACCTAGTGCTTAGTGTTTAGACATAGTGATCTAGTGTGTGTAAGTGTAGTGTAAGTGTTAAGTGTAGTGCAAATAAAAGTCTTCAAGAGAGTCACCAGGTCTTTTCCTCCGAATCATCGAACCTTAGCACGTAACAACTGGTGTCGGAAGTGAGGTTTGGAGATGCCATTGACTCCGAGAGAGGACTTCAAGGGGAGTATCAGGACAAGGGCACAGCGAGCTGCTGCCATTGACTCCGAGAGAGGAGTTCAAGGGGAGCGTGAGGACACCGGCGCAGTGCCATTGACTCCGGGAGAGGACTTCGAGGGAAGCGTCAGGACAAGGGCGCAACCGGCTGCGGAGGCCACACCCACTGGGGACCAAGCTCCGCCCACTGCGGGGCAGGACCCACCCGCTGGCCCCGCCCACCAGGCTCCGCCCACTGACCACGCCCATCAGGCCCCGCCCATTTTGGGTGTGGCCACGCCCACTGGCTCCGCCCACCAGGCTCCGCCCACTGACCACGCCCATCAGGCCCCGCCCATTTTGGGTGTGGCCACACCCACTGGCTCCGCCCACCAGGCCACGCCCACTCAGGCCACGCCCACTGGCCCCGCCCACTGGGCCCCGCCTGCTCAGGACCCGTCGACTAGTTCCATCCATCCTGCCACGCCCGTAGCTTCTACAGCACCTCAAGTGGCTCTTCAATTAGAAAGTTTAATTGGGTTAATTCAGGCTTTACAAAAGTCACAAGAGTCACATGATCGCAAGCTCGGCGCTTTGCAAGAGGCACAAGACCGCAAGCTCGGCGCTATGCAAGAGTCACAAGAGCAACAAAAGGATCTTCAAGAAAAGGCGCTTCTGGCGATAAAGGATGTCAGTGACACGGTGTTAAAGCTTCGCAAAGATGTGGACATAATGGACGAACGAGTTACCGGGTTGGGATTAGATATGGAAAATGTGAAAACCAACATCACCGAGCTACAGAAGAAAGTAGTGCGCCTGGAAACCACAGGAGTCGCGACGTCTAGTGGAACTGCCGGAGCAGTGGTACAAGGGCCAAAAGTCAAGGTGCCGCCGTACGACGGTACTACTTCTTGGAACGCTTATCGTCAGCAATTCCAGACGGTTGCTACTGCCAACGGATGGACTGAAGACCAATGCCTGACCGCTCTCACTGTTGCGCTCAGAGGGCAAGCTTTGTCGGTCCTAGAAGCACATACAGGAAATGGGTTCCAAGATCTGATGGAGGCGCTTGAATCCAGATACGGGGAGCGACACCTGGAGCACGTATTCCGTGCCCAACTTCGTGACAGAGTCCAACGCTCAGGAGAGGGACTACAACAATGGGCGTTGGAGATTGAAAAACTGGTCAAGAAGGCACATCCAGGAGCAGACTCCAAGATGGTTGACTCAAACACTATTCAAGCCTTTGTCGACGGAATCAGGGATCTGGAAGTTCGAGCTGCAGTAAGGCTACGTCACCATACCTCGCTAAAGGAAGCGTTGGCGCATGCTCTAGAGGTCGAGGCTGTCCGGCGTGACATACGGCAGACCTATAAAATCCGCGAGGTCTCGGAGGAAGTCAAAGAGGTCAAGGCTCCTACGAAGAGAAGTTTTGGAGCCATGTGCTACAAGTGCGGTGAGAGGGGCCATCTTCAGCTCAACTGCCCGCAGAAGGAGACCCAGATGGCTAGGATGAAAAGGCTCGAGGAACAAGTAGACGAGCTGAAGAAGCAAGGGACTTCGTCCCTTACCCAGGATCAGGGAAACGAATAAAAGCCAGGACTGAGGGGCGAGTACTGGCTGATACGGAGGGAGCCCCGATAACCGTTATCTCCCAAGCATGCAGCGGGAATAGTCTTGTGATTCAGGGGACTATTAACAGGACGGATTGCAAAATGACTCTAGACACAGGAGCCTCTAGAACGATTGTGAACCCAAATCTGGTAAAAGCCGCAAGACGACACAAGAGGAGAATTAACTGTCGGCTCCTTACTGCCTCCGGTCAGCCAATACCCGTCCTGGGAGAAATGTCAGTTACGATTAATGTAGGGGGGTCCTCATACCCTCATGACGTTATCGTGGCTGAAATAATGGATGATTGCATCTTGGGCTTGGATTTCATGAAGAAGCACAACTGCAGGATTAATGTCGCTGACGGAGTTTTCCAGTGTGGCGAAGAAGAAATTTTCGTCCTTGGAGGCGCCTGCGGGAAAGTCGCATGTGTAAAGGAAGTCATTATACCTGGGCGAGCGGAAGCCCGGGTGCTGGTGAAACTACCGCCAGCTGGAAAAAACAAGTCTAACAGATGCGTGTTGATCGAAGACACACCCACCAAGACATCAGCACGAAAACTGATGACGGCAAGAACCCTTGTTAGTGGAAGCAGTCACGCTGTGGTCCGGGTTTTGAATCTTGGTGAACGCGAGATCTGCTTGAACAAAGGTGACGTCATTGGAAAGTGCGAGGAAGTTGTCTGGATGAGAAAGTGCAGTTCGACGACAGACGCAGACCCAGCAAACAGCAGCAACAATGGATTAGTGACTGAGCTACTCGATGACTGCAAGAGTAATCTGACTTATTCGCAGAGCATGAAAGCTAAGAAGTTTTTACAGCGCCACGCGAATATCTTCTCCAGTCAGGAAGGTGACCTTGGAAGAACGTCGATGGTTCAGCACAGGATAGATACCGGAAACGAGAACCCGATTCGTCAACGAGCAAGACGGATACCAATTGCAAAGGAGAAGGAAGTGGAAGGCCTTTTGGAGGACATGAGAAGGCATAAAATTATTGAACCGTCTGCAAGTCCGTGGTGCTCACCTGTGGTATTAGTGAAGAAGAAAGATGGCAGCACAAGATTTTGTGTGGACTACAGGCGTCTCAATGATGTCACTAAGAAGGACAGCTACCCATTACCTCGGATCGACGACACTCTGGATACCTTGAGTGGCATGAAATGGTTTTCGACCCTGGACCTGAAATCTGGATACTGGCAGGTGGAAATTCATCCAAAAGACAAGGAGAAGACAGCTTTTTCCACCGGTAAAGGTTTATGGCAGTTTAACGTCATGCCCTTTGGATTGTGCAACGCACCTGCCACATTTGAGCGACTCATGGAGTGTGTACTGGCAGGCTTAGTTGGAGAAGCTTGCTTAGTCTACTTGGACGACGTCATCATTGTTGGCCGCGACTTCGAGGACCATTTGCGAAACTTAGAACGGGTTTTCGCCAAAATAGAGGGGGCCAAGTTAAAGTTGAATCCGAAAAAGTGTCGTTTATTCAGGAGTAAGGTCAATTATCTCGGCCATGTTATCTCCAGTGATGGAATCCAGACGGACCCGGAAAAACTGGAAGCAGTTCAAAATTGGCCAACCCCTAAGAACAAAACCGAAGTGCGAGCATTTCTCGGCCTATGCTCCTACTACAGGCGTTTTGTTAAGGGATTCTCGGAGATAGCCAAGCCATTACATCGGCTGACAGAAGATAAACGACAGTTTATTTGGGACGAGACTACTGAAGATTCTTTTCAGAAACTGAAGAAACATCTGTGTGAAACACCAATCCTGGGGTATCCACAACCTGAAGGTCAGTTTATAGTCGACACGGACGCAAGCAACACGGCCATTGGAGGGGTGTTATCTCAAAAACAGGGTGAAAGAGAAGTTGTGATTGCGTATTTCAGCAAATCTTTATCCAAGCCAGAGAGAAACTACTGTGTGACAAGAAGAGAACTCTTGGCTGTTGTAAAGACGCTACAACATTTCAGCAAATATCTCATCGGCAGACAGTTTTTACTGCGAACTGATCACGCAGCCTTGAAGTGGCTACTGCAATTCAAGAACCCAGAAGGTCAAGTAGCACGATGGATTGAGCAGCTCCAGGAGTACGACTTCAAGACCGAACACCGCAGCGGAAAGTCGCATGGGAACGCCGACGCACTCTCGCGAAGGCCGTGTTCAGAAGACTGCAAACATTGTGTTAAGCAGGAATCTAATGAAGTGACAATAAAGTTAACGAGAACAAGTCCTTTGGGTCCATGGGAGAATGATGCCATGAGGGAGGCTCAAGAAAAAGATGACAACCTTCGGCACATCATCACATGGAAGAAACGGGGTGACGTAAAACCAATCTGGAGTGAGGTTGCACCCACTGGCGCTGTCACTAAGGCGTACTGGGCGCAATGGGAGAGTCTGGTACTTCAAAACGGAATACTCTACCGGAAATGGGAGAAGACTAACGGCAGAGAGTTCCATCTTCAGATAGTTGTCCCAAGAGCGAGAGTACCAGATATTCTCCGTGAAATGCACGATGGCGTATCAGGAGGTCATCTAGGTGTCAAGAGGACGTTAACAAAAGTGCGGGAACGATTCTACTGGTTGCATTGTCGAGATGACGTGCAGGATTGGTGCCGCAAATGTACTACTTGCGCTGCAGTGAAGGGACCACAGACCAGGAGCCGTGGGAACCTGCGGTTGTATAACGTTGGCGCACCGTGGGAACGAATTGCAGTTGATGTAGCTGGGCCATTTCCTGTAACGGAGTCGGGAAACAAGTATTTCATGGTCGTCATGGACTACTTCACCAAGTGGCCTGAAGTGTTCGCCATACCAAACCAAGAAGCTACGACAGTTGCTTCTAAGCTTGTGGAAGAAGTGATATCTCGCTTTGGTGTGCCTCTGGAAATCCATTCCGATCAGGGCAGGAATTTCGAATCGCAGGTCTTCCAGGAAGTGTGCAGAATCTTGGGAATGCATAAAACGAGAACCACCGCGTACCATCCACAGTCTGATGGAATGGTTGAGAGATTTAACCAGACCCTTGAGAGGCATTTGGCGAAATTGGTAGATGAAAAACAAAAGGATTGGGACAAGTACATACCGCTCTTCCTTCTGTCGTACCGTACCGCCGAGCATGAGAGCATAAAGGCTACCCCGGCATATGTCAATTACGGTAGAGAACTACGAGTACCAGTAGACCTCTTGACAGGAGGGTCACCGGAGGAACCAAAGACCGTACAAGACTATGTCTACGATTTGAGGGAAAAGATGCGCTATATACACGCCATGGTTCGGGAGAATGGGTTACATTCAAGTGAGAACATGAAGACCAGATACGACCGGAAATCGAACACGAGCGGCTTCGAAGAAGGGACACTGGTGTGGCTGCATAACCCAACTCGTCGAAAAGGGAAATCTCCAAAGTTGCAGACCAAGTGGGACGGCCCATACAAAGTGGTTACCCGATTGAATGATGTGACTTATAGGATTCAAAAGCAACCAAGAGGGACATTCAAAGTGGTACACATAGACCGTCTGGCGCGTTACCATGGCAGTAACAATGATGCTCGGGACGAGCATCTCTAAGAGGGGAGTAGTGTTACGAATGCGGACACGTAGTGTCATCTAGCGGCAACCAGGCGAAACCATCACAGACAGCGTAAATCCCCTATTCAATACCAGATGCCGCTACTTGTATGTTTTTGTTACCTGCGCGTACCTGCTCGAGAATTTTCCCACGGTTGTTTACATGCTGACGCGAATTGTGGAATATTCTCGTAAGGTCTAGAGCTCGCCCCGACCCGTATAAATACGCGGCTAGACGAGCCGGCCAGTCAGTCTTCGAATGTTTTCGAGTGAGCGATAATCAAAGCGACTTCGGAAGTGAGAAACAAGTGACTTAGTGAGTGAACCAGTGATAGTGCTTAGTGTTTGAACTTAGTGCATAGTGTTTGAACCTAGTGCTTAGTGTTTAGACATAGTGATCTAGTGTGTGTAAGTGTAGTGTAAGTGTTAAGTGTAGTGCAAATAAAAGTCTTCAAGAGAGTCACCAGGTCTTTTCCTCCGAATCATCGAACCTTAGCACGTAACAATATAGTTCGCGATATGCTTAACTTGTTAAACCACAGCTGGCCAGAAAGATAGAAAAAAAACATTAAATATTTAAGGTAGGTGAGTCATGCCATGAACTGGTTATCAACATTCAACAAGTGATCACCTCTTCACCGAAGGACTAAGCATTATCTGACGGCTGGTAATTTTTTATACAGTGCACTTATTGAGAATCACTGTTCGTTACTTGTGTGACATTAATTTAAATTAATGACTGTCGAGTGTCGACTCCTACACTATAGAGCAGTGTTACTAAAACTGTGGACCGCGAACCCCTAAGGTTCAATTTATGAAGATTTTTTATTTGATTAATAAATAAATAGTAGAAACTCTTATGACTCGCCTTTAAATTGTTTATTTTTATTTTCTAGGAATCCGCAGAATAAAAGTCAGAAAAAAACCAGAGTCCTAAAGTAAGTAACCTCTACCACCCTCTACCAATTCTCTGCAGTAACAACGACCAAATAGTATTGTTATTTTTAATAATAATAATAATAATCTTTATTTGCAAAATATGGTACAATAATAAGGTGATAAATTTCAAGCAGTGTTTCGCATATTTTTGTCGAGTTTTCGACGTGCAAAAATGGTAGTTAAATATTAGTCAAGTTATTACAGTTTGTTAGTTTTTTACATATTTCTAACATATTATTCATATTACATTTTCAACGTTCTTGTTACATATTATCTAGATGTATATATTGTTTATATCATTATTATTAATTAAAGTTTATGTCAGATAATTTAAAAAAAAATATATATATATTATTATGTCAAAATTAAGATTAAATTAACACATTCGTGAGTCATTTACAATTAGATAGTACCTATGTCAAGGGACTATTAATAATTGTTTATTAGATTGTTTATTAGAGCCGCCTCGTGCCACCATGCTTGTCTTAATTTAAAAAACAATCCTTATTTTGGTGAATGCAAGTGAAATGTGTCTCATGTGCCGCACGTGACCTCCATACTCCATGCGGATTGCGGCGGTGAAAACGCCAGCCCGTCTGTTACCAAACACGTTCGACACAACGTCATACGAACGACGTGTAGGACTAGGTCACTGGAGGTCATCTACTAATTAAATATGGTTTAATAGTCTACTGCCTCTATATAATATGCTTACCAATAAAATACAAATGCAGCATTATGTAAGACACTACCGCACAGAGATATTAATGATGATTAAACTTCAATTGAAGAGTTTGACAGATGTTTGAGGCTTACCGCTTATGTCAAAATCTACATTTAATTACAGACTACAGTTATTGTTATTAAGTAATTAATATTAGGGCCTGTTTCACCACTTCCTGATAAGCTATTCATCACATTACTTGAGTCTGATGAAGTATGGAGAATGAGTCAAAAAAGTTGTGAATAGCGGCCTATTCGCCACTTTATCAGACAGTGGTGAAACAGGTCCTTAGTGTATTAACTATTAACCATCGCAGTTTTTATGAAAACAGCTCAAAAGCATTTTATCAACGAATTCTATACGTATAGACTTTTGTTACATCAGTCTGTCTATCCATGGAGGTGACTATAGACATAGAGTCCATAGATACTATAAATAGAGATATAAAGAGTTATTTTGGTGTTATTATTACAAACGCGAGCGGGAATATAAAAATAACGCGACATCTTGAATATCTTCGCTGGAGCATCATTTTGTTTATTATGTTCACGTCTCTCACCTTACCTTGGATATTTCGAAGATTCAAGATAAATTATTTTATTTACCATACAAAATTAAATTAATGCAGTGTCTTTTAACATGTAGACCCCCCAGGGGATCGCGAACATCCTTATTCGATTTTTAAATGTAAATACTAATGTTATTATGGCCTCCAAAAAGTCTGCATTTAAGTCGAAAGACCTTTTGCTACTTGGTATTCCAAATAGAAATTCCTGACTAGATTTCAGAGTCTTCGCGTAAGCAGTATGACGTCACATTGTGTTTATTTTTGTATGAACGCGAACTCGCCCTGCCCAACATCATTACTCATAGAGATAGAGTAAGAGCTTATGATGTTCTAAATATTATGTGCAGTCATGACTTTGAGAATCAAACGTGGCTGGGCAGCGGGATACGAACGCAAAGAAATGACTGACTCGACATTTCTCTGTATTGAGATTCGAATGTTCGTTATTAATAATTATCTTTGTATTATAATTAGGGAATGCAAATCTCGCGAGATTGGGGCTCAAGCGAGATCCCGCGAGTTTATGAATACAATACCGCGAGATCTCGCCAATTTCGAGATCTCGCGAGATTAGCAGTTTCGTGAGTTTTTTTTTTTTGCAAATAATCACAATATTTGAATAAATTACGAAAAAAAGTAATAAATATTATAAGTATTATAATATTAACATTTATTTTCACGAATTTCATAGAATTTTATGCATCAAACATTGTACCTATAACGTATGTCTATAGTAGTAAACTTTAACATACGTATCTACTATCAAATAACAAATGAAAGAAACAACAAGTCTTCTCTGCTCTACTTCTTCTACTCTTCTTCTTCTACTCTTCTTCTTCTACTCTACTTCTTCTACAAATCTTTTAGTAATAAAACAGTTCTTTTATAATTAACAAAACAACGAGAAGTCAAAATTGAAGACCTACTTGAAAATCACAGTACACAATTGCTTAGGCCAGCTCCTCTTTGTTTTTACTCCGTGATCGCAACTCCGTCCGTGTCAGTCCGCGCTTCGAATAAGACGTTTTTATGCTCAAGTGCAATCTCGTTAAACTCGCGAGATCTCGCCTTTTTTTCGTCCGAGATTAATCTCGCTAAAAAAGGCTGAGATCTCGCGAGAACGAGATTGCATTTCCTGATTGTAATACTTAATGCGTACTTAATTCTTATAAATGGACTCCAGTATCCAGGTATGAGTGACTAAGTGTGGATGTTTTTCAGACGCTCTATAGCAGGGGTCACCAAAATGAAAATATGGTGGACCGCGGTCCGCGGACCGCCGCTGACCCATTGTGTGCGGACCTAGCATGCTCGAGGATGATCATCTTAAGGTTCATCTTAGTCTTAGGGCTTCAAAAACTCTTGCACCAATTTTTCACTCCAAACTAGAGAGATATTTAGCTACAAAAATAGTTACTTTTCTCATTGATATCTAAAAAAAAGCCTTTATAATTTCTGTAATTACATTTTTTTAATACTTTTTTATAAAATGTGTGGACCGCGAAGGTCATTTCATGTCTTAAAACGGACCCCGAGCGAAACTAATTGGTGACCACTGCACTCTATAGCTTGGTAACGTAGCTTGGAGGGATGTTTTGGAAATGGTTTTCAAGAGTAAGTTAAGCCGATAAGAGTATACATAGGGAACCTTGCATCACAGCTGGATATAAGCTATATAGAAACACCAGTCACCAGCTGCGCGAAAACTCATGGCTTATCAACTAGTACTTATCATTGGCTCTTATCTGAGCATACAAGATAACATACCTGTTATATTTACTTACAATATTGCTATTTGGTCATTGAACAACATAATAGTACTTAAACAAATAATTATGCATTTAGTGCCTAATAGGCAAAAATGCATAATCTGTGTTTGAATGCCTATTGCCTATTGTACAGAATCTTTACAGTTATACGTACGTCGCTTTTCTGTAAGGCCTTGCCTCTTGGTATTGATAAATTTATGTTCAAAACTCTATAGTCATGAATCATGATCAAATTCCAGTGAAAAGAAAATCTTTATGGAACTGCTCACAGGCAATCCAACGTAAAAACCCAACCGTAAAAAAGTAAAAAGGCTTGATTGATACTAGCCTTTTTACTTATTTACCTTGTTAAACAAGAGGTTTGCACTTTGCATTAAATAAAACCCGAATCTAAGCCGGTTTAAATGAAATCTGGGATAAATGTAGACCCCCAGAAACTCTACCACATTTAACTGCAAGAAACTGTACGATTTCTGCGGAATATTCTTCTTCGCGTACGGTTTATTTTAGTGTACACTGTAGACAATGTTTAGAACTTTCAGAGCCTTTCCGTCGCGAGGACGTGTTGGCTTTTACATAAGTGATAAGACATTACGCGTATGTGGGTCAGGTCTAATGAATAGTGGGTAGTCGGGCTATTGACCTGGCGATACCGAGATCTCATACACCTGGGGCCTATGAATTGGTTCGTTGACATGAAGTCTCTCCTCTTTAGGTGCAACTAGTAACGGTCAAAGTAACGCGTCTAACTATTACATTAAATACCAATCCGGATAAGTATGATTAATCCTAACAATACAATTGTAAATCCAATCCATCTAATAATAATATAAATAAGAACGTTTTTTTTTCAGTCTCTTTTTAAAACGATTTTATTAAAAAAATAATATACTTACATAATAGACTATGGAGAGTCTTTTAGTCTTGGGAGAAGTCAGAAGACATAGGACAGTTTTTATCCCGGAAAGATAAGCGGTTCCTGCCCACTTAAAATTTTCGATGCACCCGTGGTCGTTGCGGACAACATCTTGAGGCAACATTTGACTTTAATAACTAAGCGACTCTTAAAATAGGGAGCTGGGCTATATGCCAAAACAAGAAGAAGAAGACTATAACTACACATCTATCAAAAACTGTGACAAGCAATTACGTAGGTGGTATGGACAAATCGCCTTAACTTCCTAGACCCATATTTCTTGGTGATGACGCGGCGAATACGTATCCTGTCGGGAAATAGAGAATATCCTTCGTCTAATGTACGTTTGAACTCTGAATCTATCCTAAATGGTGACAATTTAGAGATCATAGAGTTATAGGCTTTAAACATTTATCTTTTTTTAATTTTCAGAGATATAGAATAAAGATATTCAGAGATATTTATATAATATAATAGTTTCGTAGATCTAAGAAACTGTGCTCTAACTCTTTTGGACTAAACTTTGAATTTAATATAATGTGAAATGTCATATTTGTATGGTTTTGTTTGGTATTTCTGTAAGAGATAACGTATTTTAACGTTTTTTAATCAAAGTTAACTATAACTATAATAGTTATAGTTAACTTTGGATACAACATAGACAGTCTATGTATAACACAGATTACTGCAAGTAGGCCTTAAGACGTAGGCCCTAAGTGAATATGTTATTTGTGATTATTTTTAACCGAACTAAATTTTGACCAAAATAATAAATTACTTTTGGTTAATTAATAAAGGCTGAAGTTAATAATGTAAATTTTCAATAATCCAGGTACTATTAAACATTAATCAGCTCATTGACAACTCCATCAGTGATAAACTGATAACATTATCATAAACACAGATAAGTGATAGCAGATACCGAGAAACACTTTTATATGTTGGCGTTTGATAAATATCTTATTTTGTGGATATAATGGGATTAGGGTCAATACTTAGAATTTCAGCTGCCATTTACTTCATTGACTGTGAGAACAAAATATATTATAATATTACTATTAAATATTCTTTCATATAGAATTATACATTATAGATACTAAAGTTAAAAAGAAATTGCTCCCAATGTACCATTTTAATGTACCTAATTATTAATTATTTTTAAAAGGAATTAATGTACTTTATATTATTTATAATATTATTCGTAATTCGAAAGATTTTATTTTATAATTCGACGAAATGTCTGAAAAATATGTTTGATTTGCCAGGGGGTCCACAAATAAAGTTTGAGAAACGCTGAAATGTCTAGTACTGTCGAATGCTGCAGTATTTTGTATAAATCATAGAATAAATTCTATGGAATTGTAACTACAATAGCCTCGTTACCTTGAAGTCTTGAACTCATCTAGTTTGCAATATTACCTATATTATCCTATTGAAAATAAAACCAGCCAAGAGCGAGTCGAATTTGCTTTAGAAAGGTTCCGTAGTAAATGGCTAAAATTTAGCTCTATATTATTATGTAGTATGTACATAGCATTTTAGCAGAGAGATGCATGGACAGACAGCGAAGTGTCACTAAAAAGGTCTTTCTTTTCCGTTTTTGAACCCTTACCAGTTGCACAGAATAGATAATAGTACAAGCCAGTTGTGACTTTGTAAGTCTACTAATATTTTATTAGTGGCAGTATCTAGCCGCTGGGGGAATAATAAGAAGGGTGGGCTGGATATTTCCATAATAATTACGGTAAGTGGTGACTCATACGATTGAAACCCTTCACAGTGAGGGTACTACCACTACAACTGCGATATCCCACGCCGATTTTCCGCGAGACCGACGAGTATAACACTGCCTTTCATAAAATTAGTGGGCTAACGAGCAAACGGGTCACATGATGGAACTACCTACTAGCGACGGTAGCAACTACCGTCGCTCATGAACACTTGCAACATCACAAGAGTTGCTGGTGCGTTCCCGCCCTTCGCTCTCTACTCTGTTCACCCACGCTCTCATTCGACTTGAAACCTTTCGTAAGAGAACGGTTACACAGTCAGTTTGGCATCAGAGGGGTTAGGCGAGTTTTATTCGATCATACGCATCGAGCGCGTTAACGCGAATTTGTATGGGATCAAAGCGGTATCCACGTTAGCCAGTAGATGGCGCTGCTTTGATCCCATACAAATTCGCGTTAATGTGTTCGATGCTTATGATCGAATAAAACTCGCACTACACCCTCAGTTCAGTGATCAGTCCATCTGTTTGGTCAAAATGATAGAATTATCTAACTACTAGTTCTACTAACCAGTTGATTGACGGACTGATCATTTTCATTGTGTACTTTTGATGGACGACTTTGATTTACGATTGATGGACTGAAGTTGAATTGATGCCAGACTGAGCGTGCATCCGTTGTCTAAGGGTTACTTTAACAACTGCAAAATATTACACGCCAATTTTCTCTAAGACCGTACAATACGGCATGGTCATTAACATCTTTCGTGCAAAAGCACGGCTCTTACGTTATGAACCATGGAATCAATGACCTAGACTGAAGACTCCCCATTTAGGTCTTCACGCTCGATCACCTAACACCAGATCGTTGCCCCTGAACCCCGGTATTATGACATTTAATCCGCCAGCCAATTAAACGGATCAATGACCTACATTATCTATTCATCATTATGGAATCACCATCAGTATTTTATGCCCGGTTTCTACATAATATTTATAATATTTCCTTTCTATTTCCCGGTTCGTACTTCACAGTTTATCTATTCACTAACGCTTTTAATGCGCATCATGTGCCAATCACGATATTACAAAATAACAAAGATAATAAAAAAAAAGACGGGTTGCACTCCGGGAGTGCCGGCAGAAGTGAAAACTTGATTATTATAACGTGTTGTAATTTTTTTAACCCATTTTTTATGAAAATCGATTTTTAAAAAAATTTAAAAATCGTTTTTTTAATTAATCGAAACCCTTACAATACAATCGATTAAAAAATATCGACAATCGAAAAAAAACAAACGATTGTTCGATTAATAGATTTCGATGTTACAACACTACTCTCCAACCGTCTTACGGTTTTTCGATCAGCACACGTGACCTGACGCGAGTTTCACAGTTTTTACCCATCCCTCAAAAGTGCCTTTACGCCGCCGGAGTACTATTATTTATTCTGTGACGCCGCTAAAGAAGTTTTCACTTCAAAAACTTCTTCATAAACCTGTGGAGCGGTGTAATTTTTTTAGTTCTCCTCCACTTTCTTTTACCGTTTCAGAATCCGATAAAAAAGGGACTAAATCGGACAAGAAACGAAGCTGTATGTAAGTATAGCATTATAATAATAGAAATACTGGACTTGTCATTTAATGGACCTACAGGTAAATGAACGTTGAAGCCCTCAGAAGTCAGAGTGCCGTAAAGACATTCCAAACAATTAGAAATACTTACATTAGGCTGATAATGTTATCGTGGCCTGTCAGGCTGTCAGATGACGGTAATTCCCCTAATCCCGACCACGTGACCTGATAAGTGATAACTCATTACTTTTATACTTTAGAGTTTAGGATAATAGCTATGATAATCTTATCTTGGTAAAAACCAAAAACGTTCCAAAATTAATTGAGCGTCCAATCGGAGATCGTTTACTTTTTTTATTCCCTCCACTATAACTTCTGTACTACTTCTGTGTGTAAGACAGGATCGATCGATACTGTAAGACACTTTAAGGAGTGAGCACACTGAGACGGGCCGTGCCGGGGCTCAGCGTGCCGGGGCGCATCGCAAAAATGCGCGTATCGCTCACCGTGCCGGGGCCCGGGGCGCATCGGCGCGGATTTTTGCTCGGCGGATTTCCGTCAATGCGACACGGACCGACACGGCCCGACAAGACCCGCTGCGCCCCGGCAAGCGATGCGCGAATTGCGATGCGATGCGGCCCGGCAAGCCTCTGTCCTCAACTCAAAATCCGCCAATGCGTTGCGCGCCGACCCGCCCCGGCATGCTCCGCCTCAGTGAGCGTTAAAATCCGTCAATGCGATGCGACCCGACCCGACAATAGTGTGCTATAGCGCATTTTGCGCTGCGCTGCGCCCCGACCCGCCCCGGCACGCACCGACAAAGTGTGCGCGAACCCTTAATGGTCATAAATTCATAATACAGACCGGCCATTCTCAAAATAACATGCTCTGCGGAGACTTGGGGCTCCGCAAAAGTGGCAAAAGCCTTGTAAGTTGTAGGGGCTTCGCATGCGATACCTGAATTGTTTTTTGAAACGTCATCAGGACCCAGCTAGAGAAGATTTATTCAAAGACAAAACATTCTTATTTTTGGCGTCAGTCAAAATTGTCGCTCGTTAAAAGGGTTCCGCCACCAATAACTATAGTCAATAATATCAGAACCGCTGATATTATATGGACTATAGAGTAGCTATAGAGCCTCTAACAATATATTTTAACGTTTGTCGACAGTGCAGGGAACAATCGTACTATGTTCCGTAACCCATGGTGTGCCCATATTATGGCGGTAGGAGTGAGGTGTACGCATTGTACAATTTCTCGTAATCAATGTTATAGATCTCGGCGGCTTTGTGGTCATAGACGTACCATTCATAGGGACGTCGCTTTCGCTTGTTAAGTTTTAGGGCTCCCACAGACATACATCAAGATAAATACCGCATGTGTATGTACTTCGCGTGCCATATCGCGTTCCCAAACTATGAGCAATGGTCGTCTTTCGAAAGTCTGTTCTTTAGTCTGCTATCGGAATCGGACGTCAATCGGAATTTTAAAAATGCCTAAAGGCCTAAAAGTGCCGTCACAGTAGGTAGAAAAAAAGTGATACGCTCGTTTTCATACAAACTTGATCCATGTCTGTGAGGGCTCCTAACAGTTTAATACTTAAAAGGAGACTAGCCACTTTTAAAGCAAAGTTGTAAAGATGCTGAAAAAAGAATTTTCATTTTTTTTTCAATATCGTAATTAGTGTATTGTGGCCATGCTAAGTTTACGATAGCGGCTACCAGCATACTTATTTGCAAGCTGACTGTTAAATATAACTTCTGATATATATAATGTCATATTATATATAATATAATATATATACTGATTTTCTTCAACTGTTGATCTAAAAAACCAAGATATCCCACTTGTTATTATTCGCTCACTGGCTCAGTAGAGTGATTCTGTATCTTGCTACGGGTACCTACTTGTACTAATTTATGTTACATTCTGTGCTATAGGCCAAAATTGTTCATATAATTATTTATTTATCTCGGGCATCGTAGGCCCATATTACAAACATTTTCTGCTGTCAATAACCTGTGTAAAATAATTACCCTGCAGAGTTTGATACGACATGCATATGAAGTGCGACATTCATAGGTACTAGTATGTCAATGTTTGCGGTCGTAAAATTTGAGGTCGCAAGTTGCAATAATTCAACAGCCGCGAGGAATCATTTTACAGCCCAAAATATTGCCACTGATTTTAGGTTTTAAAAACAATAACTTGGCACTCCTAATGGAGATTTTGAAGAAAATATTATACCTACACTTTAATGTTTAGGTCCCATACAATTATGTAAAAAAAAGTTTTAAAAAGAAAAGATTTATAGCTCCATAATTATTATTTTTTCATGGCAAAGAAGAATATTATATATATATATATATATATATATATATATATATATATATATATATATATATATATATATATATATATATATATATATATATATATATATATATATATATATATATATATATATATATATATATATATATATATATATATATATATATATATATATATATATATATATATATATATATATATATATAGAATACATGATGGAAATAGTAGATTTAAAACTTAAGTTAAAAAGTTAAATTAAATGCATTTTAAGGTGGCATTGTGTTTGTAAGAGCATTACTTCCATAAAAATGTGTAAAAATGGTTTTATTGGGTTTACCAAATACCAATATCTTTAAATATACATAATAATATGAGGTCTATCGAGACAAAATAATCACAGTAATTTGAACACTATTGATACCATAAGGAAAAACTTTCAAAGGACAACACCTTGGGTGACATCAGGTTATCAAGGCGGCTATTGTGTCATCCATAACCATATGCAACCTCTGACAATAGCCTGCAAGGTAATACCTAATTTTCAGATAGCAGGGGTGACCAAACTGTTTTACATAATGGAATCGTTTTCTGATGTAGGTACCTGTTTTTAAATAGTACCAAAAGAAGAAGAAAACAACCATTGTATCATGAAAAATGTAAACAAACAGATAAACAGCAGAAACACAGTATAGAAAACAATAGGCTCAGAAGAACATAGATGGCAAAATATACTAAATCAGCCTATTATTATACAAAACAATATTTTTTTCCTCTTATTGAATAATTATTATTATAAAAACATGCAATTTAAAAATTTTATACCAGGGATCTAACACTTTTTTTTTCTTTATTTATTAAAGAGGGTTTGTTTACTTCCACGAGCAAGTCACCCTCATAGGAACATACAGAATAATTTATGCCCTAAACCATAAACTTAACTATCTAACTTATCTGACACATTAACCCGTCGATCGTGAGAAAAACAACTTATATCTATTATTATCGCATGGGACCGCTTGGGGCTTCATGAATTAAACAAAAGTAAAGTAAAGTTTTTATTGTAACATTTGTTTATGTTACAATAAAAACTTTACCTTGAAGAATGAAGAGTTTCAATTAAGGGTTTTGAAAGTCTTTGTATGTTTGATCCATTTATTGCCTAAACTAGTGATCGAATCACAATGATAGATTCATAATGTTGTGCTTGAACTAGAACTAGGTGGGTAATATTGACATGATAATGTTTGGGTTTAATTTGAATAATTTAACCTGTACAAGGTATACTGGTTGGTTGTAGAGGGAATATGGAGGGAATCCTGTGTTTGACAAGTTGCAGATGGTTTTAGAGGGTATATATTTTGGTGCTTCTCGCATACAAGTCACACTTTCTTCATTCACCATTCAGGTAACTGAGGCACTTTTTTGTGAGTTTTATGATACAATAATCATGATCAATTTTATGATACAATAATCATGTTTTAGACTGCACTATTCAGCTAAGATTGCTAAATGGGTGCCAAATCTTACACTTAAAATACAGTCGCTCTGCTGTAAAACCAGTAGGGTTATAAAGGACTAAGAATTCAAGTCATAACACCAGAGGAGCTGCATTCGCTTATGTCTATGGATGTTATCACCAGCCACCAGGTGATCGTCATTTCATAAACTGAATGTTAAATAGGTCACTAATTTGTACAGTTTCATTCTAATAGTTCATTACAGACAATATATGTAAGACTTTCCAGAGTTCAAACATAACGACGCTACACGCGCTATCGGAGACTGTATAAAAATTTTTAAAATGCACCATACCAAAGTAAAGACTAAATGAATAAATCTATAATTACGGCTCAAAATAATATTCATAAATTATCCGCCGTATTACGTGTGGATAAACTATTTACACAAGTGCCGAAATCGTGTCTTTGTCAATTAGCTTATGAATTATGAACTTATTTGTACTACTTTTATAGGAATAATTATATTTTTAGCAGTTTGTACTATAATTTCGCACTAAACTAGATTTTTTTTATGAAATAAGGGGGCAAACGAGCAAACGGGTCATCTGAAGTGAAAGCAACTTCCGTCGCCCATGGACACCCGCAGCACCAGCAGAGCTGCAGGTGCGTTGCCGGCCTTTTAAGAAGGAATAGGGTAAGGTAAGGGGAGGGTAGGGATGGGAAGGCAAGGGAATAAGGGAGGGTAGGGAAGGGAACAGGGTAGGGGATTGGGCCTCCGGTAAACTCACTCACTCGGCGAAACACAGCACAAGCGCTGTTTCACGCCGGTTTTAAACTCCTAATCTAAAGCTACATACCATAAAGTTAATATACCTAGTATATTAACTTTATGCTACATACTTAGCTCTATAATTTTTTATCAAAAAAAAAATACCTTAGCTGCAAGTTTTGAACGAATGTGTCTGTTGTTAAATTGTCCAAAAGGACAAAATCCGAAACACCAACTTCATTAGGCTGCGCCATTTTTGCTGTTCACTTGTATCACATTCAATAAAATAGTACAATAATGAAGACACAGTTTTATAAAATTATCCTTAAACCGTTAAAACTGTAAAACGAAAGAAGGCACAGCCACCTCCCACAAACATTTCATTTGAACTGAAAAAATTTCAAACTGACGGTGACGTCTGACAAGAGACAACTGTCATTTATGGATTGACAAATGACAATACATGTGACACATATCTTTTTTACAAAAATATACAGACTATGAATCGCCTACAGTTTAGCAGAATCGATTTTGGTGACAGCGCTATTACCGTAAACTACGAGTCATTGGACAGCTAAGGATTTTTATATTTTTTACAGAAATAGCTGTAAAAAATTAAATACTTCGCATGAAATAGAAATAGATATTAGATTAATTGTGTTCATAAATTATCTAACTTATGATATTATGCAAACATAAAAATGCGATGGTTTTTCAGTTCATATTCATTTTTCAGTAGTTCGACACCGAAAATAATAATATTATAGAAATATTATAAATAATTGTTGTTTTCACATATGTTTTTATTATTTATTGCAAAATAAGGCATTTTAATGATATGTTTAGCAAAAACTGACTTGAAAAAATTAAAATCTTACCAATGTTACACGGTACTATTGTAACATAATTATCCATACTTATTAAAACTTTATAAGTGTTAAAGTCTGGTCGTCTGTCTGTCAATACTTCTTCATGCAGAAACCACTGAACGGATTTTGCAAAAATTCGGTATGGAGACACTAATTTGATTCCCGGGAAAGGAAAAATTGTATTTTTTATCCCGGGAAAATGTACGGTATCCACTCGATAAACGGACTTTGACGCAATGGAGTTACGGCAGTCATCTATTAATATTATAGATGTGAAAGGATGTCCATCTGTTTCTTTATCAGCTGTATGTCTGTGTATTACCTTAAACGTAACGCAAATATTTAGAGATTTTAGATAACAGATTGTCCTCATCGAGCCAATCGGCATACTCAGACAATATTTAAATATGGAGTATAATAATGCATAGCAAGCTCATTTGCCTGTCGCTGTGGCCGTACTCCACTTTTAGGAGCGACTTAGGCTTGTCATGCCTTGCACGTAACTATTGTGAGATAACAATAATAATATTATTAAGTATATTTTAGGATGTGAAATAGATCCCACAGCTTGCACATGTTCTTGAGTTTGGATTATACTGATGGGTAGCAAAAAATGTATGGTATTGGTTTAATTGAAATCATTATACACAAAGTCGAGGGATTTCGTTTATAAAACATAAACAAAAGGATACTTAGGTGATTTTGAAAACCACAATTCCCCCTATAAAAACGAAAAAAAGAATAACGCGTGTTTTTAAACATCAGCCCTTGTGCAACGCACCGTAGCATTTTATTACGGCCCCAAAATTGCGTAACGTTCCCTTATTCATTCCATACAACTAACAGCAACAGCCAACAAGTAGGTTCTCGAAGTATTCAGAAGACACAAGTCAGCTGCAAATTAACTTTCGTAATAAATAATACTCTCATCTTTCGAATATATATCAAGTAGATCAGTATTATTTCAGCTAATAACGTCCAATAACTGTTTTTCAGCACTTTTACAATAACAGTAGTAGGGCAGGCCAAAAAAAACCTTTAAATGAGATATAAGATTATTAAGAATGTACAAAAAATACTAAACAGATTGCTGTTTATACAATAGCATGTTTATAATAACATACACAACGTGTACCTATCATAAAAAATATTATTAAAAACTTTAGCATGTTTCTTAATAATTTTTTCTTTGCACGTGATGACCATAGCGACAAAAATATGTTTTATCTTGGTTACACCGCAACCAGATAAAAATACTCTATTTTTATTGTAACGCGAATGCCCCTCAATATGAATTCCATTATTATTTACGTTGTATAAAAACCACAAACTTTTATTTTTACGATCAAAGTGTACAGTGTCCCACTACCGAAAAATTCCAATGACTCGTATTTTACCCTATATTATACGGGGAATTTCAAAGTTTGCACTTTGCAATCCTGCAAAAAATTAAGTGTGAAGTTCAATCTTACAAAACATTTTTTTTAGTTGTTAACAAAATAATTACGGTCTTACTACAAAAGATTAAGGGCCCGGGTTACCCTCGAAATTTTCATACATTCTTAATACCAAAATCATTTCCTCATACGAAAATATTTAACATGTTTGAGTTATTTTTCAGCTTAAGATAGTAATTACCTAGGGTCCTGAACAAATTTTTTTTACAAAATATTTAAATACTAAAAAAAAAATTTTTGTGTTTGAATATTTTTTAGTAAATTTTCTACTAAATATTTAAACACCAAAAAATAGACAAAAACACTAAAAAATATATAAATAAATAGTAAATTTACTACAAAATATTTAAATAATAAAAAATATTTTTTAAAGTTTAAATATTTTGTAGTAAATTTACTATTTATTTATATATTTTTTAGTGTTTTTGTCTATTTGTTGGTATTTAAATATTTAGTAGTAAATTTACTAAAAATAATTTAAACACAAAAATTTTTTTTTTAGTATTTAAATATTTTGTAAAAAAAATTTGTTCAGGACCCTAGGTAATTACTATCTTAAGCTGAAAAATAACTCAAACATGTTAAATATTTTCGTATGAGAAAATGATTTTGGTATTAAGAATGTATGAAAATTTCGAGGGTAACCCGGGCCCTTAAACATCTGTTGAAAAGTTGTTTTGACACCATTATGTACTGAATTTTTTTCTAATCAACTGTTCAACAGGCGTTTAAACTTTTGTAGTAAGACCGATAGTTTTTAACGCCATTATTCTGCGATAATATTATGTAGTTTGTACCTGTATTATGTCAACATTATATACCATTTTTCCAAGTTGTCGTTCTAAACATTTTCTATATAACTTATTTCAGGGGCCGGGGTACCCTCGAAATTCTTATACATACTTAATACCAAAATCATATTTTTCTCATACGAAAATATTTAACATTTTTGAGTTATTTTTCAGCTTAAAATAGTAATTACCTAGGTTCCTGCACAAAATTTTTCTAAAAAATATTTAAACACAAAAAATGTATGTATGAGAATTTCGAGGGTACCCCGGCCTCTTAAAAATGAAAACTTTCGATTCTCGAACAAAAATCGATTAATAGTTTTTTTTTTTGCATTCAAGTGCATAGTGCATACAGCAAACGATAAAATTTCTGTTTTATTATCTGTCAGCCGCCATTTTCCTTGTTGTAGGCGCCTCAAATGTCATAATAATTTTTAATTCTATTTTGTGATAAATTCTGTAGTCTTTTTTAATTTGATTTGCTATTTACAATATCATTTCGTTACGAAGTTGCGTTTAATATTTTCATAATGTGCATCAAATATCGTCCCAAGTGATACCTCACTAATGCATCAAGGATCTTCCTTGATGCGTTATAATGAAAAGCATAGATCATCCTCATAAAAGGTAGCAATTAATCTAACGCCTACATCTCTGCGAAGTGTCGTTTCCGACCCGCGTCGTGTCCGAAACGAATAGCGGACGTGTGATAAGTGCCATAAGATAGGTAGATTGGTGAGTGAGAGTGAGTGGCGTATATGGAACAATGAGCGACTCCCCGGGAGTGGAGTGGCTGCCGGCGTACAGCCCGGGGCCGCCGCGGCACAGTCCCCTGGGCCCCATCCCGCGGTTCCTGTTCGAGGATGTCCAGCCGTTGGGCCTCCAACAGGAAAACAACAACAAGGAAATCGAGCAGCAACAAAACATCAATAAAATCAAACACGACAAGCCAGCCTACAGGTACGTTTTCCCGTTGTAGAAACCTTCACACTCAATGTACTTCTTATTATATTATTAATACCTTGATTGTGGGAATCGTAGACACAATAGATTTTCAATTGTAATGCGACAGCCGGCTGCCGCTTGGGGATTGATGTTTAAGGAATGTATAGTTGCAAGCTTTGAGTATGAGGATTATTTTACATCCGGCCTGTACTCATTTGTACTTCAGCCTCCAATTTGTTGAGCTCATGCATCTATAACATTTCTTATAATTGTTTAAACATAATTTTTGGTTTTAAATCCACTCTCTCTCTTCAGCTATACTATGGTACAAATTGGTAGCAACACTATGGTGCAGTTTATAGTCTATTTACATTTTAGTTTTACTTGGATCAATAAATATTAAAAACAGATTAAAACAATCATTAAACATAGATAAAGTTATCTTATCGAAGTTAAATCCATGAGTTCCTAGTTTATTCTAGGAAGTTATGAAGATATTAATTAATAGCAAGATATAAACAGATAGCTTAATTAAACTATTATAATATTATGATAAACAAGAACATGTTTTATATAAAACAAATATTGATAGTCCAAAAATTATGTTGATGGAGCATATTTTATGGCTAAGCCCCGCACTAGGTGTAATCTGTTCTGTGGGGCCGTTCAACATAAATTATACAATATTTTGTTCTTGTCTATTTTTTTTTAAAGCTGGCGTACTTTCGTTTTGCGTATGTGGGCGTAAGCGTGTACATACACAGCTGGCGTACTTTCGATCGGCTTCACTTTGTTGTTCGCAGCGCTCTGTCTTGAGTTTTTACTTGGTCTGAGCAGAGTTGCAGGCTAATCAAGTTAATTATGATATTTTATTTTTTTTCATAAGTGGGGGGGGGTTAATATGTACAAATGTGTATTTCAGCTACGCGAGCATGATAAGGTTGGCCATCAGCAGCTCGCCGAGCGGCAAGATGACCCTCAACGAGATATACAACTACATTTGCAACGCTTTTCCTTATTACAAGGAAGCAGGAAAGGGATGGATGGTATGAATGTTGTTACTAAAATTAAAACAGCTAAGTTTCCTTTGTACGCTCTGTGAAACTTTAGTATTCTTTGTCTATATAGAGTGTAGATGGAGGAGAACCATCTTATATGGGGGATATTTGAAAAAGTGTCCAGCTGTACGCAGTAAATAACAGTTGAAAAATCCTCCGAGAGTGGCGCTAGCTGCAGCAAAGGGTATGGAATGAATGTACAAAATATAAATTGAAGTTAGCCGAATAGCCGAGTCACAGAATTACTGGGTTAATAGGTACCAATATATTTTGAAAAATATAACCTAAAATAGCTGAAATAAAAGCTGCTAAATGATTTAAAAGGAGATTGACCGTTTTGGACCAAGTGCTGCCCAGTTATGGTTTTACTTCTATTTTTATCCTTACATTAATAGACATTAAAAAAAAATATTAAAAAAAAAAACATCCACGGAATTACAAAATACCTACAAACTTATATTATGGCATTTTAGTGTTTTAAGTGTTGATATTTAATATATTTCTTTAATGTTTACGTTAAAAAATATTATTCTGTGACGTATTCTATTCCTGGGCCCGGTTCCGACATCGCTAGTCTCGATAACCATTTTTTTTTACTACGAGTTGTCGGCTGCACAACAAAATCACAGCGAGAGTTGCGAGAAATAAAAAGTCTCGCTTGCTCATATTCATGGGTATGTGTCTATCTCTTTCACACACGTTGGGCTTGTCTTTACCTGCCTGCGCGCGCGCCCCTATGTTTGTATTGCATCGCACGCAGTCTAACATCATCCTTACGGCATACATTGTTATATCTGTATTGTATAATTATGTTGTTAAATACTATGATATTATAAATACTATAATATCTACAATTACTATCGACAATGATGTGGATAATGATTGATTATTTTGTTGATTGATGTCAATCATATTATGACAAAAATAATATATCCCCTTTGATATGCTAAACATAATAATGTATGCCATGTCATAGGGAATAAATGTTTGTCATATGATATGACATCATTCAACAAAATAATCAATCGTCATCCACATCATTGTCGATAAAATAAAATTATTTATATCATAGTTCATACATAGCGAATAAATGAAAGATTAATAATATGTTTGATTGGTAATAATTAAATCCATTGTTTATAATCCCTGCCGTCTTTTTTTTAATAAATCACCAGTAGATTATAATGATTTTGTCAATGTAAAAACTATAAAATAAATAATTTTTTTCTCGATACTCCTCGGATAGATTTTGAAGCACTCTGGGTTACGGACTAGTATTATAGTAAAGAACATTATGCAGTAGGTTTCAATGCTGGGCAGCACTTGGTCCAACGTCCATACTAAAATGGTCAATGTCCTTTACCTTGTTGCTACTGTAGCGCCACCCTAATTTAACGCATTTCAGTGGACACTTTTTACATGCAGAGATATTTCTCCTCCACCTACACTCCATATTTTTCTATCTGTAAGAAAATACTACATAGTACTGTAAGTGTGAGGCCAAACGAGCGTAATTTTATAAGTTGTAAATCACAGAATTCCGGTTGCAGGAATTCTACTTGGCAGAAATTCTGTTGGGATGCTGGACGAGCGCGTTTTATTCTTGACAGATGTCACGCTTTGCTCGGCCTGTGTCGCCTCCCCTCGCCCCCCGCAAACTTAATTCGGTCCGGATAATGCATAAATTGCATAATATAGTCGGCAGACAACTCATTTTGCGTCACCATGTGAATCAAACAAGCCTTTTGTATGAAACTGAATGCAACAGAAATTACGCGACCGAAATTCTACGACTCACAAAATTATGCTTGTTTGGCCTCACCCTATGCTACAAGTATCATGCAATAAAATAATAAAAGCTATAAATAGTTGACTTGAACCAACAAAACAATGCCATATTAGGTCACCCCAATATAAATTCTCTCTCTCATCTCTGTATTAAACAAATCGACTCTGTCCTTGAAACTTAATCCAAGGACACAGTAATAACTCAGTTGTGTCCTTGAAACTTAACTCAAGCTGAGCTTTTTTTACACTTTTTGCACACAACAAGCAAGGTGCAGAGGCGGGCTCAATGCCTTAAAACAATTTCTTACATTTCCTTTGGGTGATATAGATTTCTACAAGATTTAAAGGATATTCAACTGTACTGTGCAATAATGAAATATTATGATACATTATTTTGTTAGATTTTTTTATTGTTTATCTGTTTTCTCTAAAATAAATTACTATATACTATTTTTAACTTGTTTATAATATGTAAATAATTGGTTTACAAAAATATATTTTTAAATATTTTTTACAGAACTCAATAAGGCATAATCTGTCACTAAACAAATGTTTTATGAAAGTGGCTCGGAGTAAAGACGACCCGGGCAAGGGGTCTTACTGGGCTATGGACACCAGTCAGAAGATAGGGGAGGTTACACAGCGACGCCGGAGAAGTCTTAGGGTTTGTTTGTTTTTTATATCTATGGATGCTTCACACCATGTCAGTCTGGCCCCGTGCTAAGACCTGAAGGACTTGTGTTACAGGTACCAGACTACGGAAATATATATTTAAGGACCTGTTTCACCACTTCTTGATAAAGTTCTGGAAAGGCTATCCAGAACTTTTTTGACAGATTATCCATACTCTATCTGTCAAGTTAAGTGGTGGATAGCCTATCCAGCACTTATCAGGAAATGGTGACACAGGAATGTATAGCATAAAAGTTTTAGGGCCTGTTTCACCACTGTTGCAGTTGGTGTATTTTTTTATATGGGACCATGAAATGGGAACATTGAAAACTTTTTCTTTCGTCGGCGGGGTTCGAACCAGCGGCCCCCGGCTTAGAGCTACCACAGGCTCAACCACTACGACACAGAGGTCGTCAGATTAAATTAAAATCAGTTTTGCCTCATTTTGTAGCATGATACAAGGTCTTAACTCGTTAAGACTTGATAGTATTGTTAATGCAAAATCTGTGTTCTGAATTAAGTCTGTCATTATCAAGTCCTAAGTTACATAATACATTTATTGTTGCTTACGCTTAGTGATCAGAAGATAATCATTATTGTAAAGAACTGTATTTACAACTAGCTGGCCCGGCGGACGTCGTTCTGTCATATTATCTAAGTTATAATTTGCATCAGAAATTATGCTTAAATTTTCTGACTTTTCATAATCCATGTAATTTTTAATTTTTTTCTTTCAGTAACAACCTTTCTCAATCCTCTGCCATTAACAAATAAAATAAAAATCCAAATCGGCTCTGCCGTCCTCGAGATTAGCATTCAGTCCTTACCAACACATTTAGGGATTCATTCATTACATTTGCATGTTGTCTTTGTTTTACATATATTCACGTGATTGTATTATGACAAAATCCCATTGTTGCCTAAAAATTGAATTCTGCACTCTTATTTTTGCAGACCAATCCTAAAATTGTAGCACAACTTATACAACGTAAACTGTTTCTATACCTTGTAGGTGTAACTAAAATTAAACGCCTCCGTGGTCTAGTGGTACAGAGCACGGCTCTTGACTCGGAGGTCATGGGTTCGATTCCCGCGTTGGAAACATGTTTGATGTTATTTCCAAGTTTGGTTAGGACAATGCAGGCTGATCACCTGATTGTCTGACAAGTAAGATGATCCATGCGTCGGATGGGCATGTAAAAAGTCGGTGCGTGCGCCTGATCTGTCTGCCGTCCCACTGGGTTATAAGAGTAAAGGAATAAAGAGTGCTCTTCTGTACTGCGCACACACTTGGGCACTATAAAATTACTCCTGCGTACCTGGCCTGGTTTCAATGTCACCGAAACCGCTGTGGGAGCTATTATTAGGTGTGATAATAATAGGTTGTGTATTCGTTCCTTGTAGAGTTCACTGTGAAAGTTGCAGTGTTGAAATGAAAGATCAATTTTTTTGTGATTTGTATGGGCAAGCACCATGAAGCCACGAGTTTTCCCATAAAAAGGTGTTTTTTTTTTGGAAGTGCTACTTTCACACGACTGTGAGTGACTGCTAACTCAACAAGGATCACGTACACACCCTAAATCATTATCACTCAGTTTTGTTACATCCTGCATATTAAATGTTTTTATTTAATAATAAAGTGCCAATCATTCGCAGATGGCGCCATACAGCCCGGAGTGCAGCAGCAATAGCAGCGGGGAGGCGGGGGGAGCGCCGACGCCGCCCACCACGCCCGCCCCTTCCACGCCGACCACGCCCACCTCGCCCGCGCCCACCGCCACGCCCCTCCCCCCGCCCCCCGTCATCAAGGAGGAGCCTGTGGTTAAGGAGGAGACGGGTAATTTTGAAGTATTATTAAAATGTAATGATACAATTAACATTGATTACGGTGTACCACAAGGCTCCATACTCGGACCATTCCTCTTTATACTTTATGTGGCAGACCGATGTGCAGTTAATATGTATTTCTCTACCAACATTACCAAATGATTTGGAGTCTATAATTTTGAAGGCTATCTTTAATTAAATTTTGCCAATGTTGGTGGCTGACGCTAATCTCACTCAGTCGACTAGTGTTGTTATAGTAGAATGAGTTAACTGGCTGTAACCTTCTTCTGTTCTCTTCTGTTTTAGCGGCGACGCGTCTGATGGACGACGCGCTGATCGCGCTCATGGATGACGACCTCATCACAGACGTCGACATCAGCAGAGGTATTTATTACAAGTTATATTCGTATTGCCGCGTTTTATCCTTATAAATGTTAACATAGACCATAATGGTGTCATACTGCGCTTTTTCAATAGCTAAACATAGAGATAAGTCAACCAGGTGGCAATGAATTGATTGAGGAAGATGCAACATAGTTTACTGTCTTATGTTTATACAAAGAAAATTCGGCCGCTTTTTGCTGGATTAGAGGCATGGCTCAAGGATAAACGTGGGTTACTCTACCTGTCAGAACTTTATGTCAATGTAATATTGTGAACATCATTGTTAGTTGCGGTCTTGTTCCACATTCATCACTGACCTCAATTATACAAGTACGCTGGACCGATGGATACCCTTTGAAATGACAGCTATTTCTTGTGCCTATTTGAAGCGAAATCAGCGCCCCGATTAAGGGGGCTGAGAACTGACGTAAAATCTGACGTAAAAATGATGTTTGAAAGCCGCCATATTGGCGCTGATAGCAGTAGTGAGGTGAGAGTGTTTGGAATAATACTAGTGATGACAATTACTGTTGTTATTGGTTGTGGTTACGTCAAATTTTTATTTTATTTTATTATTATCATACACATATTTAATACACATCCAGACCCGGCAACATTGAAAACTTTTTGTTCCGTCGGCGGGATTCGAACCCGCGACCCCTGGCTTGAGCTACTGACGCGCTCACCACTGAGCCACAGAGGTCGTCGTCTGGTATCTTCGATCCAGCGTACTTGTATATAATAGAGATCAGTGACATTCATCCTGAGCCGTGTCCAGTGTTCTTCTATAACCAGAATTAATCTATACTGTTTATTTAATGAATTTTTCCGTGCAGAGATGCGATGGCGGTGGGTGTCCCGTCGGCACGTGTGCGCCGGCCGCCACTCCGCGCTCACCGACGACTACGGCAACTTCCTCGAGACGCACGACGACTGCGACTGCCCCGCCGACGAGCCCTGCTAACACACCGGGATTACCACGGACACCACGTCCGATATATCTGGTGGACACCGGGATAAACAGGGACATCGAGCCCAACAGCTCTTATATACCTAGTGGACATCAGGATAAACATGGACACCACATCCAACGGTTCTTATATACCTGGTAGAAATTAGAGTGGACATCGGGATAAACAGAGACACTATGTCCAACAGTTCTTAATCACCGTGTAGACAGCCAGGGCAACAAGTCCAACAGTTTTTTCATTTGGCCACTGGTCCAGAAGATTACTCCGTCAGTTACACTAAAGTGTACAACGGATAACCAGACGTAGAAGATGCCATTAACAGTTGCAAACCTGGTGGATACAAGAATGAACATGGAATAAACAGACACCATAATCCAACATCTGTACACAAGGTAGGATACCGAGTGGCTTCTGCTGAGTGGACACCAAGCAAATCTTCATCTAGAAGTACCAGCTTTATTAATCCAGGTACTTTGGGCAAGACATCAAGCGAATACTAGCAAAGCTAGTTAAACTCCAACATATATCTAGATTTAAACTAAATCTGAGAATCTTCGTAGCTACCCCAAAAAGTATCAAAACAGGGGCTGGAATCATAATACTCGGCCAAACCTTTAACAGAAATGAGATATTGCTAAATGGATGAGGTATGTTGCCAATTAAGAATGGAAACTGCAGTCCAAACAATAAGGGTATTCACAAAATTTCATACAAATTGCGACATTTCATATGAAATTTTGTGAACACATAGTTTGAACTCATAATCCCATTACTAGTATAAATATTTTCGTAACATGTAGTTATTCAAGGTATGTTTTTTTATGACTTTTCCAATGCCACACAATACTAGCATCCCTTGTATAATTATTCGCTATGTAAGTATTTTATACATAGAGGGATAAAGAAAATGAGACAGGTAATTTTTTGATATGGCCATTTTGAATTATATTAATCATATATTATATGTTACGTGTTAATTTTAGTGCTTATACCTAATGTATGTTTATATATTTCGAGTACTAATTACTTTTACAGAATTGAGATGCCAATCTTGTGGTCAAGGGACCGAGGCAAACTTCTACGACTCTCGTTAACGTTATATTATGGCAAAGTGAAATTGACGTGAGTTTGAAATATTCCTGGTAATGTAAAACACTACCAGCATGTTCTTAATGTTTAGTATAGTCCTATAATTTATAGGACAATAATATTGTATGAATACGAAGATTTTCAGCTATTTCAGCCATTGAAAATTAATGCTGAGGTCTGAGGACCATTCACAACTCGATTAAAACTTTACATCAATTTCAATTTGTGAATTTTTTTACGTGACGCCTGTCGAATTTGAGATTATCTGTATATGCATGAAAATTATATAGAATTTAACTTAGACATAAGGAATTAAGGCCTTAAACGTAAATGCCAGTGTTTAAAATTTAGTTTCACAGTAAGGGCGTTTTACATTGTCCGATCCCACATCCGATATCGGTCCGATAATCTTTCGTAATATCAGTTCGATGTCGGATATCGTATCGGATAGTGTGGAAACGCTGTAAGAGCTAACCATTCATGTTAACTTGTGTGTTCAGATATATAATAGCTAGCTGATAGTTTTTTAAATGAGAATTTTTTTAATGAAACAATATTGTTAATTAGGGTCTAACATATCTGCCAACTTATATAGCGTAGGACTTAGTTACCCGTCTAGTTACTGTTAGTTGACTGACCGTTGTATAAGAGTATGAAACAATAAAAGTTTAAATATATTTTCATAGACTCACATTTTTAAACAAAGTCAAATATTGTACTAATTATTTTCAAGGGACATTTAACGATTCTCTGTTTCAATTTATTTTTAATGTAAATGTAAACAAATACCTAATATGCTACTAATATAAATATCACATATTTACTGGCAATGGTTTTGTTTATATTAAAATTAATGAAACGAAATATTTTTTCGTGCGAAGACAGTGATTTAATTTAGACTTTTTTTTTAGACGGTCAGTAATATTATTTTATTATAGTAACACATCAGTTTGTCGTTTCATTAACGTCCAAACTTTGTAAAGGGCTATCTACATATTACGTCACACAAAATTTAAATTTTTTGAACCCCTCTCCCCTTATGTTTTCGAAAACCTTTAAAACGTATTGCTATTTTAGTACCTTTAACATTTGGTACACCCCATCCCCTTTTAGCTGTTACGTAATATATGGATGGACCCAAGATGGCCGAACAGTATTGACGCAGTTGGTTGTACCGGATCTCACAGCGACCAGTATAGTTGTTAATGTTAGAGGTGATGTAGTTAGTATATACGTAAGTCAGTAGGACGCTGACCTAATGAAACAATGGTCTGGATATAGTGTGGTCAGGAGATATTGTGCTTTGTTTTTATCCAAGCTGGTAAGCAAATGATGCCAGACTCTTGTTGTTTTGTTACAAACTGATAAAGAAACGATAACGAATACATGAAATTATAGACAAAACAAAAACATATTATAATATTAGGATTTGTATGTCCCGTCATAATCTGCACGCTTTAAACAGCTTTAATAATTTATTATGAACGAGTCTAAATGATATTCAAAGTGCTATCTGGTCACTGCACACGCCGGAATCCGGCCGTCGCTCTATCGGTATTTTGTCTTCTATTCGCACGTCAAAATTTTGTTATTGTGCTCTAACTGATGAAACGAGATTGCTAAATATTTTTTGTGCACGAGTAAGAGAGATGAGTAAAGCTATATAAATGTGCAAATATTTTCAAGTGACTGGAGAATTAAACATTAATTTACCTGACCGTACAATCCAGGTCCGTTGGCAGAAATTATGAAATGGTGTAGCTCTACCTGGACTCCGGTGTAGGATGTTTGTACTTAGTTTTGGAGTAAGAGGACTTTTTGTAAGGCCAGTGCATATTATAAATTGTCTATATACTATAGTTTTACACCTGTGGCCGTTTTTGTGATTTTGATAAATTATTCCCGTAGCTGTCAGTGACAGTGTTGCCATACTGTAAAGCCCTGCAGGAGACAAAATTGTCGCGGCGACTTTTTAAATGATCATTTGGAAGGGCCATTATGTTTTCTTGTAAAATTGTGTTTTCTTGTGTAGTGAATAAAGTAAAATTTTGTAAGTACAACATCTAAAACGTAGCGCTGAATCGCGTGTTGTGAACCGACCTGAATTTTCACTACGAAAAGCGTCCACTCATATCTTATAACATGTGTTCAGGAGTTAGTGCTGTAGTCGTCTGTATATAGTATGTGTAAGCGGGTTTTTATATTATGCGATACGATTTCGGTTATCGCACCGATGAAGAACATTGGTGTGTGACAGAGATTTGTTTTAGTTTGAAGCATATAATTTTATGATATAAAATAAAATTGAGACATTGGACGCTTTTATGTCGTTTCCGATTTATCGTATCGCATAATGTGTAAACTCTCTAACGGAACCTTTACACGTTCCATACTCTTTCAGTTCAATGCGCCATGGTAGTTTAGTCTGTCAACATAGTGTTGCCAAATGAAGTACTGATTTACAAAAAATAGTTTCGTTATTTTTGTGCTAAATTCATTAGAATAGCAAGTACAGTAATTTTTTTCAGTATTTTTCGATGTGTACATGTGTAAAAATCTCTTGACACTGTCCTAATCGATGTTATGTATAAGTTCATTATATACTTAAATTAACTTTACGTGGCATTATGTGTACGCAATTTATACTTAGTAATATAAACGCGAGGGTTTATTTGTTACTCCCGCCATAGCTACCGAATGGTTTTTAATGAAATTATGTAAATGATAAATTTTATTCTTCTTCAGCAAAACTAGCCTATATTGTGTTTTACTAAAGTGTAGTTTAACTCTAGTTAGAGTAACATTGTAATAGGCTAGTTTTGTTGTAGAAAAAATATAACACGGTTCCCGCAAAATTTTATTGTGCGTACGAATTTGCGGGCATAACTTCAAGTATTTTATATAAAATATTTAGTTTTAGTTTAAGGGAATGTAATTAATTGGTACTCTCTATTTTATTGAAATTATGCCGATATAAGCTAAAATTCGTACGAGTATTTCAAATTCGGTATTTTACATTCCCAGTTTAAAAAGGAAAAATGTATTCGATAGTATTTACTTTTTTTTAATGTTATATTTTTTAAAATAATTTATAACACGGTGCATAATATTAGTTGCCATTATATAATTTTAATAGTATTTATTATTTTCTGTGATAAAACATTGTTTTTGAAGAGAACCATTATTTACTCGTGGAAATATGCTGAATATATTTTTAATGCATTTTTAGAGGAAAAATTCATTTTTATTTTAAGCGAAAATCATGGTAACTTCTTGTAAATATAAGGGTAAGGTTAGATGGTGCAAGAGGGAGTTTCTTTTTCGGGTCAAGAGGAATTTTTGTCACTGGCAATCTTGATTAATGGGGGCCGTCTTGCCCCATCTGCCGATAGTATATTTTGTAACAGTCGCCCGCAGTGCTAGTGTAGTATAACAGTACGATAGAGTACGTTTATTGGGTTTTCAGTCCGCCTACAGACGATTGCGACGTTTGGGAGCTATTTTATAATTGTTTTGACGTCAGCGCCGACAGAGTAGCGAGTTCTACCTCTAACGACATAATAGATGTACAATATAGACTTGAAAATATGTTGTGATGTTTCATTTTTTCCCTGCCCTTTTCTAATAAACATCATTAACATCGAGCACATCTAGTATGATAATACATTCCACCAAAATGTTCCAGTACTGTGCTTCGATTTATCGGTACATGTCGGTACTGTATCTTATTATGGCTATGTCAGTGGTCCCCAACCTTTTTTTTCATGCGGGCCACAAACGTGTTTTGGTCTTGGTGTCGCGAGCCGCAACTAAATTTTTTAGGGTTAAAAACCTTCTAAATTAACGATTTAGTCTATACAGACGGACCGCATTTCAACTTCAATCTAACCGCAAATTGCAGTTCAAGTGCAGTTTGAATGCAGCTGACACGACTGCAATAAAAATTCAAACTAAACGCGCAGTCGACTGCACGCCAACTGCAACTGAACTGCAATCCGACTGCGCGTTTGGTTTGCAGTTCTATTGCAGTCGTGTCAACTGCATTCAAACTGCAATTTGCGGTTGGATTGCAGTTGAAATGTGGTCCGTCTGTATAGACCCTTACAAGTGGTAAAAATTTCACGACTTTCACGATGACTACCTACATAATATTGAGCCGGTGGGCGTGACAATCTCTAAATCCAGTAAACCATCACGCGGGGATTGTCACGCCCACCTTGTAATGTGGTGAGAGTGCATCAGAGGCGTAGTTAAAGTTAAGGTTATCGTCAAATATGGCGTCCATATTGGACGCCATATTTGACGATCTTCGATCTTACCTTCATTTGACTTTTTGTTATGGTTAATTATTGATGGTTAAAGTTGGTGCAGTCCACTCGCTTAAACCTTATAATATCATCTCTCATCAGTGATACTCTCGTAAACTTAAACATTAACGGGTAAGGATATTGAAATGAAACATTTATATGAAATATCAACAACTTTAATGATTGAATATATACAAGAACAACAACGCCGCCCGGCCATTTACAACTTCTATTGGTGTTATACAACTGTAAATATTTTACAATATTATCATCAGAGAAATGGACTTGTGGACAAATAGCAGACCTCTGTTATTCGGTCGGGTTATAAGCCGTCTGGGCTTGATATTACACGACCGGATCACATAGGTTTCCCATCTACATAATATGAATCTATCTCTCTGACATTAAATCTGCGCTACCTTCTTCGTATTAGAAACAAAAATATAATGTTCCGCATAACTAATAATGATAATATTATAATATAGGTTATATTAGTTACCAAATTGCGTGTAGCAGAATAAACTTGCCTACCTCCGCAGTAAGGGCCTTATCACACTGGCGATTAGCGAGGGATTTGAAAGAGACGCGAATGCGCAGCGCGCACGCCGCGGTTGCGCGACGTGCACGTCGCGACAGCGCAGCGTCGTCGCGGCGTGGTGTGGACGCCATTTTGTACACTCGTCTAGGGATACGACATTACAGTAAAAAAGCCAGCAGTAGTATTTCCTCGTCAGAATCCATTTTGCTACTGAGTGTACAAAACGCGGAAGGCAAGCTGCGTGCACGTCGCGCAATCGCTACGTCATCGCGGCGTGTGCGTTGCGCAATCGCGTCGCTTTCAAATCGCTCGCTAATCGCCAGTGTGATAAGGCCCTAAAACATTCAGGGCCCTCGCTACCCATGTGTGCAATGTGTGCAATGGAAGGGCGCCATCCTCTAGGGGCGCCAAATCGTCATCTTTAGGTGCGCCAAAACCAAGGACCCAAAATATTTGCCTAAAGGGGTGCCAAAATACTTTTTTTTGAACGCAGGCGCCAGTAGCCCCTACGGGGGCCCTGAAAATGTTTCCTATGATTTTCTTGTATTGTAGAATATCTATCTATGTGACTTACATCTTCTATGGTTATACATGTGAACACTATTGAAGACAATTTTGGTTATCATAAAATAATATATAGATAATTAATAATGGGTAATAAGAGTAACAGTCACTTATTATGCAGTTGCACTCAGAGATATGTTATTTTAATGATTACTTAAGAAGTTACTTAGAGAAGGCACAGACTAAGGAAAATGTGAAGGTTTACACAATGTTTATACATAATCTGTCAAATTGTTATCTAAATAACAGCTTAAGTGATCATTGAATACCTCTAAGTGCTGTCCCATAGGCACTACTAAAACACTACTTAAATTTAGGACACCCCTACGTCTTAAACTAAGCTTCTTTTGTCACTGGTAACAGAGAGAACATATAACTTAAGCGCCAATTAATTTAAGTAGTGTTACAGGAATTTTTCGTAAGTTATCTGTTCAAGCCATTGATAAAAGCAAAATCCAATTAAAATTTAATAATTCCAACATCTCCAACAACTATACCTATGCGAGACCAACAATATACATATCTGATGCTGCTATTTCTACAATATCGGTTCAAATACAATTTTTATTTGTATGCAATTATTCAATCACAAAGTGACAAAACTTGTGTATAATATAATATGTTAGTTCGATATTACAGTGAATATAGCAGCAGCCGTTTAAAGCACCAATTTAATAATGGATAACATACATAACTGGGTAATAATAAAACATAATATGAGATACAGAACATAAAGAAATTCCATCAAACCTCGAGTTAGTGAAATAATTACATTTATATACACATTAAAAACTAAAAATAATCTAAACGTGGCGAAAGATCTAGCGCACAGCCGCAACGATGTTTGGGTAGGGACGCTCCTGCCACAATACAAAAGTAATAAATACGGCGAGAAATTTTCGTAAAAACAAAATATATCGTCGCGAGAAATAATTTAATCTACACCTACGATTGCGAGCGCAACCCCGCCCCTCTACTAATAATATTTTCACAGCCCTAGACGTCTCCCGACCTATGTACAGTAGCGAACATCGCAAGCTAAAACTAGTTTGGTTCAGGATTGAATATTGTCATTTTAATTATGCTGGAGATACGACGTGTCGTATTGAAGCTGGCTGCGAGGATATTGGATACATGAGATTTTCGAAAGCGTAAGATCAGAAGTACAGGTGGTCCGTACACCGAGTCGCGGCGTGTCGCGGCGCCGGCAGGTGGCGGTGGAGCGGCTGCGCGGCAGCACGCTCCATCAGCTTTTCCGCATGCTCCGAAGGCTCGTACCTGGGGAAGTCACATTGCTTTAGAGTTTAGGGTCAATTCAGACAGCAACGCGACGAGGCGAGGCGCGGCATAAATTTGTATGGATTTGACAGATTTTAATACCGTGAGACATCAGTCTTGCGAATCTGTCAAATCCATATGGCAGAGGTTACACGATCAGTATTTCATCAAGCTGATAGACGGAATACTGAAGGTTTTAAAAAAGTTCATATTAAAAAAAATGATCAATCCATCAATCCAGTAGGTTAGACGATCAGTCTTTCATCAATCTGATTAGGATTGATGGATCAGATTGATGAAAAGTATGATCGTGTAACCTCTGCCTATAAATTTAGAAATGCATCTGCGCGTCGCATTGCGGTCTGAATCAACTCTTAGATTAAAACTAACCGATCAATAACTCAACATCTAACCGTTAGACGTTGAGTCAACACGTTAGACTCTAACCGTCTATAATCGCTAACGTATTGATTGCGATGTAAAATAATGCTTGTTTTAAGTTAAAGAGAATGAACATAACTGTTTTGTTTCCTAAAAAAAATACATAAGCGATGACGATGGAGGTTACCTCAAAGCGAGTCGCGGTGCCACACCCAGGTGCGCTTGGTGTGGTCGAAGCGGTGCGCGAGCCACTGCGCCTGCAGCAGGTCGGTGCGGTCGCGACTGAGGAACAGCGGCTTGCCGCGCTTCAGGTCGCGGTCCTCCTCATCGTAGCTGTCGAGGTACAGCGAGCCCCACAGGCACGCGCGCCGCCCGCGGATCACGATGATGTACGTAGACGTGACTACCAGGAAGATGCCCGTGCCGCCGCCGCACTCCGCCGCATGCGCCACCGCCTCCGCCACCTGCCGCTGCCGGCAGCACGCCGCCTTCAGGCACACCAGCGTGCCGCATACCAGGCACACGGACGCCTCCTTGGGCACCGCGCCGCACTGCAGGCACACACGCTCGTGGTAGTACGTGAACAGACGGTCGTACTCGCGGGGCAGGGCGAGCAGCGCGGGCGGTCGCCACGCCGCGTGCAGCGACCGCAGCACGCGCGCCACCGCCAGCGTGCCGCCCGCCGCCGCACCCGCCAGTTGCCGCGCCCAGCCGCGCGCCGCCGCCGCCGCGCCGGGGGGCAGCGGGCTCCCATCCTCCCCGCCCAGCTCGAGGAACTGCTGCAGCGCGCCCCACTCCTCCCGCTCGCTCTCTATGTGCGGCAGCTCGCACCCATATAGGTGCTTCTTGAGCAGCGCCGAGATGCGCAGGAACGGCAACGTCAGCTCCTGCACCTGGGTACCCCGGAATACAGTGGTCAATGTTTATTTATATAATTTGTCATTGTTTCAAATCAAGTGCAGGGTACAGTAGCTCACCTCCAACTCCAGCGTGTCGAGATCAGCTGGCGGCGCGGCATCATCATCGTCCATGTCGGCGGGCGGGTCGTTGTCCAACAGGTGGTCGGGCGCCAGCGCCGCCAGTAGCAGCCGCGCCGCACCCGATAGCCCCTCCCTCTCGCCACACCCCGCCCACAACACGCCGCGGAACCGCCCGCACGCCAGCAGCTGGTTCACCACCTGGTAGTAAGTGAGCGCGTACAGCGCCCACACAATGCATCGGAAGTGTTCTGCAACAGACGCGAGGTGTTAATATTGCTCAGCCGCAGCGTCAGCACCCAACGAGGGTGGAAGATTCATCCTGTTCTAAGTAATAAGCTGCAGCAGTAGCCATTACATAAAAATTAAAATACTAGATGACGATAGCAACTCCGTTGCACCAAAACTCGTTTATCGCGCGTGAACCGTACATTTATCCTTATGTCCTTCCCCGAGACTCAATGTGTCTTAGACATACCAAATGTCAGCAAAATCGGTTTAGAGGTTTGGGCGTGAAGAGGTAACATAAAGACAGACAGACACTACTTTCGCATTTTTAATATTAGTATGAATAGTAAAAATGAGGGCGTGAACTCACTGGGATCGAGGTGTGGGGGGTCGGGCGGCGCTAGCAGCAGCAGGTGTATGAGCAGCGTGGTGGGGTCCCGCAGTAGGAGCGGCACGGCGCGCGGCGCGGGCGGCGACGGCACGGGTGGTGCGGACGGCGCGGGCGGCGGCACCGGCGCGGCGGACGGCACGAGCGCGCGCCACGCCGCTGCCGCGCCGAGCGCGTCGCGTGCGCCCGCCGCCGCCAGCGCCATAGCATGCGCGCCCGCCACCGCCATTAGGGGCACTGGAAACAAACGTAACAGTTGTAAATCGTTCAACGACATAAAATGTCATAATATTAATTATCCTTTCTTCATTTGAGTATTGCTCAGCACATCAGCTCTTTGTAAACCTTGACAAGTTTTGTGTCAACGGCAATCCTCTGTCATGGATTAGATATTAATTGTGCAATTTTGATTTATATTAGGAATTTTCATCCATTCCATCCGTCAAAGTATCAATCCACTATTTATGGTCTTCTTTGATGTTCACTATTTCAATCGGTTTTGTTGTTATTTTGATTCTATGTATTTTTATTGCTTGTTTCCTTTTATTTTATTGTAAATCAATGATAAAAATTTCAATTGGCTCAAAATTTTAACTCCATCTAGCTACTATTTTAACTTAAACGAGTTGTGAGTTTTCTATATAAGTAAAATAAAATTATCCTTAGCTCACCGATGCAGTCGTCGCGCGGTTTGTATCTCGGCGCGGGCGCAGCGCACAGGTGGCCGGAGCGCTGCACGAGCTCGCACTCGAGGTTGGTGCGCACCAGCGACGACACGAACGTGAAGATGGCGGCCGGCGACGAGCCGTAGCGCTGCTTCAGCTTGCCGCCCGCCGTCGCCGTCATGTCCTCCATCGCCTTGCCCATCGCCTCCGACAGGCGCGACGGCGATGGCGCCGGCCGGTCACGCTGCAGCATCTCGAACACCTGTGCCGCGAGCCGCGCGTGGTCGGCGGCGGGCGGCGGCGTGGGTGGCGCGGGCGGTCGCGGCGCCAGCGGCAGCACCGAGTTAGCGAGCTGCCGACACAGCGGGCACAGGAACTCGCCGCGCTCCACGTGCAGGTTGTGCGGCCGCTGCGGCGCGGCAAGCGAGCGCAGGTAGGCGCGCAGGCAGCGCAGGTGCAGGTGGTGGCCGCAGGACTGCGCCGCGACGCCACCTTCCCAGCCGGCGCCGGCGGCGAGCAGCGCGGCGTCACGCTCCCAGTGCGCGCCGAGTTCCTCAAGCAGGCGGTCGTGCGCGGCGCCGGCGGTGGCCTGCTGCAGCGCCGCGAGCCGCGCGCGCTCAGGCTCAGACAGGGGCAGGCGCACGGGGTCGGCCGTACGGCGGCGGTGCGCGAGCGCGGAGGTGGACTGCAGCAGCACCACGAGGCCGACGGGGTCGTGCGGCGCAGTGGGCGCGGTCGTGTTGCAGATGACGCAGTCGTAGTCGCGCTCGGGCGGGCCGTCGTCCCAGTCCATGGCGTGCGCGCCCTCGCCGTCCAGCGTGGACAGAAACTGCGCCTGGCGGCGGGCAAACTCGCGCATCAGCTGGGCCTGCCGGTCGCGCGCGCGCCGCGACCGCTCCTCCTTCTCGCGGCGCTCGCGGGCGCGCTGCTCGGCCTGCCGCTCGCGCTGGTGTGGCCACAGCGAGCGCCGCACGTGCGACACGGCGGCGGCGCACCGCGCGTCCAACGCCGCCAGCTTGTGTAGTAGTTTCGCGATGAAGAATGGTCCGTCACCTGGTGGAAAATAACATAGCAGTCTATTTTGGGAACTTGAACTTTATATAAAATATAATATTGAAGCTTAGTAGTAACAACAACAGTGTTGCTGTCACATAATATTTGCTGCTATCAACGCACGTACCGATGGGCTCCTGCGATGCGGGCGCGGGCTCCTCCAGCGCGAAGGAGTCGAGGCGGCCCGACAGCTGAGAGTGCAGCTTCAGCAGCAGCGAGATGATGGATTCGTTCACTGCGATCTGCTCGCCGCTCGTCGAGTGGACTTGCACCTGGCGGTTATCTTATGTTAGCGTGTCCGAAACAAATCGTAAATAATATACTTTCTCTACTTTACAAATACACGATTTGCGTGTCAGTGTATGTATTGCGTGCACGTACCTGCGTATCGTGCGCAGCGTGCGGCTGCGGCGCGGGCAGCGCGGGCGGCGGGGACTCGTCACCCACCATCACACTCCACTCCTCCTCTGTTACAAACAAAACATTTAATGTTGGGCCCTATTTACCAAAGCAAACACTGCAGTAATTCGACAGTTACAAAAAAAGTTTATTTACATATTTGTTTTCTTGAATCTATCATAAATTATCTGCGAATGCATATCAGTTTTAACAGAAATGCATATCAGGCAAGTGTTATGATAAGTTTAACCACAAACTTGAAGGTCGTCGTTGGTCATAAACTCATATACTAGAATTACTAAAACCTCGCAGTTAGGTTGGGTTAACCTTGAACCTCGGTTGGTCATCATCATGCACTCCGATCATCTACCGACCTGGTGTAAAGTGGTGGGGGGAGGAGGGCAGCGCCAGCGACATCTGGTGGTCGGGTGCGGGCGCGCCGTCCGCCGGCCGCAGGCTGTGCTGCAGCAGCACTAGCGCCTGCAGCTCGTTTATATCGCTCTATAAAAATACATCTCAAAATTTTATTTTATTTTATTTTTTATTGTTTAATAAATATATAATCTACCTATCCCTTTTGGGCTTCAGTGACTTGGTTAAATAAATATACGACATAAGTCGGAGCCATAAACATTAAGCCATTAGGAATAGATTAATTCATCAAGCTCCAAGCGGTCGCATGCAACCGCGATAACAAAAGATAAGCTATTGTGTCTCGTTTTCCCACGATCGACGGGTTAATTATTCGCATCGACCAACATCACATTTATTATTTTGATTCATTTTTTTGTCCAAATAAATTAAGCCAATGTTAGTAGGTTATGTCACAAAATATTTACGCAGATTATAACAATACAAGGTCTGCTTATCTTTTTCTGGCATAAAGCCATTTGAAAGAAAAAGACAGCAAACGTTGGCATATTATGGGAAAAGTCTCAAACTAAAAAGCCAGCGAACTTTGAATGCACTGCGTAAATATTTTGTTAGGACAAGTCGTTACATAACTTTCTTCGTAAGTCAGAGGTTATACGGTCAATTTTTCATCAATCTGATCCATCAATCCGGTAAAGATTGACGAAAAATTGATCGTCTACCCCACGGATTGATGGATTGATCATTTTTTAAATGTACTTTTTTATAACCATCATAATATTCCGTCAATCAGATTGATGGATCAGATTGATGAAAAATTGACCGTGTAACCTCCGACTATCGTGAATAGAAACATCGGCTCCTATAAGGCGAGCTGTAACTCACCTCTAGAGCTCTGATCTCGGTTTCATCCCCGGCGTCGGATTGGTCCGACATTGAGTTACCGCGCACCAGCTCGAGCGGTGGCGGCACCGCTAGCGCTGTGCTCGCCCCACTTAGATCTTGCATCGCTAGCGCCGTACTAGCGCCGCTCAGATCTTGCATAGCTAGCGCCGTACTAGCGCCGCTCAGGTCTTGCATAGCTAGCGCCGTACTAGCGCCGCTCAGGTCTTGCATCGCTAGCGCCGTACTAGCGCCGCTCAGGTCTTGCATCGCTAGCGCCGTACTAGCGCCGCTCAGATCTTGCATCGCTAGCGCTGTACTAGTGCCACTGAGGTCTTGTACCGCTAGCGCTGTACTAGCGCCACTGAGCTCATGTGGCACCGCTAGCGCGGTACTCGCCCCACCCATTTCGTGCGGCACCGCGAGCGCCGAGCTAGCCCCGCCCATTCCGCTGGGCGGGCCCATTTCCGATTCCGATGTCTCCCATTCCGGTTCACCTAAAATTCAATCGCTTTTAGATAACCTATCAATACATGCGAAGTGATTGTGTCTATAGAATCTAGATATAACAGCTGATAAGAAGATGACGGAATAGAGTGGTGTACTATTGATGTGAAAAGGGTTTAGATCTACAAGGTCACACACTATTTTATGTTACAACAGAAACAGTAAAAATCTTAACAATTTTGAATATAAAGACAGAAACGGAACTATTTAATGTTGCTGTCTTTGTCTGATAAAAAAGGTAATAAAGTCACCGAAAAGACCACCATCACATTAATAGCTTTTGTTGTATGTGCGAGGTGTATGTGTGTTTGTGTGTAATATTAATTATAACAATCTAATCGTGTAATATACTTACTGTCAGATGGTGGTCGCGGTGCGGGCGAGTTGGCGGGCGCGCGGCGCGGCGGCGGCACGTGCGTGACGAGCGTGCGCGCGTTGTCGCACACCGAGCCGCCGGGGAACGCACGCAGCAGCGGCACCCCGCCCACAGACTCCACCCCCTCCCCGCCCACCAGACACACCTCACGCTGGATAGAATAAATCTTTATTAATACGCATTAAAGTTACAATCAGGGAAAATAATTCATAGGCAGGTGGCGGACCTTTTTTTGATACGCAGGGGAAACGGGAAACCCATAATGGGTGGCCCCGGGTTGAGGATGTGCCTCAGTTAAGCTGAAGCATCCCGGGGGTATGTGGAACTCTTACCCACTAAAACCACCTGCGGTTTGCCTCAGCCGCATACGGAGAGATATCCTAGATGTGACTAACACAGGACTCCCTCCACACAGATGGCAGACCTACGTTATTGCCAGGTTATGGTTAATTGTAGGTTATATTTTCGTATTTTTTACGATAAAATACTCCATCGTGGACTACTTGCAGACTGGCCAATACTTTTGCGGCCGCACAGCTATTGTTACTGCTACCGCACTATACAGATGTCATTTTTCAACTAAATGGTCCACTTGTATTCGATCATTTTTTGGACATCAAACTTTGCAAGCAATATAATACTTAACAACATCTTAAAATTAATAATTCACCGTTTTTTATTCCTACCTTTATTATCGAAATTATCACAACTCACAAGCAAGTCTGTCACAAGCTTCGAACATAATACGTCATCATCATCATCATACCTGGTCAGCGGCGCGTTCGGCGGCCAAGTCGGCGGCCACAGCTAGCAGGTACACGGCGAGCGCAAGCACGTGGTCCGGCGGCGCGCCCCCCTCGCCCTCCGCCCCGCCCCGTCGCCGCACGCCGCGCGCTAGTACCGCTAGTAACGCGCCGTGTAGCACACCTGTATATGACAATGTTAAGACCTCTAATGTTTTCACGCGTATAATAGCTTTACAAACTATTAAAATCAATATTATCTTATAATAATAACGAATTCCAATTACATCTCAGTATTATCATTAGTAGTTTTCTCAAGATTTCTCGACTCAACCTCAATCGTCAAAAATTACGACGTTCTGTTGAACAAATGACATTTTTGGAGGATTGAGCCGAGTGAACGAAATCTCGAGGAGACGAATCAAGATACGGGTGTTAGACATACAAAAAATATTCGATAGCGCCAATTGCATAATCGTTAAGGGTCAAATGCGAGACCGATGCTGATTGGTCTCACGCAGTATCGTAGAAGTAATGTATGCGTTACGCTCTGAAGTTAAGGTTGAATTTGTTATGTTAAATTTTGTTAGGTCGCTTCGATGCGACTCAACTATGCGGCCTGCGCAAGTATAAATTGACCCAGAAGCTAGTCGGTACTGACCTGACGCGCACAGCTGTCTAGGATCGCCGGCGGCGGGCGGCGGCGGCAACGCGGGCCGCAGCGGGGGCCACAGCGCCGCGCCCGCCTCCGTCTCGCCCGCCCCGCACGCCCCGCCCACTGAACCACCCTCTGCTTTCCGCTTCTCGCGCACGCTGTAAAAGTTACAACTTTATAATCTAATATTGTGTCTTTTATACTATCGCATTTTTGGTAGTTATTGAATTTGAAAGAAAAAAAATTGGGAGTTGTCGAGTCAAACATCAGCTGCGTAGTTTTTTTTTTTTTTTTTTGTAGGTCGTAATGTCGACTACACTAGTGCTTCTGAATTTTGAAGAATATTTATATAACTTATAATGCTACATTGATTCTTGGCACTTGTATGACATAAGATAGTGGTGGATACAAAACTAACTGTTACTCAAAATGGTACCTGCTTAATTCAGATTAATTTAAGAATTTATAGACAGACGGACATCCGTAAGTAACAAAAAATGCGTTAGTTCGATTTTAGCTGCACAACACCAGATTCTGATATACTAACTACTGCGTGAATCTGTCCATGGATGAGTGGAAGTCGCGTCTGTGGACGGCGCGGCGCAGCACGTGCAGCGGGTCGTAGTAGCGCTGCCACACCACCGGCCGCGGCACGAACAACCCTTGCTCTAGCGCCTCCGAGCCGCGCGGCGGCGCCCGGTATACTGACAGCTGGAATGATAATAACTAATAAGTATTTTGTATAGCAAGTTCTGCATCACAAGGAGGCAATTAAATGATCGGATATACTGGTGTCGTGATCGGTGTGTGATCACTTTGTATAATACTGACAGGGTCTTTTTATAAAAAAAGTCCCCATCCCCCCCAAAATATCAATTTGATAAACAACTTCAATGGCGTTTTGAGTCTTATATTAAGACTTAAAATAAACAACAATGCAATGCGTCTTGTTGCCCGCCGCCAGCAGCGTCGCCACCTCCAGCCGCGACTGCGTCAGCTCGTCGTTGCCTGCGCACACACAGCAAACGTACCTCCTTGAGCACCTGCTCGAAGTTGCGCGTGTGGGCGTTGCCGGAGCGCTCGGGCATGAGCTCGAGCAGTTGCGAGTGTGTCTTGTCGCCCGCCGCCAGCAGCGTCGCCACTTCCAGCCGCGACTGCGTCAGCTCGTCGTTGCCTGCGTACACACAGTAAATGGGACAGCTTATTAAAGAGGTCGGTGAAAACTGGGCTCGACTTCCTAGAGGTCCGTGAGACCGTGACTAATACAGTCGGAATCCTTCAGCGATATAGACATCGGCATGGTCACCACTCACCGAGGTTGGTGCGCGAGGAGACGAGTATGGCGAGGAAGGTGAGCAGCCCCTCCACCATCGCGTCCTGCTCCGCCGCCTGTACCAGCGACAGCGGCGTCAGGCTCAGCCACTCGCGCACGCCGAAACTGTCCAACACAATACATTCATGTCAATAACATGCTGGAACTCACACTTTTCCAAAAAGTTTGATGCTAAACTTATTGCGCCCACTGCCTGGAGTTTTCCTGAGATTTGACGTAAGCAGCGATGCTCTATAATGTGCATAACAGTCGTCAGCTTAACAGAATTTCGAAGAAACCCCTTGCGCGTTTTTGACATAAAAAGAAAGAAATGCTTTTACTGGAGCTGGGAAAAAGAAGTGTTGTTCGTTATAACTATGTTTCTTTGATCTTGCTGATCTTTTGCTACAAACACTTTACAGTCTGATGTTCTGTCCATTATTGCGAGAAATAGACTTGACATTGCCATATTAAGCCTGCTGGAATTTTCCACAGCTGAGCTTCGAGCCTCTATCAACATCGAACCGTGATCCACCATTAGCGTACTCAAGACACTACTCACACATCAATGCACATATCGAGAAAGCTGTCAGCGGGCAGGTGGGCGGCGCAGACCTGGAGCCAGTACACGTCCAGGTCGACCATGGAGTTGCAGAAGTTCGCCTGGATGTACGTCATCGCCTGCCCCTTGATCTGCAGCCCGTTGCGGACCCACACGCCCGCCAGGATCTCGTAGAACAGGCTCTGAGAAAGAAGGTGACAAGTAAATATTATGGAATTTTTTACTATGTTACTTTACGATTTTTGCGAATCGCGCGGCACATTGCCACTGCACGTGACCATGGCGCTCGTGGCCAACGAGTTGCTGGCGTTTATCCAGCACGCCATCGACACTATGGACGAGGTCAGCATCATGCAGATCTGCAAGTCCTCCTTCTCCAGCGAGGAGATTTGCAAGGGCAAGCAGCTGCTGTACGAGACGCTCGGACAGAACGCGAACATGCCGTCGCGAAGAAGAGACGGAACAGAAAGGAGCGTGCAGGACATCATCTCCCTGCTGAAGCAGACGGATCCTGATGAGGAGCCGGCTTTTGTGGCCAAGGAGCTGCACAAGCTGCCACACGTTACGCTGGACCACGTCGACGTCGTCAGCCTACTGAAGGACATCAGGTTCCTGAAGGAGGAGCTGGCCGGAGTTCGAGGTAGATTGCAGGCATCAGTCTACGATCATGTGACTTACGTATTGAATTATCGCAATTAAAAAGTGGTAATTCAATATGTAGGTCACCCTCACCTGATGCCGCATACGTCACCACTCGTCGTGGCGCGCAAACATGCGCGTTTAGCCCGTCAGCATTATCGGACGGGTCAATGAACGCCGCCGCTGCCGCCGCCGCCCGCGCCCCCCTCCCTGTTGCGTCGACGCTGAGTCCTCAGGCGACTCAGCAAAACTACGCGACTGTTGCTGGTCGCCTCGCACCTCCCCCGCGGGCGAAAACTAATGGGGTGAATGAGAGCCGCAAGGTTCCGAAGAGTCGCGAGACTAAGGAGAGCCGCAAGGCTACGAAGAGCTGCAAGGTGGAGTCTTCTCGGCCTGGCAAGGACGAGAGCAGGAGGGGGAGACGAGAGGGCTTCATACTGGTGGAGAGGAGGAAGAAGAAGCCCGCCGCCCGTAACCATCGCGGCATCGCACCATATGTACCTGAGCTGCGTCTGCGGAGCGAGGTCCCCGCGACGCCCCTGTACATATCCCGCCTGCACTGGTCCATGGAGGTCGAGGATGTCGTGGACTACATCCAGAAGAAGACGACACTGCGACTGAGGGTCGAACGTCTGCAGTCTCGCCACAAGGTTAACTTTAGCTCCTTTGTGGTGAGAGTGCCGACGAATCTTCTGTCGACTTTCAAGGCGCCGGAGTTCTGGCCGATGGATGTAGTCTATCGGAGGTTCCGGGGGGCGGGGGAGACTCCGGAACGAAGCGAGTCACGTCGCCGGCAAAACGTGAAAGTGTTCGTTTTTAAGTATATGTATAAAATATGTATGTTAGTTTTAAGGTACATATTTATTATAAAATTATATGTATGTTAGGTTTAAGGTATTTGTTATATGGGCCTCTGATGCCCGAAATAAATGTTTTGATTTGATTTTATTTGATTTATAAACAATATCAAAATCATATAATTCAGGTCAATTATAGAATGAACATATTAATCGATTGGGACGAAGCCAAAGGGAATTGTAATACAGCTGTATCTATGTTGTTGAACAAAACCAAGCGCTTGAGCTACAGATCCAATTTTACTATACGAGGTGTCAATCAAACTTCCTTACTTAATATAATAAATGCGAGATAGTGTCTGTCTGCCTGTCTGTTTATTCTATTTACTGCAATTTTTTTACGTCTTAACCCTTATACCAAATTAGATGAAAGGCATTGGGAATACTTAAAAACGACTAGGACAATAATTATTATTTTAACAATTATTTTATTTGCAGAAAATATACAATATTGATGTTTCCACGGGATAATGAAGTTCTGTCCCTTGTATGTAAAGCTCTGGTTTCCTCCAAGAGCGGTGCCATCATGCAGCGGCCGCAATACAGCGGCAAATGACGTCACTAGAACGTTGTCCATGTAATCCATAATATGGCGCGGTTTCCTAGAGAACAGTAATTTACACCGTTCTCTAGGAAACCACGCCATACCGCCCACATAGACAACATTCTAGTGACGACGTCATTCACCGCTGCATCACGGCCGCCACACGACGGCACCGCTCTTGGAGGAAACCAGAGCTTAATTTAATCGTAATAAGCAGGCTTACATTAATGATTAGTCTCCATTAAGACCAATGATTAATCTAAGTAAGCAGGATAGTTTTTAACTTTTGATTATTGCATTACGCCTACATATTATACTGTTTATATAAACAAAGAAAAGTGCCATCAACTATCAGGGTCCGCAGTTCCAATTACCGTCCGTCCGCAGTCCGTCTGACGGAAGATCATTGTCCTAACACATTATGTGAGTACACTGTCAATGATGATTCATAAAGACTTCTTTATGAGTGTGTAACTTATATCACTGAAAACATAAAACACAGAACGCGGGTTTGGGCTAAATACGCTAAAGAAGCCACAATTTTCCAAAAAAATGTTATATTACAGCGAATAAATTGTTTACAGGTGTTTTTCTGATATATTGGAGATGTCATTCAACAGACGAGGTATAGATATAGATTAATTTATAATGTTGTTAAAGCCATTATCTACTTTTTGTGTTGTTCCAAAAATAATTTGACGTGACGTGGGAGAGCCATGCTTCGGCACGAATGGGCCGGCTCGACCGGAGAAATACCACGTCCTCACAGAAAACCGGCGTGAAACAGCGTTTGCTGTATTGACCGAGTGAGTGAGTTTACCGGAGGCCCAATCCCCTTCCCTTCCCTACCCTCCCCTTCCCATCCCTACCCCCCTATACCCTATTCCCTCTTAAAAGGCCGGCAACGCACCTGCAGCTCTTCTGATGCTGCGAGTGTCCATGGGCGACGGAAGTTGCTTTCCATCAGGTGACCCGTTTGCTCGTTTGCCCCCCTTATTTCATAAAAAAAAATATCCTAAATCCTAAGCAAATACGTAACAAAAACTTTATAGTACCCTTATTCACTGCAGGTAGTCAGATTTTTTTATATCAGAAACTAAGAACCAAAGAAAAGGATCACAGTTACAAATACGTGCCTAAAAAAACAATTCACTGACACACATCTGGAAACAGACTTGGATGGATGATTACATTGTCATTGAGGTTATTCGAAAGACTGCAAAAGTTTTTCATAAATCCATACTAATATTTTGAATGCAAATGTGTGTCACTGTTCGTCTGTTTGTTTGTCTGTTACCTCTTCAGGCTCAAAATGCTGAACCGATTTCACTGTTTGGTATAGGGATACCTTAAGTCCCGGGAAAGGACGTAGGATAGTTATATTATGTGATCGAAGTTATTATCCCAAAAAAATTTACGGTATAAACACTATAAACGAATTTCGGTGCAACGGAGTCACAGACGGAGTTGCGGGAGTCATCTAGTATAATATAAAAATGATAAACAGTTACTAATTATTATATATAATTTCTAATTAATTTTGATGACGATCGGACGATAAGCGCAAATCAAACAATTTATTTTGATTTTTGCTATGCTATCCCATCATGAATTCATGAGTCATACTTTGCAGAACACACTAACAAATTTCGCACCATTTAATGATAACTTTAATGAAGATTTTGACATCCTTTTTTTCTGTGAAACTCTTCATTAAAGTTAAGTTATGCTTAAATTTCTTGGAGTGCGGCCATAACTGCTGCAAGTGTGTGGAAGGCGATTTGCACCGTTTTCGATATAATCATTCTTAGGTGTAGTGTCGGTACATTTAAATTTTTAAAAAATTGTAAACAAAACTAGGGTTGTCTGCATCATGACTCATGAGACTTTCTACAATTTAGTACAATTTTTATACCAAATGTCAAACTGTTTCTACCAAAATTACAATATTTTCTTGTGTAACCTAACGTCTATATGTTTTTTTAATCCATAATAATTAATAATAATATAAATGCGAGTGTCTATCTGTCTGTCTGTCACGCCTAAACCACTGAAACGATTTTGTTGAAATTTGGTATGGAGATACTTTCGAGTCCCGGGAAAGGACATAAAATACATTTCATCCCGGAAAATGTACGGTTCCCGCGCGATAAACGAATTTTAGCGCAACGGAATTATGCGGGCGTCATCACAGAAAAAAAAACCAGATTGTTCTGTGGGCGTCATCTAGGATATTTTAATAATTTGTGCGGACGCAGCATAAAATAAACAGCAGTCTACAAAACGGTAGGTAGTACGGTACGGTTCCGCACGTAACACCGCTTTCTAATCTTTGTAGTAACTCGTACGAGTAAGAATTATTCTTACTTTGAAACGTTTTTACGAGTTACTATAAAGATTAATCCTCATATTTAGGGACTATTTCTCAATCGCCTAATAAACGAATAAGTATAGTTTTGTCTCTATTTACTTGATAATAAGTGACAAAGACAAATATACAATAAATTCCATTATGTACAATTGGTGTACCAAGTAACATACCTAATCAGTCTCCATAATTCCAAAGTGCATTGTTAAAGCTTTGTTGTTGCCATTATGTAGGCAGTAGGATGGCAGTAGGCTACAGGGAGGGGTTTGTTAGTGTTGCCATGTCATTGCAGTTACACAAATAAAGGGGAAAATTTAAATTTAATTAAAATAAACGAGAAGTTTTTTGAAGTGGCTAGTAAAAAAATAATATTATGTAAGTAGCAAAATTGGTTTCTTATAACTAGAACAGCTTATAGTTTTTAATTAACGGTGAACCAAAATGAATAATTCATAATATTTTTAGTTTTTGATATAAGCATATTATAATATAAGGTAAGGTTTAATAAAAATTGCTAAGTATTATGAACACAAGCGGAAAGAACCTTCGCATTTTAATCTCGACCTAGTCATGTTGGGCTCTGGCCACCCAAACCTTAGAATAATAACATGAATATTAACAGATAAGCACTTTAAGGATCCCAGAGGTATCCATTACCAGGGATCGCTAGAGAAAACCTGTGAGGTCTCCAGCGACTCCGGGGCATTCGTTCAGAGCATCCAACTCTGCTCAGACGTGTCATAGTTAAGTTTAATTGTAATTAATTTTAAGTTTAACTTTAATAAATTTTATTACTTTTTTAAAAAAGCATTTTCCGCTCCCCAAGGTTTGACTGGCGCAGCCGGAGCGGATTTTTCCGTAAAAAGCACGACCTTCAAAATTAGGACGGCATAGGGAAAATCCGGAACCACCAAATAAATTTTGTCAAAGTGCGGGAACCAAAAGCGATGATTGCAGCAGCGGCGGGTTGGTGAGTACAACTTTTCACCTTCCTTTCCCTTCGTTATTTTCGGAATCGAACCTTGTCCGTATAACGTTATCTGGTTTTAAGAATTTTAGATTTTAAGTAATACAAAAAGTAATTAAATAAATAAAATCAAATGAATTAATGTGCAGTAATAAATAATATAAAATTGTGTTAAAATATATTGAGAAAGAAATTCTAATTTAAATAATTATAATTAACATTGAATTAAAAATCATTCTTTGTTAAAATTAGTGTTAAGAATAGTAAGTTAGTGAATTAAATTTTATTTTTAATTAATTGAGCCACTACGATATATCATCAACTTTTATAAATAAGTTTTGTGAATTTTATATTTTAATATTGTGTGAATTTTCGTGAATTTTGTGTGTGTTTTAACCGTAATCGTATTTTCTTTTACATTTAAATATTTTAATTTCTTGTTAATAAAAATGGAGCAAATAACGTTAATTCCCGGTGAATTTCTAAAATTAATTCCTCTTTTTAATGGTGATAAACGTCACCTTAACCTTTATTTAAGAAAATGCGAATACGTTATAGATAAGTTTAAGGGCGGCGAGGCTCAGAATCTCTACATAATGCAATGTATTATGAGTCGCCTGATAGATAGTGCAGCTGCACTGATTAGCGAACGCGAGGATATAGTTACATGGTCTCAATTTAAAGAAATCTTAATACAACATTTTGGTGATCCTAGGAACGAAGAGTGCATTGCTATAGAATTAGAAAATTTAAAAATTAAACAAGGGGAAAGTTTTCTTGATTTTTGCAATAGGATTCAAGCCGTGCGTTCAGTATTAATATCCAAGGTAAATCAAATTACGAATGCCGAAATTAAGCAGAGTAAAATCATTATATACAACCACACCGCATTAAATGTATTTCTTTATAATTTACCCGAGTATATGGTGCGAATAGTTCGTTTAAAGTGTCCAGATACTTTAGAAAAGGCAATAAGCATAGTTTTAGAAGAAGTTAATTTTAACGAGCAGTACAGTGCGAAAAATAAATACGCCAGTACTAAACCACAGTTGCAAAATTCAAGTTTTAAAAATTATAATGCAGGTAATTTTCCTTTTAGTCAAAATAAGTTGCAACAGCAGATTCCTAAATTTAATTTTGGTTTACCTCAGAATAATTTTAATAAGCAACAATTAAATAGTTTTGGGGCTCAGCCTGGCCCATCTCAATTTGGATATAGGCCTAGTTTTAATATGAATAACCAATTTGGATATAAACCGAATTTAAGCAACTTTAATAAGGGCAGTTCGTTCCCTACGCCCAAAATGACACCACAGCAGTTTGGTCAAAGACCACCACAACCGTTTGGTTTTAGACCACAACAGCCATTTGGCTATAGACCCCAAATGAATTATGGATTTAAATCTGCAGCAAATCCTCAGGATACAGATGTGTCAATGAGGACAGCACCTTTTAATAAGCCTCAATCAAATGAAATTCATTTTAGCGAAGAACAGAATATTAATCCTTATTTTAATAGTGAAATAAATAATTATGATCCTAATATATACAATAAAAATTATGACTTAAATTACGATCAGAATTTTACAGATTATGTTAGTGAGGAAATTTCAGAATCGAATCAGGAAAATTTTAATGAAATCCAAAACACTAATAGTGTAGAAAATTTTCACATAATAGCCTCAAGTTGCATACAGAAAAAAATAGAATTAAATTGTGACCTTAATTTAAAATTACCATATATTTTTATCCCCGAAATTAATGGGAAATTTATGATTGACACAGGAAGCACACAATCTTTCATCAAACCAGAATTAGCATATCACTATTTTGAACAGTATTTACTTAATGAACCATTTGAAATAGTTAGCACACATGCATCTAGTAAGCATAATGAAGTTATAGAAATACCACCATTACCCACACTAAAATCTAATATAATTCAAAAATTCTACGTTTATAATGTTGATTCTAGATATGACGGATTAATAGGCAATGACCTGTTAAAACAATTAGAAGCAGTTATAGATCTAAAAAATAAAATACTTAAAATTAAAAATGCACGAATTCAATTAAATGCTTTAGGCTCTGATTCAAATGATAGTGACGTTTCAATGAAAGTTAATGTTGATGATAAAAATACAAAAAATTCTAAATTGCAAAAATATATTGATGAAGTTACGGGTGATATAGCAAAATTAGCTAGGAAAAAGGATAGTGAAAACGATGAAATTATATCAATTGGTTCCGATAGCGATAGCAAAACCTTAACTATATCTGATACATCTAAAACTATTTCAGTTAGTCCTAGGGAATTAGATCAAGTAGAACAGTACCCCATACCTTCCATTTCCAGTCACACAGATACTATACATTCTGACATAGAGACGGATAGTGCCGGAATACCAATTTTAAAAGAAGCAATAGATACAAAACCAAACCAAATTTTAGTCTTCTCGTGGTTCAAAAATGAATTATGTGTTAAAAACTTATCCACCCCTAAACGTAAAATATTGGAAGTATTTTTACCCCTCAAAAATACCGAATTAGTTAAAGATTTTCTAAAAGAATATATCCGTCCGAAAATTAAATATTTTATATACTTTGAGAATATTGAACATAGGGCAGACTTTGCCAATACTGTAATTAAATTATTTAAAAAGGATACAGTTAATTTAATAGAGTGCACAGAAAGAGTAATTTTTATAGATGATGAAAACGAGCAGAAAGCTATAATAAAAAAATATCACGAAGGCAAGACATGTCATCGTGGTATCAGAGAAACTACAGTTAGGATAAAGCGCAACTATTTTTGGGATAATTTACAAGAAACCGTAACAGCTATAATAAATGCTTGTGAACTTTGTAAAAAGATGAAGTACGATAGGAAACCACTTAAACCCTTAATACAGTTAACTCAAACACAAGAGGCACCCTTTCAAGAAATTTTCATAGATTTATTCAGTATTGAAGGAAAATATTACTTAACTATTATAGATGCTTTTAGTAAACTTGGACAAGCAATTCAAATTAGTAATCGCTCAACACCTGAGGTAGTGCGTGCTTTAATTAAATACTTTTCATTTTACGGTATACCGAAGAAAATTTCAAGTGACCCAGGTACCGAATTTAACAATACATTAATGCGAGAATTAACCGACATGTACAAAATAGAGCTTCACATTTCTACACCAAACAATCCAAACTCTACAGGAGTTATAGAAAGGTTTCATTCAACTTTAATAGAAATATATAGATTAGCTAAGTATGAGCAAAAATTTACAGATGCTGCTTCTGTCATGACTTACGCTATAATGGCTTACAACAATACAATCCATAGTGTCACTAAGCATACACCTTTCGAAGTAGTTTTTGGGCACACCGATGCTAATAGTACATTTGACGTAGATTTTAATAAATACTATATGCAACAATTACTCAAAGATCATACAAAAAGAACAAAATATTTATATCAATACATTTCAAGTAAATTATTAGACTCTAAGGAGAAAGAAAGATCAAAAAAAGGTGGTGAAAAGGAAATTGAATTTGAAACAGGAGATTCTATTTACGCAAAGGCAGTTAATACTAGGAAGAGTAAAGATAAACCATTATATCAGAAAGCAAAAGTTAGCGGTACAATAGAAAGAAATGTAGTGCCAATACAAGTAGGAAATAGAAATACAAGGGTTCCCATTAAAAACATAAAACGGCCTCCACAGGTGGTGCGTCGTAGTCCTGGCGATGATGCAGGAAAACCAGGCCCTTCAAGTTACGAAAATTGAAGAAAATTCGGGGCTCCTACCACTTAAAATAGGGAGTGCATACATGCAAACAGATAAGTGGGTTATTGTTAAGATATTAGATTTAGAAAGAATAGCAGATAATTTAGTATATTATATAAATAGTTATAATGAATTTAGTATGTTAATAAATACAAGTAAGCCGTATCCTAATGAATTTAGTAATTTAAGAGATCAAGTAGAATATATTCGTGATTCGACAATAAATAAGATTAAGCAAATTTTCCCTTTACAAAAATTCAAACGCGGACTTTTAAATCCCCTTGGATCCGTCATTAAATCGATTACTGGCAATTTAGACCATGAAGATGCACTTCGTTATGACAATCTTATTGAAAATTTATATAAAAAGCAAAGTTCTATTCAAAATAAGATCACCTTCATTACCAAAATTATTGATCATCATATTAATAGCACTGAGGTACTGTATAATAATTCTTTAATTTTTGATGAGCGTCTTAAAAGGATAGAAAGAATGTTAAAAGAAATTAATACCAAAGAAAATAATTCAATTTATTCCACTTATGTTTTAGGTATGTATACCACTTTTATTAACAGTTTTCGCATTTTATATGTTACTATTAATGAAATAGAAACCGCTTTAGCATTAAGTAAGGTTGATGTATTACATCAGTGTATAATTAATTCCACAGAATTATTTGAAATATTGTCACAAGTTGAAAAAGTTCATAATTTAGTTTACCCTGTATCTATGAATAATTTAGTTAAAATAGAAAGAACTATTACTGTCAAAGCTTTTATTAAGGGAAACCAGATCACGTTCATATTAGAGGTTCCGCTCATTAGTAATGATACTTACGATTTTTATAAAATGTTTTCTTTACCGATGTATGATGAGCAAAAAAATAAAACATATATAATTATTCCTGAATACCCTTTCCTCATGGTGAAAAGTTCAATGTACATATCACTAGTATCGCCTTGCCAGCAAATCTCGGAGAATGATCAGTACCTGTGCACCGAAAAGGAAATAGTTCCCTATGTCTCTACAACGTGTGCGGAGCAGATGATGGAGTATAGCAAAGATACGTCTCTTTGTATACCAAGGGCCGTACAAATAGAAGAATTAAAGTTGCAAAAACTTCCCTCATCCAGATATATTATGTATTCCAGAAACAAAATTGTTATTTCCGAAAAGTGTGGAAATGAAATGAGCAAGACGCCTGTAATTGGTACTTATATTATAAGATTGGAAACTGGATGCGAAATCATAATTGGGAAAATTCATCTGCGCAGCGAGCAACACGCCTTAAGAGAAATAAATTATCAGATAATGCCACAACTACATTTCCCTAAACCGAAGAATGAAATTTCTGAGGACCTGCCATTGGATATAAAAGGAGTTAACCTGGATGACCTGAAACACCTGTCGACGATAATCAAATCGCAAAAGTTCAGTGATAGTGATGAAGTGCAAATAATAAAAGTCAATAGTGTCAGTGTTGCAACCCTCATATTGTATGTCATAATTTTATGTCTCGGTGTATCCCTAGCATTATATAAATTTAGAAATAAGGTAATTTTACTAAAAAATCGAAACCCTCAGAACTCTGGAAATTCGTCTGATGGTTTCGAACTTAAGGGGGGAGGAGTCATGTTGGGCTCTGGCCACCCAAACCTTAGAATAATAACATGAATATTAACAGATAAGCACTTTAAGGATCCCAGAGGTATCCATTACCAGGGATCGCTAGAGAAAACCTGTGAGGTCTCCAGCGACTCCGGGGCATTCGTTCAGAGCATCCAACTCTGCTCAGACGTGTCATAGTTAAGTTTAATTGTAATTAATTTTAAGTTTAACTTTAATAAATTTTATTACTTTTTTAAAAAAGCATTTTCCGCTCCCCAAGGTTTGACTACCTACATAAACTTGTAAATAAGTTTTATATTCATAATTATTGTAAAAACAACAAAAAATATATTGGGTGTTGAATATTCATTTATATGTTGAACTGACGTACTACGAGATGCTATATCTACAGTCTACACTGTCGTATTACGTATACATAATTATATAATTATATATATAATTATATAAGCCTAGAGGTAACACAAAGAGCAACCTGAAACACGTATATTGTGCAAATTCGAGGTCAGCCATTTGAGCGGCCAGCCATTTGAGCGGCCAGCGCTCACTAGTTAAACCGGTACTGTGACTCACGGCAGTAGACGTGGGTTAAATGACCGACTAATAATTAGCAGCTTTAAAGAATACTTTTCAATTATAAAAGCAATCTTCAATACAAATAAGATTCAAAAACAAATAAACTCAAATTCAACACGCAAGTGGGGAAAATCAATAGTAGGGTCGTTCTATTTTTTCGGTCCCATTTGCTTTCAAGATCAAAATTTGATATTTACGAAATGATTTTTTTCGATCAAATACTTTTAAAATGTTAAGTCTATAGTGTTCTACTTTGCCACGTATTGTGTATTTCCGTAAGATAAATAATCAAAAAGATATTTATCATCAAATAGCCAAAATTTCATTTCCCTCGACTGTACACTCCCAGATTTCTTAGCTTAGACACAATTTTCTAGGAGTTTTCGTAATAAATCTTATTATGTTTTTTACTGGAACATTAGCTTAAATACTCATATTGACCTTTTTAAACATAAGAATGAACTCGGGTATCTGCAACATTGAGAGAACGCAGGTTTTAATTTTGTCACGCGAAATAATTCATTTCTTTTCAAGCAAATGGTTTTTATGTTTTTGACCAAATCTGCATCTGTAGATCAACGTGCAAACATGTTTCGCAACCACCGTGCCCATGTCTGCCATACATTATAGGCGAGATAAGATGTGCGCATTGCTTCTCGGAGAAAATTTAATTTTTAGTTGCAATTTCTCGTTTTGTCACGGGTAAGCCTGCATTACCATTCGTTGCCTATTTAAATGACTTTTGTTACTAGTGATTTTTATAATACATTATGATAAAGGCTATTGAAATACCTTCTAAAGATATGTCGCATGGCTTTTGAAACATACAAGAATGCAACAAAAATTTAAATTAAATGCCAAAACTTCATTTCCATCCACTTCATTTCCACCCATTTCTTCCGATTTTTTAACCAATTTTCCGGTGTTTTGGTATTATTTAGTATTTTTATAACAGATTTTGTCCAAATTCTATCTATATATTACATTACATTTTTAATATTTCTTGCTGCGAGTCATTTTGTACCAAATTACCGGTAATCTAAAAAAAACAGAGAATGGATTGCTTCATCATCAGTTGGTTCACTTGAACGGTTCTATTTTGGGGGTTCATTGTCTGTCTCATCACTGTTATCTACTATTAGATAGAAAAGGGGGGATTAATTACGTCTGAGACAATATTTACTTAGGAGAAGTCACTGTCGTTCAAAACAAAGATTTTTACCTAGCTTGTGGATTGTGTAACTCTATATAGATATTGTAGATTTACGCCCTGTCAAAGAAATGCTTCTGGAGCCTTCAATAAACCGACTAGCACAAATTACTGACAAATAAATATGGAAAATATATCTTCGAATAGTATTATTCATGTTCATCTCATAATGAAACTAAATATGTGATTATTTTCAAATTCACGTCACACACGGATATCCCGATATATTTTCCTTTTAATAAGTACCTATCTTCGTAGTACTAATCTAGCTAGTACTTTATAATTAAGTGATTAAACTTAATATTTGAGATTTTAAAATGTTTTTTAAGAATTTAAGACTTTATTAGTTACTGGGACATTATACATATTTTTGTTGCTAAGCATCACTATATCTAATGCTTGTTAATGTATGAAGTGGTGTGTAACAAATTGAGATATTATTTTCAAGAGTTTACTAAAGTTCACTAAACTTGTAGGCGCAAAATTGCATAGAACTGCGATTTGTGAGACTATTTCCTAAAATATTGTTTTCTTAAAAAATCTAGTAAGTTAATAGATAGGTAAAGTGCATGGAATGTTGATTGTATACGATTATATAGTAGAAGTAAAGATTGGTTGCATTTTTTAAATAAAATAATAAGGTCTGACTTGTTTCTTACTTTTTAACAAAATTCTTATATTTTAATTTATTTTTAGTAGATGAGACTTAAATTAAAATACTGATCTCATTACTCATAAAAATAAAACAATAACAAGTATTCTGCTTATAACTAACATGAAATTCCTTATTTTTTTCGCTTCCATATAACTATTTTCATTTCCATCCAATCCTTTAAATTTCCATCTTATCGATTTTCATTTCCATCTGTTGCATCATTACCATCCATCTATTTATATCGTAAATATAAATAGCAGACTAAGGCAATTCAGGGATCAGAGTAAGTATACGTACACAAGCCTAAATACAAAATTTTGTCGAAATATCTTAAAAAAAAAACGATTCTACGAAAATGGCCAAATGGGACCGAAAAAATAGAACGACCCAGTAGCGAAAGTGGTTTTGTGAGCTGGCCACACCGGGCCGCTTCGCCGACCGCCGTACCCGTCAGTGTGCATCCGGCCGGCATGTGGGTTAAAGTGTGTGCGTTTGTGGTTCTCGTCTTCGGGCTGAGCCATGGCTTCCTCGACGACGCCGTGGAGGTGCTCAAGCTCGGGAAGGAGATAGGCGAAGACGTGCTAGTCTCGTGGGAGATATTCGGGAAGGCGTACAATGTGACGGGCGGGGTGGAGCTTCCGTTTGGCGGGCGGCGGCGGGAGCGCGCGGTGCTGGCGCGGCTGGCGCAGATCACGCGGGCCATACAGCGTGTTGAGTCCGAGCTGGTGAACACCAGAAGTCTGTCGCTGCTGCTGGCGAGCGCCGGCCGGGGTACTCGTCTCGAACTGCGTCTGCTGGAGGCGTCTGATCTGTTGGCGCGGGTGGGCGCAGCGGAGGCCCAGATGCGCGAGTACGTGCGCTACCAGGAGCAGCTGGAGCGCAGCACGCTGGAGTCGTTCGCGCTGTGGTGCGTCTCGCCGGACCGCGGTGCGCTGCCGGGCCTCGTCGAGCGCATCCATGCGCTGGTCGCGCCTCCAACGCACGCCTTCCTCGATAAAGGCATCCTGGCGCTAGCGGTCGACAATCTACAGGTAAACAGCTGTGCATAGTAGCTTCTTTGCTGAACATCACGCAAAGGAGTTGAATTATACCTCCTTTTGTGTGATGGCCTTGAATTTCAACGGTTCAACGTCACGAACAAAAGTTGCAAAAAACTATAATCACTATTGATACTCATTGATAGTGGAGGTAGGATGAAATGTTTGTTTTCAGACAGGACTTGGTTTTTAATGGTATGATTATTGCGAAATCTTGGTAAGTAAATTTTAATCTCAAGTTTTTATAAAATAAATCAACAGCTCATACGTATGGTATGATATACTAATTGGTAATTATATATTGATTATAATTTAAATATGTAGGGTAATATTCAAATATGTAACCTATAGTAATTAGTTAATTACCTTACTACATTTTACATATTATTTTAATATAACTGATAGTGATTAGTCATCAGTATATCCCCTACATTATGCAGGGTCCAATTCTCAAAAGCGACGTTATCACATAGTTGGACACCACGAACTTGCGACATCTGAGAACGAGATCACATTACACACTACAGTCAACAAAAAACCGGCCAAGTGCGTGTTGGGCCACGCGCAATGTAGGGTTCCGTAGCACCGCTAGTTTTTGAAAATTTTTGTATGGTCAATGAATGTACATTTATAACATGTTTTACACTACTAACAACATCATCTCAAAGGAATTTGAACGAAAAGTTCCTTTATACTTCGCCGAATACATTTTTTTTAGTTGATCGACTATTACTCAATAACTTATGAAGTTAACTTAGTCGTGATAGTTTTCCTTTTAAATTCAGCATATTTCTTACTCCCGTGAATTTTTTCACATTTCCAGAAGCAACCGTTTAGCTGGTAGAAGGGGGGGACACTGGACTCGATTTTTTCCACTTTAAAACTTAATATTTCACAAATGGATCCCTAAACCGGAAAATGATCTATGAAATATTTTTAAAAAACCTATCCAACGACACCCCACACGATGGGGTGGGCGCGAAAAAAAAAATTCAACCCCGCTTGATGTGTAGGGGAGGTACCATAAAAAAATATTTTTTAAATATTTTATGTACCATTTTGTAGACATTATTAATATGTATATTCATGCCAAATTACAGCTTTGTAGGTCCTATAGTCTCTGAGCAAAACCGCGGACAGACAGACAGACGGACGGACAGACCGAAACTATAAGGGTTCCTTGTTGACTACGGAACCCTAAAAACGCAACAGTCTCGCTTGTCAGACAACTATCAACAACATATTGTTCAACACGCAAACATTAACGGAATCCCTACTAATATTATAAATAGGAAAATGTGTCTGTCTGTCAAAATACATTAAATACATAAATGCATTTTGGTGCAACGGATATGCAGGCGTCATCTAGTTATTCATAAAGCTGTTTTTGTCTTATACGTTAGACAAGACATTTATAACTGTCAAATGACTGTAAAACAAGTCTCCTAATGGCCGTTCCCTATATTCAATCTATCTCTAGTTTGACATACAACCGATCGCAGCTGACATAGAATTGACATAAAATATATGGAGCTAATGTCTAATGTGAGCTATTCCTATCTCAAGTAAGAGATAGATCAAATATTGGGAACGGCCATTAAACAACAACAAAATGACAGACATAGGCAGCTTAGGATTTTATTTGTAACTTTTAGATCTTATTTGATAACTATAAATGCTGTATTAGAGAAGGATTAAAACAAGGAGTCAGGACTCAGGATATTGCTTCAATTTGTCACAGTCTACAGTCTCTATAATTATATTTTATGTCTATCTCCCTTCTCATGAACTTCCGCACTTATCACCCTGATAAGTGATAACTGCATCACCAATAAGTAATAAGTAATAACTAATTGACATTTGATACCTACTTAACTACATAATGAATAATGCACTTATCAATTATGATAACTTAATGAGAGTAATATTTTATTAGTTACTAAATAATAATTGATTTTATTATAAAGGTTAGACAAATTACATTCTAAAAACGTTTTTATTTAATTGAATGGGTATTCTAATAAATTGTCATTATAACATTCCATTAGTTAATTATAATTTTTATATTATAATTATAACCTCAAAGTTCAAAAATAAGAATAATACAATTACAACAAAGTTAAGTGCAATAATTATTCTTCATTTTCACTGATATAATATAAGTGACATAATATCACAATTCTATGTATTACAATGCGACAATGTTTACTGTTATTCTTCCACATTTCCACCAATAAAAGTGACATAATACTGGGTTTATTGATTCCGTACGTGCGCGTACGCAAACCGCGCCCGCCAGCGAGCGTACGTGCCCGCAGATGCTTCCCGTTATCATTGCAAGTGATATCTATTTTTTTATTAGGGTTCGATATGCATAATTTGTTGCCAAAATTATATTAAAGATAATGATAATTAATAAAAAAAAGTATTAACAAAATATCCAGTTGCAAACCTTTTGACAGGCAAGGGCTACATAGAGATAAAATACACTAAATTAACACGTTCAACGACGATGAGCCATGCTACGGCAGCTATTGGCCTGCTTCACCACATCATATAGAAAACTGTCATAACTCATAAAATATATCTGTGATTAGGGCCTGATTATACCTACCGAGTAAAGTGGTGAGACAATGCCCTCGGCCGAGTACATCCATACAAAAACAACTCCGTTGCTCCTAAATTCGTTTATCACGCGGGAGCTGTACATTTTTCCGGAATAAAAAGTATCCTATGTGGCTATTGTCTTTTCCGGGGACTCAAAGTACACCAAATTTCAGAAAAACCGGTTCAGCGGTTTGCGCGTGAAGAGTTAATGCAGACATACAGAGAAAGAGACAAAAAGACAGACAAACACACTTTTGCATTTATTATATTAGTATGGATACCGAGGGATAGGCCGAGGGCACTGTGAACTGTCTTGCCACTCTACTCGGTAGGTTTAATAATGGCAGACGCGGTATGCGCGCTATAGCAAATATGTATTGTGGTGATAGTGATTATTGACAGGCGACCGTTATGTCACTCATGTCATGAGTCATGGCTCATATATTTGGTGAAGCCGGTGTCGTCCGTATTCGTAAGCAATTGCCCTCTTCCCTTTTATTTTTTGACCCCCGGGTTTGACCCCGAGGGCCTAACCCCAGTTTGGGGTCGATGTGCAGGCCGCAGGGGCGTTCAAGTTTATGATTGCATTTTGATTTGACTTAATATTTAAACACCAAAAATAGACAAAAACACTAAAAAATATATAAATAAATAGTAAATTTACTACAAAATATTTAAACTTAAAAAAAATTTTTATTATTTAAATATTTTGATTTTTGTAGTAAATTTACTATTTAATTTATATATTTTTTAGTGTTTTTGTCTATTTTTTGATGTTTAAATATTTAGTAGTAAATTTACTAAAAAATATTTAAACAGAAATTTTTTTTAGTATATTTAAATATTTTGTAAAAAAAATTTGTTTAGGACCCTAGGTAATTACTATCTTAAGCTGAAAAATAACTCAAACATGTTAAATATTTTCGTATGAGAAAATGATTTTGGTATTAAGAATGTATGAAAATTTCGAGGGTAAGTACCCCGGGCCCTTAATATTATTAACAAATTATATCATTAGTCATTATTATTATTTATTACTCATTATTAAAGATATGTATATTGTATAGTTATTTCAAGTTTATTATAACAAAGAGTTGTATAATTTCAAAACTGTGACGATCACATTTTTAATTTTTATAATATTATGTTGTCTCTAGTTAAAAAAACCCAGTGCGAAAACTCTACTTAGGTCAAAGGTTCACATAATTATGGTGTTATTGGTGTTATGTTGAGATCATTGATATCATTTATATCTTTCTTTGGAATTCCCAAAAAAAATCGCATTCAAGATTTGGAAAATCTGTAACACAATATAATTACAGTATAAAATATAAATTATAATTTATATACTTTAAGGATATTTTGGCGTGAGGGTGATATAAGACATTGTTATGGGGCCGGGCATGGCAAAACAGCTGTCAATGAAGAGATTACCTCTTCACGCCCAACTGCTGCACCGATTATGCTGAAATTTAGTATGGAGATATTTTGAGTCCCGGGAAAGGACATAGGATACTTGTCCCGAAAAAATGTACGGTTCCCGCGCGATAAACGAATTTTGGCGCAACGGAGTTGCAGGCATCATCTAGTTTTAACAATATGGCGTATTTTATTATAAAATTTGCCAAACACCTAAAAACCTTGATTACTTATTAATAATTTTGTCTCGAAATCATCATCAAGCAGTACCTACACAAACTTTACTTCTCAAAGTTTCTTCTTATTTCTTATAATTTACATAAAAAGGTAACAATTATTAAACATCCATACATACAAACTCTCACATTAATTAGTTTCAAAATGCACTCGTGTCAAAGAATAAAAATACACTACGCAAACTCGTGTTGAGCTCGTCAGCTGAGTCTAGCTAGGCGGGAGTCGAACTACACTTTTGAGCATTGCAATGTCAACCCTACACCGTGGTGATACGGTTTACTGTAGCCGCATGGTAGAGTTGCGAAGTTAACTATAATATTATTATAAACATACGGGTGAACTAGTGACGCGACACGACGCTTATCGATAAAATATAATATTGTATTTTTTCGTAACGAATCTCTTTTTAACGGTCACGGTATAAAAATTTAAGATAATATGTATTTTAAATGGCATAAGAATAAGTGCCAATTTCACCAAATTAGGTAAGGTAATGTTAGAGTATTGGTAGATTATAATATTATATTATGTATTTTGATAAACGTAAGCATCATTGATCCTAAAATTAAAAAAAAAATAAACTTTCCAGCGGATTCTATTGTAGTTGTTCACAACAACACAAAGTTACTTTTCTATAATACATGTTATCCATTAACGTATGCAGAACCAGCAAAATTATTCTAATTGAACACAATACGTTTTAAGCATTGAAACTTTTTAAAAATAACACAAAAATATCTTGAGAGTTACCGTATTTGGTTCGAGTTTGACGAAAGCGTATAAGTATAAGCATCGACTGTCGACAGCTCAACAGCTCATCACTAGCGAGTTACTGAACCAGGCGGCGCGCGGCGGGGGAGCCAGTCACCACTCACCAGTGTTTGTCCGGCCTCGGTATGGGCCGCACGCGTATCACGATACTGAGCGCGCTGGCGCTGCTGACGGCCGCCGCCGCCAGCGTCAGCCAGGTGGACAACCTGCGGAACACCTTCTACACCCTCGAGCATGAGGCCTACCGGAACATATCCGACCCAGACTGGGCCCCGGGGCTGGGAGATGTGGCGCTAACAAAGGTCTTTATGGCGTTCGACGCGCGCCTGCAGGCGCTGCCGCGACCACGCAGGATCGACACTAGGAACTTCCTTTGGAGGAAGGTCGGGGAGCATCTGCAGACGATTAATGGGTTCTACGAGCACTTCGTCGCGTTCATGGCGCGTCAGGTGGTGCCGGGGGCGAAGCCGTCGCCGACGCGGGAGTGGTACGACCTGGCGGAGGCCAGCATCGGCGAGGGAGTCTCCGTGAGGCTGGTGGTGGAGAAACTGGCCGAGCTCATGGAGCACGGGGACCTGTTCCGGTCCATACTCCAGGTAAACCCGTAGGTGGAAAGTGTACCTTCAAAACGTTTAATAGCGTACCGGATAACGCATAATATAGACATTACCCAGGAAATTCGTCTTTGGGACCCAATCTTATTGGATAGTGAAAATAATATCTGTGAGATAGTGAACAATTTTCCTGGTTATCTAGTGACTGTGTGTAGAAAGTGAAGCCCTGTGAGTTAACTCTGATCACGTACTGCCGTGTTGCTGTCACGTTATAGTCGGCTTGAGGACGGGGTATTGTGTTTGTGCGACGCCCGATGACCTATTGAACTGATTATACGCAGATTCTTTTGTAAACAACACTATTTATACGCCGCAAATTCTCGCCTCTTTAATTACTTAACCGTCTTAACCCGAAGGGCGAAGACCGAGAGAGATAACATGATATTCAATACGCGATTAACTAACAGACATACAATTCTGCTTTGAGCAGTGTTTTCACTTTTCATCCATTTTCATTGACAACTCACTTAAACTTGCATATATACCATATATATAAACACAATTAAGTTAATTCGTCACCTGAGCGATTGCACACTTCCGTTCCACATAACAAAGTCATAAAGTATTTAAAACCCGTCTCAAACAAAGACCTTCAGTAACTCTAACCGATTTCCCAAACGTTGTTAACATTATTCCTGATTCATTTGATACCCGATTCGGACGGATATAACAATGCCCTCTACGAGAGGGGGACACAACACTAAACTGAGAGGTGAAACCAACACAATGACTGTTTGGATTATTTGATGCCATTGCCTTTCTATCTACACTACTATTATAAAGAGGAAAGATTTGTTTGTTTGTTTGAGTCGAATAGGCTCCGAAACTACTGGACCGATTTGAAAAATTCTTTTGCTATTGGAATCTTACATTATTTCTGCTGAACATAGGCTACATTTTATTTTGGAAAAAAGTAGGGTTCCGTAAGATATTTGAGTTTTTCGGACGCAAGGTGTAAAAAATCAGCTAGAAAAGTTACTTATTTTGCGTACGCTGCCTAAACTATAAAAGATAGAACCATAAAATGTTCTAAGTAATTGTAGATCTTATAAATATCTACAAAAAAGTCCGCGACACACTATACCTATCTATGTCGAGTGAGGCACAATAACCATTTATTTATTTAAAAATCCTGAATTTTTTTTGGACTACATTTAAACGGATATATTTTACTCACGCTATTAATCCTTATCAAAATAAATTTTATCACTAAGTACAGTTTATGTAGATAATATTTGGTCTTTGAATGATTAAAATTGGACGTTTGGTTTTGAAATTATTGCGAAATTAAAATATTACGATAGTGGGCGTCACCAAAGCGCGTGCGGGAGGTAGACAATATTCTGTTGTAGAAATGAAAATTCTGTACATAAAAGATATGAAATGACACCTGAAATTACACCTTTGTCACTACATCGCTATAGAAGCCAAAAATGTGGTTAGTTTTTTGTCTGTCTGTCTGTCTGTCACTTTTTCTGTCTGTCTGTATGTTTGTTCCAGCATCACACGAAAAATACTGATCCGATTTAAATGTGGTTTTCGCAGATATATTTATCTTCTTCCAACTTAACATCTGGTGTATAAAATTTTTCCCCCCACCCCTCTAAGGGGACAAAAGAGGCGGTCAGATTTTGTATTAAACTTTTTTCTTTAACACGAAAACTACTGATCCGATTTGCATACGGTTTTCACAGATATATTATATTTGTCTTCTTCCAACTCAACATCTGGTGTATAAAAATCCTCCCCCCCTCCCCTCTCAACCCTCTCTGGGGACTAAAGAGGGGTCAGATTTTGTATACAACTTTTTTCTTTAGTGGACTTACTTCATATTAGGTATTAACTGTGTTTTTCAACTTAACATCTGGTGTATGACCTTCCCCCCCACACCCTCTTAGGGGACAAAAGAGGGGGTAAAACATGTATCAACTGATGATGTAGAAAATATACTTTAAATGGCAAAACAACGTTTGCCGGGACAGCTAGTAATATTATAAAAGCGATAATGTTTTTGTCTGTCTTGCCTCTTCACGTTCAAACTGCTCCACCGATTTTTCTGAAAATATATGGTGTGTTGAGTCCCGGGAAAGGACATATTTAAATACTTTCTATACCGGAAAAATATACGGTTCCCGTTTTTATCCGTTTCTGCAAACGCAGTCGCTTGCTAAACCAAATAACATGCAACTCTGTTATTGCGTTTATATTATAACCCAATTAAGCTTATTATGCAACCGGCGCGGAAATTTGAATGAAGCCGAATAAGTGTTTCATCGATTACGGGCAAGCCCTTATCACATAACAATTTACATATTATCAACAGAACCAATGATACGTTTCATTTTGAGTCCGGGGAAAGAACATAAAAATTAAAATAATCGGCCAAGTGCGAGTCGGACTCGCGCACGAAGGGTTCCGTACCACCGTTATAGAGCAAAATAGGCCAAAAATTGTGTTTTTTGTTTGAGAGCCCCCCTTAATTTTTTATTTTATTTAAATATTATTATTAATTATTAAAGTACAATTATATTTGAGGCCTTCGTGAAAGTTTCAAGTGCTTACCTCTTATCATTATTGATTACGAGCAAAAAAAGGCCAAAAAATCACGTTTGTTGTATGGGAGCCCCCCTTAAATATTAATTTTATTTTTATTTTAGTATTTGTTGTTAGAGCGGCAACAGATAATACATAATCTGTGAAAATTTCAGAAGTCTACCTATAGCGGTTCTTGAGTTACAGCCTGATGACATACAGACAGACAGACATACAGACAGACAGACAGACAGACGGACAGACATCGAAGTCTTAGTAATAGGGTCCCGTTTTTACCCTTTGGATACGGAACCCTAAAAAAGGGTTGGTTCCCGTGCAAGAAACGAAAAGTTGCCAGCAACACTAGCTTTCCACAAGGAAACTATTAATGCAAGAGACAACGAGACATACCGAAATCAGTCGTAATGGAACCTTGACATAGAAACCAAGATTAACTTGCAGTGCCGTCTCGCCCGCTCGCTGGCAGGCAGTAAACAATATTAATATCATAGTCATGTAAACACATCCAGACGACAATATAAATACAAACAGAATAATAACTCAGTCGTGTCCTTGAAATTTAATTCTCTAAACGCAAGTGCGACACTGAATTGTTTTAATGTTTTTCTAGGAAATCGGATTGTTAGTTATGAAAATAATCTACCGTACTCTTTATTTAACTGTATGTCCATAATATTATACAACATACAAAGACAAAGACGTTACAGTTATATATTATGCGATAAAGACTAAAGTATGACTAACTTTTAATTATATTTAAAAACTTCACCTGGAATATGATTATTTACAGTTAGGTATAACTGTTTAAAATGTTAATTCGTTCTTTCGACAATTTGCAAATTGAGGTAATTTAAAATCGCCCGTCATTGTTTTAACTCTTTTTACTTCAAGAAAGTAAAAAACCCAACACCAAATTCTATAATATTATGTCAGTGCCAGTTGGCACGAGTATTTGGTTAGGGGGTTTTGTTGTTGGCAGTTGCCAACAACAAAACCCCCTAACCAAATACTCGAATATCAAATATTATTATCAATAAGCCGCACATTACCCGGTGTGTTTCCCGAGCACGATAATAGACCGCATCCGGCGCATGACGGCAGCTGATCGCGCTGCGCATGCGCACGTGCGGAATAAACTCGTAAACAAAACACAAGGAAACCCCTTACCCTTAGCGGTTTAACAAAACATCAATACAATCAATACTAATTAAAGTGAATATGTCAACGAAAGGCTAGTTTTATGAGCCTGCGACGAAATAACATTGTTCTGCCCTCAAATGATATAATAAATAATAATCTATGATGTACTGTATATTACTTATACTGTGGTAGTACGTTACGTATAGAATAAAAACACGACAAGGAAGCGGCCAACCACATTCTAGAACGACGTGCAAGTTGCAACAAACCAAATGAGACTATGTTTATAAATGGACTTAGACCTGTTAAACTTAGAAGTAAGACATTTTAGATTCCAATTTGTGTATATTCTTAAGACCAAACATGCACCCTCAACAGAGATGCACCTCATCTATCCTTTACAGCTTACATCAATCACAATTCACAACAATCACAACAGATCCATTTGGGTCAAAGTGACGTCATGGCTCTAAACACTCTCTGTTTCCATTCCAGCACGAGCAAGCTGACCTCTGCGAGCTGCAGCTGTCCCCACACCAGGTGGTGTACGACATGTACAACACCATCGCGCTGGCAGAGATCAAGGCGTACGCGATGATGCAGTTCTCCTGGATGCTGCTCAGGGTGTACGCTAAAGGTAAGGGGCCATCTATGTCTTACAAACAAAATTTCACCATGTATCAAGAGTTTTTGTTAGTCAGAAACTATCTTGTTTAAAAAAGATTATCACCCGTGAAAGCAATTGGTATCAATTTCTTGATGAGAGTTTTGTGTGCTGACAGAAATAACGTAACAGCGGTCAATTAACCATCCTCTTAAAGATTTCGTGAAGAAACTTTGTCACGTGCTTAGCCAGCCGAGTGTCAGTGTGCCATCATTTTAGAATTTGTGGAATGAAGAAAAAATGAACAAGACACACTAAAAGGTCAACATGCACTTCGTCACCATCCTTAATGAAGTGCAATTAAGAGAATTGCTTCTATCTTCAACAATTATTAACGCTCACAATGTAATCCACACGAGCTCACTGCAGAAAATTCACAACAAAATACATAACAATAAAGCATATCCATTGACTGAAAACCTTAACTATGAAATTACA